>VZSZ01002910.1:2200-75666 GCA_013398815.1 Ibidorhyncha struthersii | reverse complement strand
TGGGGTGGAGGGTTTGCGAAGGGTGGGGGGGGGGGGGGGGGGGGAGAAGAGAACCAGGGATTAAAATGGTTGTTGTCAAATGTAGATCTTTATATGTCTCAGGAAAAATGACGGAATGGCATTAGCCTGGAGGACTTTTATTTATTTTCTGAGAAAAACGCTTCGTGTTTATCGCGCGTGCCTCTGCTGCTTATCGTGGTATGGAGTAGTTCGTTAGGTGGCATTTTAGTGGCTGACTTGGTTAAACAGCAGTTGCATTAACTAGTTGGACAAATTGTGTCCTTCACCTTTGACTATTGCATTTTGAGGGCCCTTACAGCACTGTGTCCATGCATGCCAAGGACGTATTAATAAGATGTTACCTAAAGGTTTGAATGTTATCGATTCCTTACTATTAATGCTATTTATAGTGCATTTGACATGGCTCTTGTTTTATGTATTTGGATAAAGGTTATCAGCTTGGAATGCTTCAGATGAAATGTTCCCCAAATACCACCCCTAATGTGTTATATATATATGTTGTTGAACAGTATAGTTCAGATCTTCAGTGTCTGAAAAATACCTTTAGTAGTTAGCACATCATAGCAGTGAAAACACGGTGAAAAACCGTGATATATTTTGACACTAGCGAAGGTTTGTTTTCATGTTTCAGGATTACAGAATAACAGATTCTGTTGCAATAAACATGATTTTTAGATACATTTTTCTTGAAACTACTTTGAGCCTACCTTTTCCTTGCCTTTGTGCCTGTTCATAGTGAGCATGTCATAGTTTTTGCTACTTATGTCCAAGGGCAAACCTAATCAACGATTGGTTTGAGCCTTCATATTAGATTCTCCACAGCATTGGCCTAGTTCTGACTGGTATGTTTGCCATTTTTAGGACTCCTCTTCCTTTTATCTGAAGACTGAAATACATTGATAAACTTGAACCTTAATTTGTCCTTTGAACTTGAGAGAATGTTTTTCTCCTCTGTTAAGAATGTCTCGCTGAAGAGAGAGCGATTCCAGTAGAAGAGTTTAAATTAAATTTAATCCTGTTGAAACACAACTGCCTTGGATAGTTTGAATTATTTTTTTTTTCTTTTTTAACTAGGTTGAAATTAAGTGCTGCATGTAGAGGACCAGATGTTGGCCTTAAAACTATGTAGAGATAAGGTGACTTAGGCTTCAAGTTAGACTATTGGAAAAAGTTATCTATCATATGTCCTTCTAAGCTGGAGAATTTTAAATGTTTACTTCCATCTAAATAACATTCCCATTTGTGCAGCTTTCATCTTTGCCTGTCCATTGTAATTCATCAGTTTTTGATAGATAGAATAACATGTTTTTAATGAGTTGTAAGACAGCCTCAGTTTTTATGGTTGGTGAGGTACATTAGAAGAGAAGTAAATATCACACTAATAATTAGATCTTCAGATGTATCCTAGTAGTGGATTTCCTGTAATGAGGATGTTTTGTAGAGAACAATAGATACGGCAGTGAATTCAGAGATTTGTTTTAAAGATGTTGTAGGTAGCTGACTCTGCAGTAGTGAGTTCCACTTTGACAGACCATTGCATGCTCAACAGGAACATTAGGTGGTTTCCAGGTACTTCGTTTTCAGGTGCTAATTCTCTTTCTAGCTAAGACAGACTGGATGTACTACTGCTGTTGTCTCTCTCGTCTGTCTCTTCTGCAAGGATATACTTCTGCTCTACCTTAATAGAGACTACAGTCACTTGCAAAATATGCCTTGTATAAGTATATTTGAAGGTGTAGATGTTTTGTCAAATAAGGAAATGTTTAGGGTTGATCTGGCTCTCTTTGTGATCCAGAAGTGATAAGGAAGCTGTGATAAATGTCATTGTCTTATCCCATTCTCAATGTATTTTGGAGAACACTTGTATAATCACTAAGATCCTATCTTAGAAGTATTTTCTATTGTGTTTCTGTTCATATTAAAATCATGAAAACAACATATTGTTATGTTGAAATGTACACTAGAAACTACAAAAATCTTCAGTATTACCAGTGGTGACCCAGGCTCTTGTCTTCTGAATTACAATGGTTATGGTTGTGGGTGGCCATTACGTTTTTCCTGTTCAGGTATGCTATGTAGTGTGAAGGTTTTTTGTTTTATTTCCTTACGTGAACCTGGATAAAGGGAAAAGCTTACAGCGAGGGATGATTTAATACCTTCTGAGACTGATGGCTGTCCTTTCTTTTATAACTCTTGAATGTGTCTTTCTTTTACAAACTGCTCATTCTTGACCAACATGACATGGGATGAAACCGCAGTCTGTGCGGTCTTGTGCTTGCTCTTGAGTTCCTGTTACACTAGAAGTTGATTTAGGTGCGTGGTTCCGTCCTCTACCTGCTTTTCCATGTATGTCATTCTGTTGGCACTGGACTTTGGTCCTGCCCTGGGCCACACCAGCAGAAAACTAACTTAAGGAAAAATGCAATTTTGTGCCAGCTTGGTGGCCTGAAAAGGCTCAGTGCGCAACTGGGTGATGCTAGAGACAACCCAAGGGGCTGGGCTGCACCGCAGCAGCCAGCAATTAGATGAGTTTATGCTGCCATGGAACCACTGCTTGATCAAAGAGAAATGTTTGGAGGCAGAGGTGGTTGGTGGCACCTTTTCCTAAACTTATAGTAGTTAGGTTTTTGTTTTCATTGTTCTTTAACATGCGGAGGAGTTGTTCATCATGCATTGATTTCTGTGTGGAGAAGAGACTGGAAAAAATCCAATGGATAAAGGGTCAGAAAACCACTAATCCCCTCATGTGAAGTTCCAGAGGGAGCTCAGCTGTGCAGAGCTGCAAAGCAGAGTCCTTCCTGTGAAAGCAGAACTTAAAATATAAAAACATGGAATCAGAGGTGAAGTCCTAAGTGTCTGAAGGGAAAAAGTGTGCACAAAACAGGAGGAAAGGATGGAGAGCTGTTTAAAAGCACAGTTGGCTTTTAGACACTGTATTCCCTCCTCCTTGTCTGAGTGCTCATTTACAGTACAAAACATGGAGGAAGGAATACTTTCTGAAGGTCCTTAGAAACACAATGGACATTAGACAGCACAATGGGTGCTCAAAACGTGGTTTCTTAAAGCCGTTTTTAAACAAATATTTGGTGATCACTGGAATGACAGTATTTTTTTAATTACCAAAGGGAAGCCATTGAGAACTTTTAATACTTTGTCAGAAATTAGTGCATTGTTACTCCTGACAATTACTTTTTTTTTTTTTTTACATCCTGCTAAATCTTGGTTTCTTTGCCAGAAGAAAAGGCAAGGTAGCCACTGTAAACATAGCATGAAATTGCGAAAGCAGCAATAAGTTCTGTTTAGACAGAAAAGTTTCTCCAGTTTAATTGGAGCTTGCTGAGCCCAGCTATGCAGAGTTAGTTATGTACCTACACTGTAGCTTAGAGATGAGGATTTCCTTCTCTTTGGGGTATGGTGAGGACAACCCAACAGACATTCTGAGTTACGCGGATGATGGCTTCTTAATAGGAGTGGACAGTAGCTAATAGTTTTGCCTGTTGTATTGCTTGGCTAGAAATGATTTGGATTTTTCTCTGGGGGTCAGGATGGGGTGACAGCATGAGATTTACATATTGGATATTGTCCTTAGAACGGAAAAGGCTAGAAATGTTTTGTTTTGGGGAAAGCTTAGAACTTGAGGAAAGAAGTAAAAATCACAGAACTGTAAAGCTGGCAGGCTCTGTAGTTTTCTGTGCCTGTGATCTTCCACTGACCCTTATTACAGTCCTGGCTACAGCCATGCAAATATTTTCTTTAGAGTGAGATGTAATTTTATAAAAACAAATTTCTCCTACGCTCATCGAGTGTAGTGTGTTTACAGGGCAGTGTTCTATCAGAATGTGGGTGAGTGGTGCCGGTGAATTTAGTTGGAAGCTTTTGCTGCATGTCAGTGATGTCAAGCCATATCTGACAAGTAAATTTTGATGTTTAATGTTATCTTCGGAGATTGTTGCTTACAGCTTTTAGACTGAAAGCCAATGTGTGTTATACCTGAATTCTTAAAATGCAAATAAAGTTGTTTTCAGCTAAACTTCAAAACCTGTTTTTCTTCCCTTTACTCTGGTGCCATTCACTGAGCATGAGTAGACACAGTTTTTGAGGGGTTAGGTCCTGTAGGATCAGTCCCTCTCTTTGCATTGCTGGTTCAGCTTCGGTTCATTCTGGTCTGGCTGATTTCTAACCTGAGTAAAGCCTTGGGATCCAGGAGCATGGGAAAGTGGAATATGCGAATGCAAGTATATGGAAAGGGTAGGGAATATTTCTTGTATCAGTTTTTGGCTTGTTCCCCATCCATGTGTTCCGTCTGTTTTTCAAGCATCCAGCAGTCCTTCCTCTTCCCTGACATACCGCTACTCAAAGGCCAAGCCTGTTCCCAGAGAACTGTTGTATTGGGATTTCTTGGAAAGAATTGCCTGTGGTATTGCACGTTTGTTATTTTTGCCTTCCTCTCCCCCTTCTTAACATGCAATTCTTATTTCCCGCCTCAGTCCCCTTTTAATTGGTGACTGTCACTCCCTCCCCCAGCCGAGGAGATGAGAAGAGAGGTTATTTTTGCTAACGCTGTTTCTCAAATAGGCCACGGGTATACAGTAAGTAGTGCAGTAACTTTCTCCATGGGAAACTGTCAGTTATTAGGATTTCTCAAGCTGCGTCCCGGTGGCATGCAACATGTTTCTTCTGTAGTTCTGGCTCGCAGTTGTCACTAGCACTAGCTCCTCCCAGTTCCCACTTCCTTGTAACCCAATCTGAATAAAGATCATGGGATTTGAATGTGTCTTGCTTTGCTGCTGCTGCTCTGAATGTTTGGGTTGTTTCTTGTGTTCTGTATGCTGCGATTTTAGCTTTTTTGGCTTTGCCTGTTCCAAAACGCAGTTGACAGTTGTTAAAATCAGTTCTGGGCCAGCCATGATTTGATGCGATTAAACTGTGTTAAATATGTTCCAGAACTGTTTCTTGGCCTAGATAGCAAACTAGTTAAACCCTGGTTTTGAAATCTATTTATGTATGATTTGGCCCTGTGCCCCTAGGTAAGCTGTCTACCTCTTCAAGGGTCAAACAGAGCACAGGATCTATGCACAGCGCGTGATCTTCTGCCTTTAAATCCACCACCCTCCCACATCTCCTTGGGCTTTTTTATTACTCTTTGCATATCGAAGTCTTGTCTTGAGAATTATGTGTTGAACTAACTGTAGTAATGTGGTTTCACCACCCTTAAAGACTGACTGTGTTGCAGTGATACGATTTTCCCTGCCATCAACTGAACTGGTACAAACCCCACTTTATACTTGCTCAGTACATCCTAGTATGCAGGCACACTCCTAGATTGAGATTTTTATGAAGGTTTGCAACTTTAATTGAAAAAGAGGGTAACCTAGGCCTTGACAAAATTTCATGCTCGCTTCTAGAACTGCCTATCAAAGTTGGGAAGGAAATAATGATCCGTTTCAGAGGCAGTGACTTGCTAAGGATGCCAAGCTCCATTTTTATTATATGTTAATTGCTGTATAGGCAAACCCTGAACTCTTACCTGGGTTTTTGGCTTCATTTTCCTTCTTCCCTTTCCACACAAAACCCCCTCTAACCCATGCTTTGAAGTATTTAAAACTAGGTTAGTCTCTGGTTGGAGGTGTGTGGTAGAACCTCCTGTTAATTCTTGCTGGGACCTGCCCGTTTTGCAGCAAGAATGCAGGCGAACCCATCTGAATGCAGATCATCTGTCCTTTGTGGAGGATGGAAGATTATTTTTTCCTTCGTTTGACACAATACATGGGCAAAGGAATCCTAGAGCATCTCCATTCCAAAAGCCACGCCAAGTGCCCAGAGCCGTATAAGCAGGAGTTCATGCCCGTGGAGATGGGGGAGGATGCTCAGTCTGAGCTTAGTTGTTTGCATGACAATCAGTGGAGATATTTCCTTCTCCCACTATCAGAAGATGTTGCTGTGAGCTGCGAGCTCAGAAGTTGACCGCATTCTTACCAGATCAACCTACGCAGCAGTCCTGAACTGGCCAGTCTTCAAAATTTCACTCGTGCTGACTGGGAAGACGGAGCGCAGGGTCCCAAGCACTAAAATAACCTCTACTTAAAAACAGGTCATGCATGATGCATGCTTTTTATCCAAAATAAAATGTTACGGAAGAAGTAAGTTCTCATTCTCACCGTTGATTTTGATTTAATTGCAGTACTGATGCAATGAATTTATTTGCAAAAACAAGATTGGGCAAAAGATTTGACAATAACAAGCAGACTGCTTTGGATACTAGACTAACATGGAAATAGTTTACTTACAAAGAACATGAGTTACGTTCAGTAGCTCATAATTAGTTGGGAAAACATTAAGAGCATTAAAGAATTATTTGCTAGTTTATTGAAAAAGATTTGACACGCAGTTTTTGAGGCACACTTTTAAAAAATATTTTGGAAACGTCCCTGCGTTTTCCAGAATATTTTAATGGTAGGTGCTTTTTCTTAAATAGCCCCTATCTCTTGAAAATATTAATTCACACATTATGTGAAGTACCTTGTATTTTCCCTTTTTGCAGGAATTGGTAATTGTGGGTGGCTGTGCAGGCAGGCCATCACATGGGGCTCTGGAGTCTTTCCACAGTGGCTGGTCCAGCACCAGGGTGTATCATCCTCATTTGAGTAGTCTTCCCATTGCACTCTCTGGTATGGAAGATTAATTACTGTAGTGACTATAAATTGGTATAATAGCTATGCTTTTTGTAGGTATTACAAATATTTTTGTGTTTAAATAGAAATAGCTATCATTAATATTAATATCATGAGAAATAAAATATTAATACACAAATAGAATTTTAAGTAAGCTATAACACAGAAAGATTATCTTACATATGTGATGTTTTTATACTCTTCTTGGAGTTGGCAGGGTAATAATAGTAATTCCCAGTTCTTAATTTCATCCATAAATCTCAAGGTATTTTAAACGAATGATGAATGCATATTTATTTTTCGCATTTACAAGGTGGGGATACTGAAGTACAGGTAAAGGAGTGAGTGATTTGCCCAGCATAGCTGGTGACAGAGGTAGAAGAATTTGCCTGCTTGGTCTCCAATTAACAGCTGACTAGCAGGACTCCAGTACCGCCTCGGTTGTGAAGTAGAAGCAGAAGTGTATGAGATACTGCGTTGTATGTGGGCTGTGGTGGAACAGCACAGACCTCAAAGTTCAGCAGCACCGCCTTCCCAGATCTCTTCCTGAAAGTCTGGCTGGCCTACTAATAACGCAGGGGATTGGGTTTTTTGTTTCATTGTATGAGCACTGTGCAGATTTTTCTTATCATAATGGCAATTTAATGCTGTTCATGACTGAGCTGACTAAATCTTGAAATTGGTAATGTGGTATGTTACTATGTGTTGCCTTTGCAAACACACACAAAAATCTAATTATTATTTTTAAAATAAATCTGAACGGGACCTTTAATGCATTGTAGATCAGTCCTTGAGCCTGATGAACTGCAAAGTCTTTTCATCTTGGGAGTCAGTCACACACAGGGATAAGTGGGGACAACTCAACCTAAGTAAAAAAACATTATTGTGCATATATAATCGTAAGACTTGGGGATTGTCTGGACATCTTTATGGAGATCTGTGGAGGCAGAGTGTATCCTTTTGTCCTGTTTGTGCAGTCCCTACTACAGCTGAATCTCACATCTTAAGGGTCTAGTTATTGTGTAATGCAATTGCATGCTGCTGTTTTCTGTAAAAAGCTGAAAGCATTCTCACCTGATGCACTGGGAAGGAAGAAGAGCTTCGAGCCCCTGTACCTGTCAGCAATCTGTAACCGTTGCTGAGCGAGCCATTGCTCAGCTCACCATTGCAAGTAACTTTAATCTGTTCTAGACTTAACTGTCTCTGCAGAGAGTTTTACTGTGGTGATATTCATTTAAAGCATATCTATGCAGTGAAGTTGCTGGGGCTTATTTGGAAATAATAAAACTCAGGATTTTGTTGCTTATTTTTAAGCTAGAATAACCCCAAAAGCATAAAAACCTTGAAATTTGAGTACCTGTGTGGAAGTGCTTGATGTTTTGGGACCTTGGTTTTCTGAGGGATTTTTGTTCAGTGTTGCCACAGCCACAGAGTATGAAATTTAGCAAGTTTTCTCCAAGATCTGCGTTCAGCTTTGGAAACAATGCTAGTTTGAAATAGTTTGTACCTGTTTATCATGTGCATTGCAAAATCTACCAGCCTATTTACATAGGTGTTGGGGAAACAAGGATGATATGGACTAGCATGAGTGGTATGGAGCAGCATGAGTGGAAGGAGAGTATGGTGTGAGTTGTGATTCTACTTGTCTGCTTATTTTCTGGTTTGGAGGCATCGAGCACCTGCTGATTTAGGGGTTTTCTATATGTGATTTCATGCCTGTGATTAGCATTTCTAAGGGCATGACACATACTGTCTCACCACTGAAATACATACTGTAAATACGTAAACAGAAAATTACAGAGATGGTCATTGTCCATCTGTCCTGACTGGTCTCCAGAGGTAACCTGACAGGACTCGGCATGCTTCATTGGGCCCACCCGATATAACAGATCTCAGGCTTCAAACTTAGGAGTGAAATTCCTTCTCTGAGTGGAGTTACCACCTCCTTTTGATGCTTCCTTAATGGCAGTTGCTTATCTCATTTTCTTTCTTTTTAATCACTGGGGCAGGAGATTGAGATTTTTCGATAGTGTATTCCAGTGTCTTGCCATTTTACTGCTTAAAGTCTCGAAGCCAAACTCTGGAAAACTTCAGCTGCTTCACAAAAATCTGTAATCGCATTTTATCTGAAATCAACCATTTGTTATGCCAGAATTTCTCGAGGTAGATGATGAATAGTAACAACAGGACTTGTCAGTTCTGGGGAGATGTGAGAGATCCTGTACCATGGTGTCTTTTATAAATGTTTTTCTGGACAAAGTCTGAGAAAGATACCTGGTTAGTTGATGTCGTTGTTGGAGCATTGTCACTAAGTTAATAGCAAGACTATGTTTGGTTTGCTGCTTTGAGAAATTATTAGCGTTCTCTCTGGTACATCACATTGAGCAGGCTGCTAATACTGATTAGCTTGTGCGTAGGGTGGAGATGGCAATCTCCTTAATTTCGTATTTAATTACCAAAAAATCACAGCAAAGAGCTATCGAATCATTTGTCACCATCGCGCTGTTCAGCAGCTATCACTGGAACAATGTGACCCCTGAGTATTTAATATCTTCCCCTCTGTAATTCTCCTTTTCTTTTTTCTTTGCTGTTTTTTGCTGTTGCTGTTTAAAATTAAGTCATAAATAGTTAGGAGCAAGGAAAATGTTCATGTGCTATCTAGTTTGGTGTCTCGAATCTCCAAGAAGCATCTTGGAGATTTGCTTCCAAGATTTTACAGATATTTCTCACTTAAAACCTTTTATTTCTGAGCTTGCCAGTCATGTCAATCTGTTGAGTTCAGGTATTACATGAAGGATAAATCTCCTTGTGACGTGGAGCAGTCGGCGCACATGTTCTAGCATGGGTCTCTCCTGAGTTTTAATAAATACAGACAAGGTATGAATGCCTCTTCACTGCAAGAGGCGTGTTTTTTCCCTCTGCAGGTGCTACCTTCTGCATGCTTACACATCTCGTGATTCCTCTGACTCGGGTGTAGCATGTGTACTTCCTCTGCAGGAAAGATGCTTCTTAGAATGCTTACCTCATATGGAAGAAATAATTTTATAAAGCAAGAGCAGTTTCCAATTTACTGTGACTTAAATATGCTGTGCTTTGATTTGTTTCATCATTGTGAAAGCCACTTGCCTGTATAACTCAAAAACAATAACACAGGCATAAACAAGCATAAAACAGTGACTGTTTGAGGTATCTTTGCAGGCAAACAGTAACTAAACACCTTTTAACTTGATTCTGCCTGGCCTGGGAAGCATCAGCACTGTTGCCTTCCCCCATTTTGATGGGCTGCTCTCATGGGCCAGGCATCTGAATGGGAAATTATTTTATGCCTGGAGACGTTGAGTTTTGAGTTTATCCAAAAGGTAACAGCCAGAAGCAGAGCTGTTGTTCCCAGCTCTGCGGGAGAACTGCTTCCCTCCTGTTTGGGTTTTGCTTTTTTTTTTTTTTTTTTTGTTAGTGTGATGTCATCATTCTGCGAGGTCTGCGCCGCCGCGTCCTCCAGGAAAACAAACCAGGGGGACGAGACCTGAATGTCAAATGTAAAAAAACAAGCAGATCTGATTCTTCTTCTCCTCCCTCCCCCTTTTTCATTGAAAGGAGCTTTCAAGCTGACTTTATACAACAGGAATTAGCTTAATAGAAAAAAGAGAGCAAGAGAAGCAGAGCTATTTCTCTTCAGTTCTTGCTATCAAGTTCTCAAAAATAACTTTTTCCTGCCTTGCTGGAGGATCCGATGTATATTATGTGCTGAATGCAAGTATATGGGCATTTTTTATAAATACCCAAGTCCTCCTTGCTTCAGGGATCTTCTTTCTTTTAATGTAACCTTTCTCTGTTTTTTACTGTATTGGAGATATTTAAATAAGCATCGCACAGTCACTTCTTGTCGCGTTTGTGTTGGTTTCTACCAGAGAACTGTCCCATACACTTCAGGTGTTTGTATGAGTATCATGGTAGTACTAACAGCAGCCTTCTACCAAGATTACTCTTGGGTCCTGGCCAGGGTCAGGGGAGCGGCCAGAAGCAACTGCAGGACTGATATAACCGGGCTGATTCTTGTTCAAGCCTGTGAAATTTAGTATAAGAGTGTATCCGAGTTCTTCCTTCTTTGTGGAAGCCCTTTTGTGGCCTAGCAGCAACTGGTGTCGTGCAGCTCGTTGGCTATGCTGAGTGGTACGGCTCATGTAAATATGCACAGGTTTGTTCTTTTCAGGCTGGAGCTTTAGATATTCCCACACTCAAAATGACTTTGCAAAATAATGTGCCGAGAGGCATTTTTAGGTATTGGTCGTGAAAGGATAGGCTGGTGGTCTCCGAGAAGCTGTCCAGATGTAGTAAGAACTTGTGGGCAGTGAGCAACACTGGAGCTGATATTCTTTCCCCTATTGTGTTCAGGAACCTTAATTACTTCTTGGTTGCTCTTTATAGCTTGCGTCCAAAAAGTAAATACTGTTTTCTGGCATGGCATGTTGAGTTCTCAGTAGCTCCCTGTCCAGCTGGGCTGCATGGGTGATCTGCATGCATGATGAGGGAGCAGTTCTTGCTTTTTGCTGGTCGGTTGTTAGGGGTGTATCTGCCCAAGGTATCGGGAGGTTGTCCTACTTTCCCAGCTCAAAAATCCAAGATCCTTAGAATTTGTAAAATGGACACCTGACTTTCCCTTTGTTTATTAGCCAACAGGAGCGGTCAGCAAATAGATCTTCTTTTAATAAAGGAAATGTTGCTTGAAACTTTACTGGGTTTTTTCTCTTATTTGTCTCTTCCTACTGACAAACAAAAGGCATAATCCATTATTCCAAACTGCTGAAAAAGAGGCTTCAAATTGCCAGGTATGAAATTATGCTGCTTGTTCAGTTACCAGTAGGAAACGGCGTGTGAGATGTTTCAAAACCTACAAAGGAGAAAGTTCTTTGTATGTGCGAATTTAGTATTCACAAAAGGTGTCAGATTGACAGCCTTGGAGATTGTGGAGATTGGAATTTTATTTATCCCTACAGTAGGTGCAGTGCAGACTGCAATAGTGCAAAAATTTGCTGTATTATTCTGCTGCTACATCCTACTAGTGCCCTTCCCAGGCAGCCTCTAGGGGCGAGGAGCTCTTTAGAGAGAAAGCTCTGTGCCCCTTCAAGTAGTTGGCTGCCAAAAGGATGTCAGGGTGTTTTTTTTTGTGTGTGTGATGTGGGTGCCTGTCTCCTGAAATCTAAACAGATGTGAAAGGAATTTGATAACGTCTACCTCTAAACAGCCACTGGAGCAGAGGCAGCCTTCAGCCCCTGTGGTGTGCAGAATGGTGCTCTCGCATCCAAAAATGATAGTGGTCATAATTTTGTTATTTACTGGCTTAGCCATCCTTCTGCAAAGGTTTTAACACTCTGTCTTGTGATAAATGTGAATCATACTGAGATAGAAGATTGTAAAATCGGATAAATAATACTGCTGCTTATTTTAATAGGCTGGGCACTGGGTGAAACTTGGAAAAGAAACACAGACCCTATGTATTTATTGTTTGGCGTAAGAAATGAGATGTCAGACCTTTCTGTTCTTGCTGTGAACTTGTGTGGTCTTGGACAGGTCACCTCTTAAGTCACTTAGTGTACATGTTTGTAATGTAAGTGTTTACTGCAACTCTACTAAGTAATCAGCAAATATCAGGTGCTTTTTAAGCATCTGTAGTGCAAGTATACGTCAGATGTGACATTGTGAGTTTTGACAATTGAATAATAACCTCTTGGGAAAAAGTAGGGAAAATGGAAAAAATGGGAGACGGAGAAATCTTTAGTCACCAGATCTTTGGTCTTTCCACACTATTCCAGACCCAGCATAAAACCTGTGAATGGAGACATCGCAGGTGTGGTCTTCTCCATCCTCTTGAGCTGACACAGTCGGCCAACGTTAGTCATGCAGAGCTGTCCTCGCTCTGCAGGCTGTGAAACCATCGGCCTGAGCTGCGATCTGCTTGCTTCAATCTGTGTGGACAATACCTTTGAATACCACAAACTGATAATAATTCAGCTTCAGAACGAATGGTCTTTATTTCAGATAGATGCTTTTATTTTACTCTTCGCCAACAATTAAATACCACCAACCCCAATGAAAACCATCGCTTCCATCCCAAAAGGAAAAGCTCTTTCTAAAAGCTTCTACGGCTCACCAGGACAAAATTTCTAATACAGTTTCTCAGTATAAAATATTTGTGACATGATAAAATCTAAATATGCACAACTATCATTAATTAAGATGGATTTTAGGTAACAACTGATCATCTTCTCATGAGCTCTTTTATTTTTAAAATTCCATGAGTTTCCTTAAAATTTAAGTGAAAAATGCTGCAGATTTTTCTACCTCAGAATAAGGACTAGTCTGCTGTAGCTGTGTATAAGGTAGATTCTTAAATACTGTAAGGAAGAGGAGTATTTTAAGGGAACCTGGACAGATATGGTGAAAGTGTTGAAACTTTAATGCAGCCAACTTCTCTTCTTTGGTCTAAAAATGTTTGATAAACTCTCCAGAAAAATGGGAGGGTCTCTGGGAGGTGTCAGGTAAGAAAAGTGTATTGGTTTTGTGTGAGTTGTCCATTTGTTAAAATCAAAATGGAGAAAGAATACTGAGCCCTGATTCTGGGCAGGGGGGGGAACCCCACCACCAAACCAAATCAGCAGGTGATTTATTTTTAAAAATTTCTAATATCCCCCCAGGAAGGTCTGTCCCACTGCTCTCTCGGGACTGTTCTCATGGCTGTCCTTGTCCCCTGCTACTTTACTTCTGTATCTTGACAGAGCCAGACTCCTGCGTCCCATATTTGCAGACCATCTTAAGGAAGCCTTTCCAACTGTACAGCTTAATCCTGTTCCAGCAGTGCCATGTGGTTATAGCTCTGGGTAGTAGCTTTTATCATCTCCTTCATTAGATGGGATGATTTTGTGCCTCTGAGTAGCATGGTTTAGCTGATTTCCTTCAGATCAGAGACTCCTCACAACAGCCACCGCTGCCGTCCAGCGAGGCGCAGGCTGCTGTGCTGGCTGAGACAAAGGCCTTCGAGCTCAATCCCTGCCAGCAGTGAATACCTGAGGAGAAGTTTAAGGTTATTTTAATTGGCTTTTTCTTTGCAGTTCCTTTACTGCCTCTCTCAAAGATCAGGTCAGTCTTGGAAAAGTCACCTGTTGGCAGCTCCCTGCCTCACCTCATGCAAAAGCTGAGGCCAGAGTCCTTGAAGCAGGCAGGACAACCTTGTTTTTCAGAAAGCCCAAGTGAGAGCAGGTTCCACTGTATCTCAATTAACCTTTTATTTAAAGGCACAGAAAATAGTTTTGTCCATCGACTGAAGCAATCAAATTATTGTTCACCTCAACTAAAGGGTAGGAGCGGAGATGGTTGCTGATTATTTTTTTCATTCATTATTTCTTTTTCATTCATTCAGTGATTGCTGAGAACAGCTGGATTAAGTGGCTTTGTGTGCGAGCACACAAAGAACCCATGAAATATAAAGGTGTTTGGATCTGTGCTATTGGAGTAGGCCAATTTTTGATTACAGCTTTCTGTCAAATTCAGGATGGATGTGTTCCTACTTGAGCTGAAATTGCCTGTTCAGCCTTAAAATACTTTAACACTTACATTCAAGCAACTTAAGTGCTTTCCTCCTCCCTTTAGGCCAGAAGAAAGTGCTGCATTTCTTGCTTGGGAGTTGAAGAGTTGGTGTACAGGAGAAAAAAACTTCTACCCAGTAAGAGTTAACTTAGGTAGGATGGACCTTGGGCATTGAAACCTGCTTTGTGGGCCTTGTTTCTGAATTGTTGTTCCAAGTATTTGCTTCAGGTGCAGATACTGACTTACCTCTTTCATCCCTTGTATTCGGGACAATTAGTAGTACTGCCAAAACCAGAAAAGAGCCAGATAATATTTTTTAAAGCAGGTTTTTGGAGAAAAGATGTAGTCATTTACCTTCTGTGTGTGCACAATGATGTATTGACTTAAGCTGTCTTTCTCGGGGAGAGGCAGTCAAGCAACGGGTGCCCAAGGCTGTGGTTTGGTGGACTTTTTAGTAAACCTTCTCTAAGGAGAGATCTGCTTACTGGGGATATTCCACTGCAACAGATGCCACACTTTAATTCTACAGTGCTTGCAGGTGCTGGTGTTGAGAGAAACCATAGCACTTGAGCGTTCCGTGGATGTGTCTTCCTCCTAACGATAGATGCATTATAATGATATAGGCAGGTAAAGCATAAAGATTAATTTGTTTTATATAAGTTCGTCAGGATGGAGACTCTCTTTGTATTTGCAAAACACCTCCTGGAACAGGGGCTTATCCCTTAGTGGGACCCACGGGGTGCTCTTACAGTGTAATGCGCAATGGTAATAAGCGGGTAAACCAGCGCTGTGCGTTCCTTAGGCATTTTGCAGCTCCTGGTGCTGAGCAGGCAGTTATCCTCAGAGAGCAGCTGAAGATGCTCCAGCCCTGGGCTATGGGAGCCCAGAAGGACTTTTTCCTGCAAGAGAGGCTCCTCTTGTTTCCAGTTCCTAGACTGTCGGGAATCTCTGTCCTGTGTTCAGTGAATCATTCCTGGAGAGCACCCAGGCAGTGTGGAGGAGGAAAATGCCTGGTGTGAATGCAGGAGGTATAAGTCAGATGAGAGAGGAGAGATAAGAATACGTCAGGACAGAAGTATAGTGAGAGTGGGACTGCAGAGGGATGAGAGAGGAAGGAGCTACAGCTGGTGGAGAAACGGAGCTGGAGGTTTGCAGGAGAGGTGACTTGGAAGCCCGGGAGATGGGGAGGGAGGCAGCAAGCAAAGATGGGTTGGCAAGGGAGACGGCAGTCTGAATTCTGACACTTTCTAATTTTGGTGTGCTTGCCTTTGTAACCTTAATAATTTTGTTCTAATACGCTAGATACAAAAATTACATTATATGTTCTGAGGAATTTGGTTACTATGGTAATGGGTATATAAGTACATAAGAGATAAGATGTCAGCTAATGGAACAGCTGTAATGTAGCACACAAACCTGTGACTGCCTGAATTTGGGAAGCAGGCCGTTACAAACTTCTGCTTCAGTCTCCTGTCTCACTGCTGGGACAGCTGTTCCTGTGTGAAAGTGACGTCAGAGCTTCTACAATAAATCTTTTGGATTTATGGATTTTCAGCAGACATACCCAAAATTCCTGGGTAAACAGACCATGTACTGGCCTTCCATGCCAGGCTGGGGAGGTTTCTGTGTTTCCACCTGGCCTCTGGGAAGAGCAGGACCAGTGTTGACCAGCCGGACCACGAAAATGTGGGATGGGAGCGGGTGGCTGCTGCCTGCGCTCTGCCCTGGCACCCTCCTTGTCGTTGCTCGGAGGTTGGGGCTGGCTGAGCTGTGTGTGGGTGGCTCATTCCCACAGAGGTGTCACCAGTTTCCCCCTCCTCGCTGCTGGTGCCCTTTCCAGATGGATTTTGGGAAGTGCAGCTGATACCTAGTTTTAAGTCTTTGCCAGAAGCCATTACTTCATTCCAGCAGCTTGGTCACAGCATGGTCTTGCTCAGCCATGGCAGTTGAGGAAGGTGATGGAGAGCAAGAGCGTCCCGGGGAGCGTCAGGAGGAAATGTGGGGTAGCTGTTGGCACAGGAATGGAAAGGACAATGGTTCTCACACACTTCTTGTCCCATCCCTCCCCTTCCCCCATCTGCAGCAAGGATACATTTTGTATGTCCACCCACACCTTCTGATGTCAAAACGACTCATGTGATGTTTCCCATGCTTGGGGATGGAAGGGGAGGGTTGCTGGAGAGCTGATGGAGCAGGACAGTGGCTAGGATGGCGAAGCACTGCAATTCCAATTCATCTCGTGTACGTGAGTGTCAGTACAGCCTAGGACACAGGACCGTGTTGGAGATTTCTTAAAGCAGAGTATGGTGTAATAGTTCAAGGGCTGGCTGTGGGAAGGTGAGTTAATCCTGCTGAAGGAGGAAGTGGGGGCTAGAGGGAAGCTGCTGATAGCTCCTAAGGACCAATCTTCAGACAAATTTTAAATGGTGTTTTGGTCTTGATGTATGCAGGAAAGGACTATGTTAATAAAATTGGCTGGGGCAAAGTTGGGGGCCATCGTCAATCCAGAGGACTGAAGCCTTGCTCGGCAGGACTGAATGAGCTGGACAATTTGCAGTAGTAGAGATATAAATTGGGATAGTACAAAGTGCATGGTCATGCAGTAACAACAAATACATCATAAAGTACAGTATATACATATATTATTATATACAAATATATGAAACATAAAAATGTGGTTTATCAGTTAGAAATGGAAAGATGTGGAAGACTTGAGTATATCCATTGACACCATGGTGATTTTAAAACTTTAATGCTGTGTGTCCAGGAAATAAGCAGATCTGGAGAATTCTGGTCAGGGATGTTCTAAAAACAAACAAAAAGCCTTAGTTTGGGACAGATGTGAGGAAGGGCTTTTAGGATGGCCTAGGAAGTCAGTTCTCTCTCCTGTGTCATAAAGGGAGGCAAATCTGTCTTGCTTTTTTCAGCTAACAGGCTAAGGGGACACGTATTGTAGCTCTGTACTTGTGCTTACCCCTCAGTATTGAAAAGGGAAGAAAGCTATTTAAACTTTAAGGACAGTATGGGAAAAAGAGTAAGTCAGTAAACTGACAAATAGTAAATACAAATTGTAAATCAGTCTTAATCAGTTCTTAATCTTAAATTGGTTCCTAATCAAAATATGAGTGGGTTTCTGGAGCAGTCTTGTAATCAGAATAGTGGCTCTGAGAAGTTCTCAGGAGTCAGTTATTACTTGATGATTGGATTCTATTATATAGTTGCTCAAAATAGAAGGAACGGGACTTAATAGGACATTCAGTCCTATGATCTTAACTGTCCAGTTGAGACGTATTCTGTATCTGAACCACTACTACCTAAGTTGTTTTGTATATTAGTTGAAATGAGCATTTTCCCCATGAAAGCAGATAAAACTCATCACATTAAAAGGGTATGCTTGTTACCTTAATCCGTACCGAACACTATTTTTTGTTTTAAGTGGAAGGCAAAAAGACAAGTAATCTAGGCCTTGCAGAACCCACTGGGGAAGTATTTCTTCAAGTAGGTAAAATAGGGAAAAAGGTGTTTCTTGATTTGTTGTTATTTGCTTTTGGTTGTTTGACTCATCCCCTTGCTGTGTGCTGTTCAAAAAATTGTTCTGCTCTGTCATGTGGAGACAGGAAAAATAAATACTCGTCCTGAGCTGGACAAATTGCCATGATTTGGGGGAATTCCAGCAGGAACAGAGGTGCTCACAGGCTCCAGAAATGTGTGAAATAATTGCTCAATAAAGGTACTCCATTTATGGGTACAGATAATCTGGTGGAACAGATTTAACAGTTATAGGTGGTTTTAAACTCTTTTGATGGTGAAATATGTTGAACCCCTTTTTTGACCCTGCTTTAAGTTACAAACTTAGAGAAGCAGCCGTATACCCTTGCTGAACTTCTGACACCTCTCTTTCTGTGTGCTGTTAGGTTGGTCGCTCCTTCTGAAGAACAGAATAGTCTTTCACTGGTAATCTGTTCTCAAATGGCTTTTCTGCATTTGTCCAGTGATGAAGGTCCAGCACACCCGTGCACCTTACTAGACCCTAGTAAGGTACTTTCTCATTATTTCTGTGCAACCTTTCAATAAACCTTTTTTCTGTTTATTTTATAAATGCCCGTGTTAGACAAAATTGACCACCTTTGTGACAACGTGTGTTACTATGATGCTTGTTTGACCCTAGAAGAACAGCAAGAGAAAAATTGTCATCCAGAATCTAATGCATCGCCTGTCCGGTCCTATCTTCTGTTTCTGGCAATGGTAACGACTGGGTGCTTCAGAAGAGGTGTCAGGAGTGCTCAGGAATACCTTACCTGACCTGTCTGTGGATGTTCTTACTCGTGTAAATGTCTAGTTTAAAAACCAATGTTTGTATCTCTTGGGCTCAGTACCTTGCAGTAATTTCTGCAGGTTAATTTTGCTCTTTATAGCTTGATTGGTTTAATTCCTTCACTCTGTTATAAACATGCTACTCTTACATTTTTACAGACTCTCCCCTTGTTCTTGAAGTCTGAGCACTTGACATGACCTTATGTCTGATTTTTAACTCTTACACCTTTTCTATTCAAGCTTGGTGTGTCGTCTTGGGCATTTATGCCTTTCTATTTCTGAGGCCTTTTTGTACTGTACTTTCATTTTATTGCTAGATGTGAGTGAAGAATAATAGCCAGGTGCAGACCATGGCAGAGACTTCCTTAATGTATTGTCAGAAATTCTATATTATTTTCCTAATTGATTCTTCATGTTGTTTATGAAAAATATAATAATTGCATAGTTGTGCAGTTATTTCCATTGAACTGTCTGCACAAAGCCAGCTCCTGTGTTATGTTTAGTTTAAGAGTAGATGTGTGCTTGACTGCTCTTTACTTTTTGAGCTTTCATCTCCTGCCTTGTTGCTCATTCACGTTGTTTTTTGAGGTTCCTGTATACTTTCTGGTTCTGTCAACTGCTCTAAATAAAACTTGTTTTGTTCCTTTTCCTCCCATTCCAGATCTTAAATGCAAATATTATGCAAGATCTGCACGGTATCTGTGGTCACACTGGTTGCAAGGGCCTTTTCCCTTGCTCAAAATGTGTAATTATGTATCTGACCTCTTGTTTTTTTTAAGAGACTTATATCAGTATTTCGTCTCTCGATTCAGCGGTGATGTTTCTGTTCTCCACTTATGACTAATTAATACTCATAATTTTGTATACAAGACTGCCCACTTCTTTTTGAATATCCTTTTGAGTTGTTCTGTTACTTTAATGACACATAATCTAATGCAAAAATGTTTGGCTTGTTAGTTCTTAGTGTATCACAGTCACCAAGTGATTAGCATGTTACTTCCACTAATTATTAGTTCAATTAATTCTTATGTTCAGTTTGGCTGCGGCCATTGTGGGGAGCTTCTCTGGGGCAGATGCTGTTGTGACAAAAGTATGCATCACTCTGGAGCTATGTCAGTCTTTCAGGGCAGCTTCTTACTCGTCTCCATAGGTCAGTAATGTTTAATTTATGAGTTTATTGAAGGACCAGCTTTCTTGATGTATAGTCTGTGACAGCACCATTCCTTATATCTGGTCATCTTCTTCATGTGCATAATTTACCTTCTTTCCTGTACCCTTGCTCTCCTGTGTGGCTTTTTGCAGCCCGGTAGTGGAGCAGGCTGCATGACTGCCTGAGGCTTCTTGCTGTCCCAGCTTGGTTTTTAAGGTTATTCCCGCAGAATCTTCCAGTTTTCTCTTGGATTTTTCTGTTTGTATTTGATGTTATTTTCTACCTTAGGTTCTTCCTACTGTCTTCAGTTTCTCTAGGTTCCTACTTACTCTTATTAGAGTTTGAGCTGTGGATGGGGCGGGGGGGGGTTGGAGGTAGCCTCTGGCTGGGGTGGACATGAGTCCTGGTGTTCTTCTGCACTCCGCTGAGTTCAATTGCAAGCTCAATTTCAACATTTTCATTTTTTTGTCAGAAAGACTTTAAATTGCTTCCTTTCAGGCCTCCTTACTAAAACTGTGTTTGATACTGCTACTTTTTAATTACTTCTTTTCTCATGGGTAATTATCTATATTGTGAGCTTTAGTAGCTTATTTCTGAGTTAGTTATGCTGAATCCAATATAGGTAATTTGCTTACGTTTACATTATTTATTATTCTGGGGCAGAATTGCTTTGGGGTCAAGAAAAGGTTTCTTTAAACTCAAGTCCCATTAGGATATCTGACTAATTTTTTTTTATGGGCAACTGGAGTTTCCCAGTGTTTTTGCCTCTAGACTTAATTGGCTCTCATCAGCTGGCCGCTTGCTAACCTCTTCCTGGCCAGTGTGCTGCCAGTGTGGCATCTCCTGCACTGGAACCATTATAACGTGCGCCCTTTGGTCTGAGAGACGTGGCCACCAGAGTTGTCTGTAGGTGATACAGTCACAGAATGTGTATTAATGCGATGCTTTGCATAGTAAAGGAAAGTAGTTGGCAACAACTGTGAACTTAATGAATTGCAAAAGAAGGGGGACAGAAGATTTCATTTTTTCCAGTTGCCTTCCTCATAGCTTTGCTAGCCTAAGGAATTACTAAATTTAGAGCTGACCTTCTTAATAAATGTACCAGAACTATCACAAGCAACGACATTCAGGAGATGTTCGTGTTGAATATGTCAGGGTATGGTTAACACTTCTTGAACTTTGATGACACTGGTCTTCGAGATATGAATGCTGGCCATTCTTTAGCTATTCTGTAGGTCTGACTTTTGATCCCATGGGAAGTTTTGTTTTAAATAAGAGAAAAAAATACAGGATGCTTTTGGGCATTAATATTTCTTTCAGCTGCATCAGTAATGTCTTCTATTTATGTTAAGTGGTAGGGTCAGTGGTAGAGTTGGTATTTCTTGGGTGAGTGGCATTGCAAAAATTGTCATTTATCAAAACTAGTGTTTTCAGGAGTACTGGCAGTGTTAGGTATATTCATGTTTGTTTATAACTGGCATATGTAACTTGTCAAAATAGATCTAGTTTGCTCAGAATATCTGTCTTTAGCACAGGATCAGGCTTACCCAGTTAGAGTTATCTTTTCCACCACTTAGAAAATTTGAAAGACTAGAAATAATCAGAAATACAGAAAATGGTTTCCATTTTGTTTTAAATGGGAAGCACAGGATAATTGTTGCACTTTGGGCTCTACTGCTGGGTTTGTCAATGGAGGTTTGGGAAATTTAGCTTTCTGACCCTTTTGCTAGTGACATTCCTGGAAAGTAAACATCCAAGCAGAACAGCTCAGCAGGATGAGAAAGTGTGCTGGGGTAAGTAATTCAGGGAGTTGATGATGGACATTTTAGTGTCAGAATCTTGAGAGGAAATCAAAGCAAGCCACAGAGCCTACAAGTGCATGTATAAGAGAAATGCAAGCACTACTCTAACATAAAAGTGTCTTCCTGAGGCTGTTCTGTGAAGAAGTATAATACAAGAAAAAATACAGGTAGAGAAGCAGAGAAAGAAAGAAAATAAATAAATAAATCTGCAAAGAGTTTTTTCCAGGGTAGAACCATTCCTCAAAAAAATCTTTTAAAAAGAAATTGAAAAGGGGATCTTACTGGAATGGTAGGCTTGCTCTTTGTCAGGTGAAGAAAAATTTACTGTGTTGGGGAAGAAAAGCCTGTTTGAACATAGGTGCTCACACAGACAAAAAGCTGCCAGAATTCACCACCGTATCCTGGTACAGTTTCATCTTATCCTTAAAATCTATTCTGTCTAGAAATACATAGATGAGGGAGTGTGAAAGATATAAAGAGGACAGCATTTGATGACCATTCTCCTGCTCCGGAGGGGGATGTCAGTTCACGTGCAGTCAGCAATGCTGCTGTTACGCAGGCACGTGTGGGGTTGTAGACCACATGAAGTCTCCCTACTGTCATAACGGCTGGAGGATCTCACCTGCTTCAGGCTTTGGCAGCGGAAGGGGCTCCTGACTTGGAGATGGGGCACTCGTGTCTTTTCTTCTGGGGACTGGCAGAAAGGAGAGGAGCATCTTGCATACGTAAACTTGAGATGGAAAAGCAATCTAGAAGAGAGCAATGTCTTGGTGGGGCTTTCCACAGTTACCTTCCACAATCCAGTTTTCTCAGCCCATTCCACGTGTCTTTATTCTGCTTGTATTTGGCACTAATTCAGGATGGTTCCTTTTTTAATCAGTTTAGTGACAGCATTTGGGATTTTTTTTTTCTGAATATTAAACCTTTTTCTAAGTCTCTTGTAGAATGCCATTCATCTGCACCTCCCTTTTCCTTAATGACAGATAGTCCTAGTGGATGCAGTGTGGAGAACAAGCATACCAAAAAGGATGATTTTAAGATAATTAAGAGAAAGGCAAGTTCATGACTTTGTCAGCATTTTTTTCATCTGAGCTGCAGCTCACTACTAAGTGATAAAAGTAAATTAGCAGGATCCCGAGGGAGATGTTCCTGAGTGCCTATCGCCCCTTTTGCAGGGCATGGGAGAAGCTAGATGCCACTTGCTGCATCTCCTGTTTTTTCTTATTTAATTTCTGGGATTTTTTTTTCCCCCCTTAATTACCACTCTAGGAAGATTTCCAAATTGCAGAACTAGGGGGAGAAAAACTAACGTGTTGTTAGCTTGGGTGGGAGAGGCTTACCCAAGTACGCAAGTAGTCTGTGGTATGTGGTTTCACATGAACCAAGTGACTAAAATTGCCGTCCGTTTTGAGAGGCTTGGAGGTGCTGGTGGACTTTCCTTTGTGGTAGTCACCAGAATACAACTGGCTTGATACCATCTGCCCTGATGTAATTGAGCGTGGACGGGAAGCTGGTTTTTAGCTGTTCAAGGAAATAGCCTCCTACTGCTGTGAGCACAGTCACTCGTCTTCTGTGTGTGCAGTGTGTGTTAAGGTACTTGAGAGTTGCTCTGCTTTGGTCAGAACAGGAAAAAAGAGTTGACTGGGTGGACCAGTCGTAGGTTAAGAGAGGTTTTAAGGAATGTCCACAGCATGTGGTGAGTTGCCAGGGCATTTTTTTTTTTAATTGGAAAGCAATAAAAACCATGGTATATAGTTTTGACAGCCTTGCTGGAAGGAGAAATTGGCCATGGTGGTCAAGAACGTACTTTCCCAGTGATTGGTGAAGAACCTGATGAACATGTGTCCCTGTGTTTGCCAAGATGTGCAGAAAGATGGATAGAAGATGATCCTGAATTTGGCAGTACTGCACTGGCTGCGGATCCCCTGGATTTCAGATAAGCCAATAGAACTTCTGTCTGTGCCCGTAGAGAACGGACCCAGCACAGCAGCTGGCTAGCACCTACCCGGCTTTTGATGAACAGCAAATAAAGTGATGTGATGTATAATAGGTAATCTCTGTCTGCCCTTTATCTTTCTGGTTAAGGTAACTCCGTGCATAGAATTCATCTGGCTGAAATTGTAAAGGCTGATTTATATGCAGATCACAAAATAAGTCAAGGGTAGTAGCGTTGTTCCTAAAGTCACATGTATCAGCACAGCCTGGTGTGACGAGTGTTCATGTCTTCTGATGCTGGACCTTCATCATCTTTTCTGATTCGTCCCCACCAACTGTACAGCCCTTCTGCTGCTGATGCCAGGTTAGAGTCAGATCATCGCACTTGCATCCCCACGGGTGTTTGGGGTGGGTATTGCAACATACCGTTGTTGCCTGAAGAGAATACACTGGTATTGCAAAATACCACTTTTGCCTGAAGGGAGTACATTTCAGGGTAAAATGAGTAATTCTGTTTTTTTCTTTCTACTGACATGATACCTGTGCCGTTCATCACATTGTCTTCTCTTTCTGCACGTTGTGGCCTTGTTTTGCAGTGGTGTGGATCAGGTATTTCACTCGCAGTCACGTAACAGCAGAGCTCAGCCTTCTATGCTCGCCAGCGCAGGCCTGATCAAGTGGTGATGCGCTTGCGTATGCGGTTGTACGTTGTGCTGGGACAGCCTCTTTGGTGTCCCAAATATATGTCAGAGCAGAAGCTTCCTCTACCCGACAGCCAATATTATATGATACTGAAAGTTCAGCTGTGGTTTCCTCTGCATGGTTTATAACCAAACAGCTCATACGTGCTGATATTTTTGGTTTGTATGCTAGAAAACTCTTTATTTAAGATTTTTTTTTTTTTTTTTCGGAAAATGCATGGAATCACGTCTACTTCACATTTTGCGTACAAGCAGCAACTTGCATTCTATAATTTAGCTTACTTTTTTTTTACCTTACAAGCTTTTATTCAGAGTCTATCAAAAATGGGGAGTGATTTGTCTGCTACATCCAAAAAAATTGTGCTTTCAGGTCAGGTATTCAGTGCTATACAGAAATTTTTAAAAGTCAGTACTTTAAGCATTCTTATCATCTAACCATTCTTTAAGCATTCTTACCATCCAGCTCTCACTTTAGGCATAATTTTAAGAAAAATTAAAAAAAAAAATATTAAAAGTCAGTTCTTTCAATAGACTCACTTTGCCATATTTATGGTAGTGGTGGAAATTTTCAGCGTCAGCTGGAAGCCATTCAGTAAATTTTTAATAGTGTGTTGAGAGGATAATTTAATCTCAGCTTCATACGCTCCCCGGATCTGACCCATCTGCAAGTAAGAGAAAATCCCTTTTCCCTTTTTCAGTAGTTGCATGATGACGCTCTATCCCCATCTTTTAGATGTTCTTGCATTAGATCCTGTAAGAGGAAATTACACTAAAATTTAGCAACTGTTTGCACTACATGCAATGCAGATGCTTTAAAATAAAAGTCTAAATATCAGTTTCCAAATGTAGTTATGCTGTGGTGGGTTGTTGTTTCTTGGTGATGTTTTTTTGGGGGCAGGAGGTTTTTGGTTGGTTTTTGCCCCCCCATGACTTTCGGTAAGAACTTCAAAGGACCAGTGGTTTTCTATGTTGGAGGTTCATTTTATAGTCTTTGCTCTTACAGCATGCAGCTCTACAGATCATAGGTGCTGTAACTGGTCTCCTGGTTTGTTTATTCTTAAAGTGTCATGTATATTCTATGAGGAAAACACGTAGTATAGCTACATTTGACACTAAAGATAAGGTTTTATAGGTTTTACTCTGCTAAGTGTGTCATATAGCAGATGACTTACATAAAACAAGATTTACATCTCAAACTGCAAATAATTTTTTGTTTAAAATTCGATAACGGAGGACATCATTCCTGTTGGCCTCATTGGCCATCGTAGCAGTCTGTGTAACATGCGTCTCGGTACCTGGTGCAATGGAGAGACGTAGGGTGATGGATGCATAAATCTGTTTACTGTTTCCATTTTGTGCTCACATGGTATTTGTTTGATTCCAGTTATAATATTCTTGTGTACAGAAGCTGAAGGATGTTGAATATGTTGATTCCTTGAAACTTCATTTGTACGGACAAACTGTGGTGCTTTTGAATGCTAATAATCTACAAGCAAGCCTATATGCTAATTGTCACATTTTCATTTCTACAAACTTTTGAACTGTCTTAAGAAACTAGAGATGCTTTGATGCATTCGTTTGTAGTGTAACCTAATACCTTCTGGTCACCGTCACCGAGTTGGTCTGGATGTGAGCTTGAGAAGTAACATGACGGATGGAGATCTCAGTGAGTAGGTTCCCTTCTCCTTCGCAGGGAAGGTTAAGTATGTTCTCTTCTTAGTACCCTAGTTTATTATGTGAAAACAGTTATCTACGCTGCTGACAGACATGAGATATTTTACTGTGGACAGATTTCAATTTCTCTGAGGTCTCTGTGGCATAAGACTTAAATACGCGCTTTAAATATGGCAACTGACCATTTAGAGCTTTGCTTGTTCTGCTCTGCAGGATCCCAGGGGATGTTAGTCACAGGGGTGGGTCTTGCTTCAGCTTGAGATGACATGGCAGGGAGGCAGAAAACTCAGAAGAGAACAGGTTTCACCCCGTCCTCATCTTCAGCTTCCTTATGTCAGTAGCTCAAGGTGTGTGTATGTACATTTGGTACAGCCATAATTACAGGGGATGGATGTAACATCTTACTGGTTCATAGACTTGTGTGGATCTGTGCATGCAGTTTCTGCTAACTGGTAGTTGTTCAAATGAAAGTAATTTGATAAAACCTGTTGGCCTGCAGTAGGTGTCATTTACACTAGTAGTGCAGCCACTAAACATAGTTCAGCCTGCTGTATGGAAATAGAATTGGTCGGGTCTTGTGCTTTGGTTGTTCCCTGGTTTACTTCAAATCTTTCTCATATTCCTACATGACCTTGTCAGTTATGAGTGAAATTGATCGAAGTACCAGTAGTTGTGTTTATGTGATGCAGTATTCCGTCTTTGTATGACTGACAACTAGGAAAAAAATATGGAATTTATTTTATCTAATATTAGCAGCCTGCAAGGTGGCTTCTAGATAGACCACCTCTTCAGCCAGCAGAGAGACAGGCACAGTCAGAGGGTGCCGTATCCTGTTTGCAGTGCCTGGCTCTTGGCCACAGCTGGGATCTGGCCACCTGATCTGAGCTGTCTAAGGTGAGATGATCAGTCCCATCCACTGGGAACAATTGTGTTTAACAGTAGAGCTGCACTGATCCAAAAACACCTCTAGTAAAGAAGAGACTGCATCAGTGGAAGAATGTAAAATACTTAAGTGCAACTTGACCGTAATTTAGAAAACCAACTGCCTGCTGGTATATGATTTAATTTTCAGTGCAGTTTAGTTGCAGGGTTGGGTTTTTTTTTTAGTATTAAGACTCGTCTGTATTTTTAATACACTTAAAATAATGCAATAACCACGTTACATGCCACTTCTCATAACTTCACTTCGTTTCCCCAAAGTGCTCAGGTGTCATTATTGCAAGGCAGGAGGCAGAGCATCTCGGCTGCTGGCACTGTCAGGCTTTGGCAGGCAGCACGTGTTGTCTGGGTAAAAAGAAGACTAAGGGAATTTAATGTTGTAGCATCCATAAAAAATAGGAGCACTTTATTAAGTGAGACTGTGTAAAGCTTTCTTATGGATGGAATTTACATTAATGCATTTTATTGTTCCATCTAAGCAGATCAAATGATAAGCATAGTGTCACATACACTTTTGTGACTGTTCTGTTAAATAGGTTTTAATACTTAATGTTTTTATTCTCATGCATTTCAAAGCAGCAATTATTTCCAAGAATAAAGATAATTAAATTTTTCTCCATGCTCTCGGTATTAAGGGGGAAAAGCCGTATTTTAAGGTGTATCACAATAGATGAGGAGTTCTGCTCTGATGTGCCATTAGAAGTCCAGCAGCGCCGTAGCCAGTCCCATACCACTTCTGCCTGTATTGTCAGTGAGCCTGGTAAGAGTCTTAGCAGTGGTAAAAAGTGTTGCCTGTTGATGACATTTGAGAGGCGTGCTCAGAAATGATGCCAAGAACGAGTCTGGTGGCTGCTTTGGCATGGGGGGTAGGTGGGGAGGGGGAGAGGGCCGTAATCCGTCTCAGCTGTGTGTGCGTAGGGCTTTTCTCCTGGCTCTGGCTCTCACACGCACGCTCGCTCGTGGGGACATGTGACTTTTGGCCATATTAGCAGGTTTATCCAAGCCTAGCCCCTCTGACTAACAGATGTAGGGAAAAGGGCATTCTGGGATTGCAGCAGTTGCTTTTGAACAACAATGTCCTTTTTGTAAGAATCTGATGCTTCTTAAAAGATGGAACATGACATCATTACTGTCGATCCAAGAAACATTCCTTCAATAATACTGAGTGTGCTCTGGTTATCAGCTCCCTTCCCCCAGCTCCTTTCTCTTGCTTTTCTGACTGATGCTTTTTGTCTATTGTTTCATCGGGGGCTGTAAATGTGAAACAGTTGTCTTTCAGTGTTATGTGCTTGTTAGAGCTAGAATCAAGTGGAATATTGTTGGCTTATTTGAAAGAAAAATAACAAAAACCCCCAACTTTTCTTCCAGTCTTCATAAATGTAGCATGCTTCAGGTACGGGCTGAATTGAAGCTAATTATTTCCCTTCCCACACCGTGTTAGTTACTGCGTTATGCAATGGAAGGTGGAGATACTGCAGTCCCATTCCTGTGCATCTCACTCGGCTTCGTTGGCAGCTGGGTATCTTGTGTGCTGATGCCGTCTGCTTCAAAGGCTCCTGTAATGATCCTGCATCGGTACGAAATGTGTGTGTGCCTGCTCACCAGTGCGGTATAGCTGGGTTGTGAACAGCTGCATATATTCTGTGTATGTGTGTACATATATCTATGTTTTTATACTTGGTCCACCACTGGGATTTGAGTATCAGTTTTTCCTTAGCCCCTGAGAGCGGGCTATCATGGAAACATGTTTTGGGTTGTATTATAAATCTTTTTGAATGCTGACTGCTTGGAGGAAAGCTATGAAAATGCTGGATTTCGCTTCCCTTCCCTGCGTTCTCTCTCCCACGCATGTCTTCATCAGAGAAACTGGAGACTCTTGCAGACTTTACAACTAGGTACATCTTGGCTGTCTCTCGCACAATCGTGCTCTCCTTGTAGCGATGCTGGCAGTTAGTTGAACTAACAAGGAGCCGGCAGTCTTTGGCACTTTCACATGGTGCAACTGTCTAGAGAAGAGTACCACTGAGCAGAAACAGACAGGAGTATGTCTTTTTCCATCCTTGTAGGAATTGCTCCCCAGGGAGAGGAAAACAAATGATTCATTGATGATCTAGAGGCTTGGAGAAAGGTGGAGTTATCGTGTCCAGAAAAGTAGAAAAAATGGACAGGAATAGGGCCTTCTGATACATCAGTTAAACTCAGGTTTATTGTCTTTTTTTCCATTATGAAAATGTAAAACTTTTTTTTTAAAACTCAACAAATTTGAGATATGAAATATGAATAAAAAAGCACAAGTCTTGACCAGACAGGGATTTTTAGAAAGAAGTGAGCTGTGTGATTAGCTGTTTGCCAGTGACACAGAATTGCTTTTATTGGTGACCATTCAAAGGGAATTGAGAGGAAATCCCGCAGGGGTGTGGAAAAGTGCGTTTTACTTGTAATGGTTGTTTGGCTTCACCTGTTGTAAAGACACAGATTTCAGCGCAACTTGATAGTATACTTTTATTTTGGATAGATTCCAGGGCACACTTTGAGTAAATGAAAGCAAATGCACGTGCAAGCAGAAAAGGTTCCGTATATTCCCAGTGGCACCTGAAGTTGCAAGTTCCTCCGAAGAAAGGGTTTGCCAATGGGCTATTGTAGAAGGCTGCATCATGTGCTATTGCAATTAAAATGTACGTTTGCATCTGCTTAAGCAGGGTGCAAAGGCATGTGTCGTGTGTGGAAGCAGGTGTCTCCTGTTCTGGATGCTGTTCCTCTAAAGAAGAGGGTTGCGAATAAGGCTCTGAAGAGCAGGCACTTTAAGATAGAGGTCATAAATTTAGATAAGAGAAAAAAACCAAAAAAACACCATGACTGACTGAGTTGTGGAAGGAGAAGCTTTAGAGAGGTCTCTGTGTGCATGCTGAAATGAATAAAAATTGATCACTGGCTGCTTCTTAACTGGAATACAATTGCAGAAGAAAAAAAACACTGAGCTGAATTAAAAAAACATAAATACAGATTATTAAATGGCAGCAGTGGTTCATACACGTCATACTTGTACCATATATCTTGTCTTGCAAAGACCATGAGATACATATATATATGCAATTGCGTCATCCACTGCACAAAGTTCAAACAGTACTTCAAGACATAGTGCGCGTAACTCTTCGGAGGGAGGATGTCAAGGGAATGTGGGCTCACTAGTGACAACCTGGTTATCGCTGTGGGTCAGAGAGATTCTGTGGACCGCTCTGCAGGTGACTGAGCAGATGCTGAAGCACGGAACGTGTCTTGTTTTGTGTCTTGGTTTTGGTTTGTGTTCTGTAGAAACGCTTGACTGGTGTCACAGTGGGACTGTGACATTATCTCAGCAGATAGGTTGCGTTGCTTCATGCACCAGGGATGCTTACTCGGGAAGAAGTGAAAGCTGCTCTGCTGTAGCTTTGTATCTGGCTCTTTGAGAAGGGGATAATCAGTGAAGGATTCCAATCTTTTTCTTGCAGTAATCCATGCTGAAGAGGCTCCATTCATACAGATGAACCAAGGGTTGAGGCAGCACTTTAAACCCAGATAGTCGGTCGGCTAACTGCCCAGCAGGATGCCATCAACCAGCCGAGCGGGCAGCCTGAAGGACCCAGAAATTGCAGAGCTCTTCTTCAAAGAAGATCCAGAAAAGCTCTTCACAGATCTCCGAGAGATTGGCCATGGAAGCTTCGGAGCAGTTTATTTTGTAAGTAGCTCCGTGACTTGTGAATTTTAGCTGTGTCTCTTTTTACCTTTAAACTGTGAATGTAGACTTTTTTTTGAACGTGTTGAGGAAAAGGAACTACTGTGAATCTTTTTATATGCTGTTTAGGGCAGAGATGTTTTCTTGTGTCTGTATGGTCTGGTTCCATTCACAGACTGACAGTATCTGTAAGTTGTTTGCATACAAACTGAAAAGAAAAACTGGAAATGTGGTCCTTGCCTGGTGCTTTTAGGTGCATCATTATGCTGCAAGCAGGGATTTATCTGCAAATTAAACCATGGACTTCTGCTCCATTGATTCTGACTGGCAATGCAGTTCTCTTGGTCTGATCATCTCCTTATCATCTCTCGTCCCTTGAGAGAAATTGAGTTCTCTCTCCCTTCCTGCGTACCCTCAGGCTCCCTTAAAGCCATTCTTTGTGTTTGACACCTGAATGTTGGTGCTTTTGTTGTCATTTGTCCTGTCACATCGTTCCCTATTGCAGGCAAGAATACCAGTATTCATCTGCATAAAACTTACTTGACATGAACGTCTGGACAGCAGAATTTTTCCCAGACTGCTTGTATAGCTCAACCAGAGGTGGGATGTCTCATGGTAACCTCATTTGCAGGTTGCTGTATCTTAACCAAAGTGCACTCTGTGAGGCCTTCATTAAAAAAACATTTTCCTCAGACAACCTTTTCACATTTATAATTATAGGAGGTGTGGCCAAAACTGCCAATTTTCCTTCAGAAAGCCATTTGTGTCAGTATTTTATGAGATGCCTATTCATTGTTAATAATTGCAGCAGACCATGTTGGGAATCTTCCAGCACAAATTTAATGCAGCACAGATGAACTAATTAGGAAAAGCTTCTTAATTTTGTTCCCTGCTTAAAACTATGAGCCGCCACTGTCTGGGAATGGATCTGGGGGAGGAAGTGTTTTCTAACGAAACAGTACTCACCTGCGGCCTTTACTTCATCTCATTTACTCCCTTTGGTTAACAAGTTGATATAAAAGGAGAGAACTGAGAAATCTGTCTTCCTGCTACGTGGAAATATTATTGAAGTCTTTCAGGAATGCTGTGTCTTCTAGAGACGTGCATGAACCACACGGGTACGGAAAACCAGCATACAGCTAGGGGTAACCTGCGAGCTGTGTGCTAACAGCGTTCCCAAACATCAGCAAGAAGCTGCTGTCATGGCATTTGTAAAACTCCCTGAACTTTGTAGTTGTGGTAAGGGCTGACTGCCCATTACCAGCTCCTTCTGCAAGATAGAAAATAAGAGGTCATTAATTTCTAGGCCCTTGTTTCTCTTTTTTCCCCCACCATTGTGGACTACCAATTCATTATAGGTTGGTATTTATTCACTAAGGAGTGCGATTACTTGATCATGTTTGGATTGTGCTGCTTTGACAGAAAGTACGTCTAATTTGGCACTCGCAACCACTCCAACCCATTTGGGGGCTTTGTTTTCCTCAGTTAAGAGAGTTTCCAACAAAGAACATATGCCATTGCTGTTTCTGTGTTACAAAGTTTTAACATATAAGTTTTGTGTTATAGTATCTTTTTACTAGTAGCAGGTCTAAGATCTTGAATCTGAAACTGTTTCGTATAATGTACTCCATACCTCACACAGAGAGCCAAAAAATGAGAGAGGCAACACGGAGGGAGAAATTCAGTGCAAATTAAATAAGCGTGAAGAACTAAGGTAGACGAGTATGTGTCTTGAGTCCTTTATTCCTCTGTAATGCTAGGGAAAAAACTTGGCGTAAGTTTCTTTAACAAGATTTTCATTCTGCTAATGCAAACAACTAAACTTTCTCTAATCAATGTAATTTTGGATTGTAGTTGATAACTGCTTAAAAGCATACTACCAAAATGGATGACATACTCCACCTTTTCTTTGCTCCTGCTTTCCTTGTATCACTGCTGAAGTTACTCTGGTCACCAGATGTTGATCCTTTGTGTGGAGTTTTTGGAGGAAAGCAGGACATATGCGCATAAACATCTGCCATAAAACAAGCCTCGTTCATTTGGATTGTTTAAGTTAGCTGGCCTTGTAACATCTTCACGGCTCTTGTCTAGGAACTGTCTTTTTTCAATTATTCAAGATCACAAGGAAACGAAAAAAGCAAATGAAACTCCATGATTGTAACATTCAAGTGGTGGGAGCTGTGATGGTTCTCTCTCTCCAAGCGCCGCTGTAGCGAAGACAGACTGTGGGTGTTCGGCAAAAACAATCAGGGGTTGCTTGCTTGGGTTTCCTAATACATAGCCTCCCGACCACCAGTCTGCTTTCCTTGCATACAGCCTGGACCAAAAATGTCGATGATGAATAGATGTGGGAGTAATTAACAAGTAGAAAAATCCATATAATCCTGAAATTTCCCCCTGCCTTTTTTAAAATGCAATTTAATCTTTTGTTGTTAGTTGTACCTACCTTTCTTTCCTTTTAGCAGTGATCCCAAGAAGGCATGATATTATATTTATCTTACGTGATAACTGGCTAAGTGTTCACTCTTGTCTCTCTTCATTTCTGTTACATCCTGCAGTGGCAGAAAATGTCTTTTTTTCTTTCATAATTGACATGAATTTTGCTGGTTCACCTCATGGTTTTAGTTTCTTAGAAACTGCAAGTCTGGCACCTCTGAATCATTTTGGTATTATCCTTACCCTACTCCCTGCTCTGCAGTGTAATAATAGCTTTTGCTTGACACAGGAAGCCTACTACACTGGAACACTGCAGATGGAGCAGAAGAATAACCCACTCTTTTGTTAGAGCTGTGTTCCTTCTGCTCTACTCTAGTATTTTGCTTGCCTGTTTTATTGCAATTCTTCACTGATTTGAATGTTTCAGAGATTGTCTCTAATTGGTCAAGATCTAGGAGACAGAGTTTTATTCTTCCTTTTTTGTCTCAAAACCCAAAAATATTCATGTCCCCCCCCCCAACCTTAGAGATACTTTAATATCAGTGAGACAGTAGGAAAGATCCTCTCAAAAAGAAAGAAAACTAAAAATAGTGTTGGTTCAAGCTTATCATAACTGGTTGAAATAAAGATTGACAGGGAATTCCGGGAATCTTTTTAATGAACGGCAGAATTAAAACATGACTGAAAACCTTTTTTACAAAAAGCAGAGTCCCACTACTTCATTAATCCATGTTCTGATAGGCTGTGCTTGATAGTACAAATATATTAAAAATCAGCATTTTCATCAGTCATCAGTGAATGCTGTGGTGCACATTATTTTGATTTATATCCTTTGGCTTCGTACCCAAGTTGATTATTCTTATTAGAGAGACTCGGAGGTCTTTTCTTCCACCACCCTCCCCTAGTGCTGAAGTCCTTAACAGAGGAGAGGACGGGGTCGTGGCTGGAGCCATCCTCCCTGCCCGATGGAGCAATGCTGCCTCTTCTCCTGCCGAGGGGAATGAGCCATTGCTTGGGTGCTAAATTAAATAAAACTTCTTGTCTAGTCTTATCCTGGATTGTTGCTGCCTTTGAAGTGTGAAAAATCACATACCTTTATAGCGTGGTGGAAATAATAATATTATTGGACTGAGAAAGTGAAAGTCTGAATGGGAATCTGAGGATGGGTCTCTCAGATTGCTGACATCTTTCTCTATATCATCTGCCTTCCTTTAAGACACAATAGCTAATTTGTGAGAGCACTGGGGAGAAAGCCGCCAGTGTCTGGAGCAGGTGTCTCCTGTGCTAGGACATTGGTGCTTATGTTTGGAATGGAATAAGAAGGCTGAGCTGATTTGTCGGGAATGGACCTGGGCAGGGAGAGAAGTTGATTTAGGGAAAAATCTATTCTACTTGAATCAGAGCTGCTTTTATAAGCTATGATTTTCGGTTTAGAAGTGACAGCACTCGACTTCTGCAAAGACTTGCTGGATGCTGAGCATGGAGAAATGTCATACCTTGTCTCACAAACAGGAGGATGATTGTTAACTTTGCAAGGAAATTTCTAATAGATGCAGCAGTCGCACCCCTTCCTTGGAAGATATTTTAGTTTAACTATCTGCAAAAGTTAACTAATGAATAAAGATTTCTTTTATCAGTGTGTTTGGTTTACATCTTCTGGGAAATCATGATGTGAAGAAACTAATGCATCATGTTTTCACGTTACAGGCACGTGATGTGCGCACCAATGAAGTGGTGGCCATCAAGAAAATGTCATATAGTGGGAAGCAGTCCAATGAGGTATGTAGAACATGTTGCTTATTAAATATTGACCATTGTAAATACTTACTTTATGGGATGATTTTAATTAGCTTGGGTTACAACAAGAGAGATCTTTCCTGTACCTGTAAAGGTGAATGAGGGTAATGTGTAAACAAAACAAATTAGTTTACTGGTCACAGTGTACTTCTGCATAATCTGCTCCTGGAAAAGATGGATAAGACTCTTTGCTTCCAGACAGAAAGGGCTCTTTTATGGAATTGCATAAATGTGTAGAAAGCAAAAAAAGAAAATTAAACCCGGTAGTTTTGTGTGTTAGTATGTCTTGTTGCCCTTAAACATTCCATTTTAAAAACCTTTTAAGATAACCATGTTGCTTCTGGACAAAGGAATAATAGCAATGGATGCAGCAGTGAAAGATTCAGGGGCAATCTTCCTTAGACAAAGTAGTAAGGCAGAATGCATCCTTCCCTGGAATGACTGTGCTGATGAGGAGCTAAAACAAAACAGCAGTGAATGAACGAGTGTGAAAATCTGAACAGCAGCATAATTACGGAAGAACTGCCAGAGCTAGGGATTAAGGCAGTCTTTGCAGGGAGGTCTGTAAAAGTAGGCCTCGGAGATTTAAACGTTAAGTGTTTTCATGGCCACCCCAGATGTGTTTTTTCCCTAGGACGTTTAACAGAGATAATTGATTTTATACTTGAAATGTTTAAGTGCTAATACAGATTCTTGAAAAACCCAACATGAAACGAACAGCTGATTTGGTTTTATTTCTGGTAAACGACATCTATCAAATCATGGCATGATTTTTCAACAGAAGTATTTATTTGTAACCATGTTGTTCGAGGCATTTATGGTTCCCTCCCTCCGTTCTCTGTATTCCAGTCTTAGAAGCAGTCTTGCTCCAATGAGTTTGACTAGCGCTAAGCTCACGGCTTTCTGTGCCTGCCTTTTGTGTATTGATCATCTGCGCTACAAGGAGCTGAACTATTCCTTCCTTTCTGTGTGTGTGTCTGTGTAGGAGGTAGAGGTGGCAGTGTCTCTCCAGCAGTCCTAAATTCTAGCTTCATAGTTAAATTTGCTATGTGTGTTTCTATTTTGTCACTGCGGTGACTTGTTTAACTGTGTACTGATGAAAGAATAATTTGTACTTACTACTTGTCCTACTGTTTTAATTACTGTGAGCTATAAATACTCTATTCACATGAATGAAACAAACTGTGCATGCATCAGAAATAGCTTTTGTTTGTCTTCAATGCATATGTTTCTTTATTTTGAAGAAAGTAATAAGACCAGGATTAAAAGACTTTCTATTTTACTTCTGTATTTATTTGTTTTGTTCAGAAGTTTGCTAGAGTTATGCTCAAGCCTAGGTAAAGAAAATTGATTAAGGGCATTCTGTTATCATTTATATTTACTTTGGTTCCATAACAAGATTTTATCATTGGTGGGAACAATTCTTTAAAATAAGGATGTATTCTATTCTAAAAATATATTAAAAATCTTGGAAATATGTAGTACTGTGCTCTTAATGTGATCTCGAGGCTTTTTTTTTTTTTTATGCGGGAAATCATGAATATGCCTTGACTAATATATCACATCTCTCTTCCCGATATAGAAGTTTAGTGTGGCACTTTCTTGGTTTGGCTTTTATTTCTTAGTACCTCAAAGCCTTTGAGGCTAAAGGTAAAAGGCATCAAAGCTGTTCCTGTGCCTGGAAGGAGGGTGTCAGTGAGAGAGTTTGTTTAGTATAGCAGCACTAATGTCATTTGCATGAGGTTTCTGGTGTTGAGAAATGTTTAGTCAATAAGCTGCCCCAGTTGTGGTTGCCATGTTCCCTGGTTTCATTTGTTTCTCTAACCCTAGAATTTTTATTGAGGAGGATTTGGGTGTTGTACATGTTTTCCAAAGCATTTGGGTGTATGAGACCTCTGTCCATCTATGAATCCTAGCCGCATACATACACCTGAAGAAGAGTGTGCTGAGAGATTAACAGGACCTGAAAAAGAGCTTTTGGTGAGGTTTTTCTACCTCTGATAACTTCAGAATGGATACACTTTCGCAAAAACATTTTCAGTGTCAACACCATTGTGTTGATGCCTGCATACTTAAATGGTTCCGGCTACTGCATTTGTTTTTGAAAATCTTTTCCGATGGGTGCAGTTTTGCTGTTGCACTTACAAGCTTTTGCCTGTCTTGCCTGAGGAGGTGTGGATGGGCAGCAAACGGGAGGACCTGGTGATTTCCTCCGAGGGGAGTAATGGCAGTGCCTAGGCACACAGTGGAACATGACATTGTGGCCTTTTCTGTATTCTAAAGTTGCACTGACGGAGATCCCCTTGTTATATATAAACTTGGTTTTTGCTTTATCTGTTTATTCTTTTACTCCTGCAGAACCATTCCCTTATCTATTAGGTAACTCACTTTAAATCGGTCCTTGTAAAAACTAAGCTAGTCCTGGAGAATCATTATCAAGAATGTAGTCAAGATATTTGGTGGCTGATAAATGGAGTCTCATCCAGTAACATAGTTACTAGTAGGGATAGGTCTTTATCTCTCTCTCTACAAGAGTTAAGTGAGAGAGAGCTGATCCTGCTGAAGGATGCTTACCAGCCACATCTCTTTCAGGTTGGGATGTAATGTTTAATTTGGGATGTGCATTATGATGAGAGAAATGATATCCCCTAAAAAGGATTGCTTCTTTTTTGAGGACTTGCTCAGATATTAAGTGTTTACCAGTATATCCTATGCATACATGTAAATATATAGTATGACTTTAAGAGATTGTTAGACCCTTCCCATACAGCCTAACTGATCAACTACTTATTTGGTACATCTGTTGAGGAGTTAAGCAGGGAACATCGTGGTGTTGATGAAAATTTATTTTGATTTGGAACCTTAAGATGGTTTTGCCTCTTAAAATAATTAAATGACATACTAACTTAACAACAACCAAAAAAAAAAGTTTTATAAAGTCTTTCTATTCCTTTTATTTTCTACAGAAATGGCAGGATATTATTAAGGAAGTCAAGTTCCTCCAAAGAATAAAACACCCTAACAGTATAGAATACAAAGGCTGCTATTTGCGGGAGCATACAGCATGGGTAAGCATCTGCTGCACTCTGCGCTTCTCTTGCCTTGGTTAAGGGCGCTTTAAAATATCTCCAGCTGGCTTTCCAGAGGCACCTGAACACTTGCATTGCACAAACTCAGATGAGAATACCCAAGGACTTTATAGATGCTCAGCAAAACTGAATACAGTGTTTTGGAAACAAGATTTAGGGAAATTCTCCCTTTCGCTTGCAGACTGAGGTGATTGTGCTGTTCTAGTGTATCTAGCTTCATGCGCTATTTGAAATAAATAATAATGGAGGAGGTGGGGGGGCCCAGCAGATTTATCCATCACTTCTTGCTGTAAGGAAAGGTGAGAATTTCGCTTGTACTGCCTGGGAGGCAAGTATAGCAATTTTATTAGATGCTTGCAGGTCACTTAACAACGTGTTTGGTGTGCCACTGAGTATTAATGGTGCAGTACTTTACAGGTTAACTGAGTATGTTCCAGAAGTAAGTGTTCAGTTGTACTTTAATGGAATAGGTTAGAAATGCTACTGCCAACTGTACTGAAAGTGTATTTTGAGTTGTCATTATTTCTATTATTTAACTAAATTCTTCTGTTGTGTATTGTTTACTTCTGTTGTCATTTGTGTGTTCAGGTGACAAAACCAACTAGCTGATTTTATCTCTGGCTGTCATCTCCTAATCAATTTCGTACATTTGATTTAAACAAAAAACCCCTAACTTGCCAAACTAAATTTGGTTTATTTGAGTTTGTGCGCATAAAAATGGGGGGGGGGGAATAGATGGGATTGGCTCTGCAGGGGAAGTACTTTGTCAAACGAAAAATGTGATGTAGCACCTCTCATTGACAAAGTTTATGTAGTATGATATACTAAAGAAATCATATTGTTGAACTAATAGCTTAAATTGTAAGTACTGTTCATGCGTTAGCGTCAATAAATCTATAGGACAAACTTTCAGTTTCTTTTTTTGAAATGTGACTGGGACAAAATCTTAAGTAAATCCCTAAATAGCCCTTTAATACTCTGATAAGCTTGTTAAGTGCAATTTAACATTCCTGTTAAGTACGTGCATATAAAATAAGATATGCAATACAATACACAACTGGTTATGAATATGCTTTTGTGCTCCTTACAAGTTTTGTTGCTCGGTGTCTTACACAGGAAGGCTGTGCTAATTCCAGTTCGAGCTGTCCTTGTGGGGAGGGATCAGTGTGACAGTGCCAGGATGGGGCTTACGTTACGAGCAATACTTGTTTTGTTACGGCACTCTGCATTGTATGCAGCAGCGATTATTTACAGATTTCTCTACAGAAATCTAGAAGTCTAGGTTTCTCCATAGATATCTAGAAAACATGCATTTACTATTAGAGATTTTCTAACAACTCTTGATTTCTTCCCATACAGCTTGTTATGGAATATTGTTTAGGATCAGCATCAGACTTACTAGAAGGTATGTCACACGCGTTTATTTGATTGAAAGTCAGAAGTACAGTACTGAAGTAGGAAGTTACAGCATTGCAGAATTGTCCTTGAGTTTATGGTTTTATTTGGGCGTATAGTGTGTGTGGGCAGTTGCAGTTTTTCAGGTTCATGCATGGCTGTATGGTTTTTCTGTAGAATATCGGCTTTCCTAGGTGCCTAGTTTCCTTGGTTCATATTATTTTAAAGTTGTCAGTCAGCTATTTATTTTCTTCTGAGTTTTAGGTTCTCCTGTCATGACAGTTCAAGATTTATTTCTGAAAACCCTTGCTGTTGATCCTAATGCTTACTAACAACTGTAGGCCTGTTGACTAAAATAGCGCTGCAGCAGTATTAGGGTTTTGCTTGATGAGGTTTTTTGTTAAATGGTCGTTTTTCTGTCAGGCTTCTTGAAGTGAACTTTCTTTGAAGATATATGTGTGGCCAGTAAGTTGTTCATCTCCTTTCCTTGCCAGAAGCGTTTCAGGACAAAAGGCTGAGCTGCTGGAGAGTTATCTGTATTGCTACAGTTTGTTTATTCATGTGTGAATTGTCGTAAACTTCTAGGGTTTGGGATTTAGCATCGTTAATGGAAAAATGAATATTGAGTCTCAAATAGGTATTTGGGAGAATGGTCACAGAACTGACAGAAATGTAGTTTATGGTTGCAAAGTAGTCTCTTTTTGATGGTAAATAGCTGCTGTTTATGGTTAGAAGATTACATCTGATTATAGAATGTACTCTACACTGTGAACTATTTTTACATTTGCTTCTCATACCGAACCTAGTAAAACTGAAGTTTTGGTATTTTCTCTCTGTTTACATTGTTAACAGTACTCACTTGCATGCTGCAAACTGCATTGTTTTCTTTAATATTGAATTTCAAATAAATTCTTTCCTTAAGTTCATAAAAAGCCATTGCAAGAAGTGGAAATAGCAGCAATTACCCATGGTGCTCTCCAGGGATTAGCATACTTGCATTCTCACAATATGATCCATAGGTAAGTGGTCATGCTTTTGCTGTCTCACACACTTACAGGTAATTAACTTTGATTGTATCTCTTTCATCCCAAATTTAATATTTGTAAGCAGGGAGGGTTTTTTTTTTTTTTTTTGCAGTGTCCGTATGCTCCTAAACTAGTGATTTACAGTAGTCAAGTACTAGGAAGCTGTGTGTCTCCTTATGCACCGTCTCTTACAGCTGGTGTTCGTTTCTGCACAATTGCTTTGAATCCACTAAGCTTTTCGATAGTTGATACGATGCTGATTGTCCCCTGAAGCAGTGAATAGTGAGGCAGTCCGAGTTCACCTAAATACCTTGTAGCAAGGCAAAGATTGCTGGGGCGGGGGGAAGTGCTAATCCTTGAAAAATTATTTTTACACGAACACACATGTTGAGAAGCACGCAGTAAGTATGGCATGCAAATGTTCTTTGTGTTTCAAGTACCTGCTGCATTTTAGTAGGATGAAGGGTTTGAATAGTTATGTTATTAGGACTTTCTGAGAAACATTTATAAAGGACATAGTTGGTTCAGAAGGTTTTGCTGAACTGTCTCTAAAGCTTACCCAGGTGTGCCATTTTAAGTTGATTTTTAAGACAAACGGGATTCTAAGATCCAAGAGCCTTGTTAAGCTGTTAACCTAAAGGTTAGAGGTTTTGTATTAGGAGGAAATGAGGGTATTCTGCAGCTTGAACATGTGAATACTGGTCTGTTTTGTAGTCAGTCCTATAGAAGGTTTTCTTTTGTGGAGAGGAATAGTACTGACATTTGTATTCTATAACCAGAGATATCAAGGCAGGAAACATCCTGCTGACAGAGCCAGGACAGGTGAAACTTGCTGACTTTGGGTCTGCTTCCATAGCATCTCCTGCCAACTCATTTGTGGGGACGCCATATTGGTAAGCCAAGAGTTTTATGTGTTTCTGGCTTTATGAAGAAAAAAGGATCATTTCTTGGGTATTTAATATACTTGGGTTTTATTGGAGCTAGCTTTGTAATCTTGCAGTTGTGGTAGTGATAACAAAAAAAAAGATTAAATAGTAATCAGGCTCTGAGTTCAGGAAACTGTGAATCCTTGTATTTGTAGTTCACAAAAAATAATAAAAATATTTTGTTGTTCTACTTATCCTGACTTGAAGTGGTAGAGGTGGGATTGAATAATCTAATATATTTTAATCACTCCCCCCAGTGGTTTTAACAACTCGTATGTTGTCACCACGTCTGGTTGTTGAAATAACTGAAGTGTTTTTTCTTTCATAGGAAAGGCCATGTTCATTGAACAAAACCCTTTGCAGATCCCTTGTATGCTTTTGATCTCTTATGCCTAATCTGTGGTGTTTACACAACTGCATGCTGTAATTATTTCAGCAGAGTTGGCCAGCCAGCTAAACTATTGGAAAGGTGGGAGGGCAAGAAGGTGGTGATACTCATAAATGGAGAGCTGGGCAAAGCACAGGAGAACATCGCGCAGCCTCTGTATGGGCACTAGTGTGGGTGCCTGGTCTTTGTTCCCAGTATCTCATCTTCATGCCTGATACCTTGGGGAATGATTTATTTGTGGTAGCTGAAATCAGCGAAACAGCTGTTTCATTGAAATATTGATGATGATAATGTGTTCCATTGCCCAGAATTTTGAGCACTGATTTCCTATTTTAGGATGGCCCCAGAAGTGATTTTAGCCATGGATGAAGGGCAGTATGATGGCAAAGTAGATGTTTGGTCTCTTGGAATTACCTGTATTGAGTTAGGTAAGTTATTTTCTTTGAAAAAATATACAATGGAGTTATTTAATACTTAAAACTTAGTCAGCTGAAATACAGTGTGGAAGATCTGTGCTTCTTTCCTTGTCCTGGTTTCTCTGGGACTTGAATTTTAGAGAAAAGGGCTATATGTGCTGTCTCAAATTCAAGACCAAGTCTCCAATTTGATGTTTATCAAACTGGTGTTTTCATTACCCAAAGAAAAAAGAGTTATATAGACAAGCTATATCACTAAAGGTGTTCGCGTTCTGTGGGAGAGGCAGTTAACTTTTGAACTGAAAAACAGTCTATTTGCTGAACAGCTTTGGAAATGAAGTATTAGAAGTGCCAATGTGAAAATATATTTAGTGGTATAAGTTGATATTGTTTGCATGAAAACTTAAGGTATATTAATGAGTCCTGCGGTAATGAGGTTTGGGATAAGTGGAGAGCTTCAAAGCTATATTCAGTGTATGTTGTCACTTGTGAACAGAATTGGCTGCGAAATCTCTTTAAAAGAAAAAGAAAAAGATACAGAACAATGCAGTTTTGAAGTGGTAACCTATAAATCAAACCCAAAAGAAATGATGGCACTGCCATTACAACAGACTCCTTGCAGCAGAACGTCATTTTAAAAGGACTATGTTCGTATGGCATTCTGTTTAAATTTAATGTGTAGTATTTTCTTGGAACAAAAATACACTTGCTGAAGCACAAGACCATGCACAGCACGACTCTGATTTTAGTCGGGATCCAGCTCTCTAGAAGCACTTAGCTGTGTGTTTTTCTTGGGATGGTGAGGTTCAGTGCTGCTCGTTGCACGTGAGGCTGTCCTAACCATCCTTGTCACATCTCATTGCTCGTACTCCAAACCTACCTCGGTGGAGGAGCAGCCCAGCCGGGCAGCGAGAGCTCTCAAGAACACGCTAATCCATGTGAACTGCACAGTTTAGCTAAAAATGCTGTCTGGCATTCCAAACTGTCAACTTCATTTTTTTTCCAGAACATGAAATAGATTCTTTCTTCAGAGCAGAGATTTTTTTGGTTGCCAATATAAAGCAAGTTCGAAGGGGTGTGACTGTCATGACAGAATCCTGCTCCGAGTGGAGTAAGGAGACTTGGCTGGCTGCAGCGCTCCAGGAATGCAGTGAGCTCATGGCCACCACACCCCCGGGTGCCTTCCTGCACGCTGCGTTTTTGCAATATGAAGCGTTAGGCTTCGTCTACAGCTTCTAGCGTGGTGGGAGGTGAGACTAGGTCAGGACGGTAGAGTGTTGTAGGCTGGGTCGGTGTGGTTATCTCATTTGCCTTGGTTTGAATAAGCATGGGAAGAAAGCAGAAAAATGAGATGTCTAGTAGTCTTCTCAAATTATCCCTTAGTCTTAGAAAAGGGCTCAGTTTCAGTGTTTCCTGAAGACTTCTTTTTTATTCAGGTGAGTTACAAGAGGAAAAAAAGCTGGGGAGGAGAGTCAGTTAAAATAGTTTAATGGATGATTAGTGTGATCCTTGATAGCCACAATTAGTTGTCTGACAGATCAGAGAAGGTAAAGTGCTACATTTGAGGAAAGGTTTAACTCCTCAGTTTACCTGTTCTGAGGAATTTGTAGGGCTTAGTCCATCCTGTGATAGCCGTAAGTGAGCTGTGATCTCTAATACATTGCTTACTCTTTGACTCAAAATGGAAAAGCAGAATAAGAAAGCTAGCATTATTTTTTTCCTTGTTTGTTTTTTTTTCAGGAAGGAAAGTTTTCTGTTGCTTTCTCACTAGTGTAGGAATGTCCTCGTGGCCTGGCCACCTTCTCTGGAATGTTTATGGCGAGGCTAAGCTTTATAGGTTTATCCCGTAAACATTCTGATGAAGCTTCAATTTTGTTGTTACAGTGACATCATCTCCTTCCTCATTAAGCTTTCATGCTGTGTCAGTCTATAAGAGTAACACAAGCTTGAAAGAGAGAGGAGAGCCAAAGAGAATGCAACTCTTAAAATAGTATAAAGAGTTGGCCTGTTACTGACTTCCTGCCCATGTGCTTAGTCAGTTAAGTGTGATTTGATGGTTCTTGTAACCAGCTTTTTCTTCATCACTGCTGTCCTGTTAGAATTAAATATTTGTTAGCTTTTNAAAAAAAAAAAAAAAAAAAAGAAAAAAGGAGGGGGGCATGAAACCAAGAATGCGTAGTGGCTAAACACCAAGTATAAAGCGTACTGTTAACTTACTCCTATTTTAGTATATTAAAATGAGTCAGAGAACTCAACTATGATAAACCACGTAATTTAAAAGCTTGAGAGGACAAGCCATTTGATCTTCAAAGTGTTTTCATCTTCTGCAATGGTATAGGACATACGCCAACATATCTGTCTGATTGCAGGGTAGGGTTGGTTTTGGGTTCCATGTTCAGGCAATAGTGATTCTGCTGATGTGGTTTCCTTTTTAAAGGGATGTAAACTAAAAAAAAGAGCAAAACCATGAGACTATCTCCCTATATAAAAATTATTTTCTTTTGTGTGTAGCGGAAAGGAAGCCTCCTTTGTTTAATATGAACGCAATGAGTGCCTTATATCACATAGCGCAGAATGAATCCCCTACACTACAGTCTAATGAATGGTGAGTATTACGGAGGGAGGAATGTTGTAGGGAATTGCTGTAAATGGAGTGCTTTGTCATGCTGAGTTCTTGAAATGGCTGGATTCCTGTTGGAAAGATGTGAACTGGAAGGTTCTTATTGAGTTCACTAGACATTTTATACGCAAAATTGACCAGTTACTAAATACACGTTTTAGACTCTAAAATGTAGCAGAAGCAGGACATGCTGCTGGAAGAACATAAGATCCTGCAAAAAAATCAGTTCATGGGTCAGTAAACTTTTGAAGCTTCCAGGCCAGCCAAAAATGTGGGGTTTAGTGTTGTTTTAATCACAAACCATGCTGTCAATTCTGAAATCTTGTTTTGTTGAAGTATTGCTTTGCAAAATGAAGACACCGCTTGTGTGTGGCAAGTGTTTGTGGCATAAACTTAAGAAAAATAAAGCACAGTAGAAACATTTTGTGCCTCTCAGCCACAGCAACTATCTTTTGAAACAGCCAACACGGTCAACTAATTTCAAAAGTTAAAAACTTCCTAATTTTGTTTTTCTAAGCCATAGTCTCAGGCCTCTAACATAATACGTTGTACCTTATTTTTAGAAATTTTTTTCTACTTCTGAGGTTTTCCAGTTAAGCTGTTTCACACCCTGGTGCTTAACAAAACATTCAATTCATTGTATGCATTTTTTCCCCCAAAATGCGATAATTTAATTTACTGAAAAATTGCAGTAGCAAAACCCCACATTACATGATGGGAAAGGGGAGCGGTGGGGGAGGAAAGAAATAAAACCTGTACAACTGATGTGGTGCTATTTTCAGGGTATAATTCTGCCCTTCTGAAAACGGTGTTCAGAGAAAGAAAGGGCAAAATACAGAATTTTAGTTTACAGAAGGAGAGAAGTTACTAAACAAAAGATGACCTTAAGTCTTACTTGTGACAGATTGCATGATAGTGTAGAAGCCGCATCTGAGGGGTCAAAGGCATTTCAGGAATTGTGCGTTAATACAGTTTGTGGATGAAACATCTGCGCACAGAGGTGGGATGGGGCAGGGGCTCTGATTAGACCTTGGAGAGTTTGGGCAATATAGAATTTGACAGGGTTGATGCTGATACTGAGGTACGTGGGTGTCTGCCTTTATATCGAACTTCCCTTCCTCTTGAATTGCCCATATTTTTGCATTCTTTAAATGAAATATTCTGTCTGGAAGCTGTGGGTAAAGGGATCTACATACAAGTAGCAGTGGGCTTTGGCTTTACTAGGGGTATCAGAGGCCGTAGCGTGAAGTCCTGGGTTTGTGGTTTCTCCCGTGGTTTCACTCTAATAGCAGTGCCCAAATATGAATGTCTTGATTTTTAATTAACTTCGAAAATTAAACCAGATAGTTAACTCAGATGTTTGGGGATTTTTTTCCACTTTCCTTGCCGCAGGTCTGATTATTTTCGAAACTTCGTAGATTCTTGCCTCCAGAAAATTCCTCAAGACAGGCCTACATCAGAGGAGCTTCTGAAGGTTGGCTTGCTTGTCCTTCTTGTTTTCCACGTGGTTTTAAAAAGAGGCCATGCTCTGTGATGTTCTTCTGTCTCACCTACTGTACTAGGTTATGGTTAACGATGCTCTCTGCTCGTTATCCTTAACACCTTTGAGCTGAGGGTGCTGTGGAGTGTGCCGAGCTGGCGGTTGTAGCTTTCCCGCCCCCTTGCAGTGTCTCGGGCGGCTTCCCAGGTGACTTTCCAAGCTATCCTGGTCTAATCGTAGACGGACACCCCAGCAAGTGACACTGGATGACCACCAACTTGTTGAGAGTTTGTTTCTTAAGCTCAGTCTATCCTTCCCGTGATTATAATTAATCCTGACACCACTGCCATGCATTAGTTAACAAATACCTTTCGTTACTTCCCTCTTTATTCTATGCTATATATACCCCTAAAGGCATTTTATCCGCTCCCGTCACCTATGTGCTTTACACGTAGGACTGAAAATCGCTGTTCTAATAGTATCCCTGGGGAAAAGGGGGCAGAGGAAAGCAGTTTTTCTTCCCCGTACTTTTCCTTGAGATGAATAAGCCTCAGCTGTCTGCAGGTTTTCTCCTGCTTTATTTCTTAGCCTTTTTTTTTTAATTTTCTTCATTTGTGCTCGTGTATGCCGCAGATACTTGATTTTCCTTGCTCTGGTCTGGAAACAAAGCCAGTGTGGTAGATTGTTGCAAAAAGCTGACGTGTTCTCAAGTGAACACAACTCGCATATAAGTTAGGTATTAGAGCTGTTTTATTTTAAGCGTGACTTTGATGGATTTCCTTTGTGACATCAAGTGGCATTCAGAATTTTGCTAACTCCTTATTCTCTTTACAGTGCTCGAGACATTATTTTGGGGGATCTTTATCCCGGCCATGTTTGTGCTAAACAGCAATTTTTCCAAAATTTTGCATTACTGGGAAATGGATGCTATTTATAAAGATTTTATCATCACCTTTTTGCATGTTTTTACTTAAATGGTTCTGAGGACTTTAGCCTCTTCTAAAACTGTGTATTCAGAAAGTAAATGCAATTATCGAGTAAAGGTTTTGGTGTGGGTGTGTAGTCCTGCCATTTCAGAATTCTACAGATTGGTTTTATTTTGAGCAATGCACTGCAATTAAAGAGAACATTGATGGAAATTAAACGTTTGTGAATGTATTCCTTCTATATCTATAGTCTGAAACAGCTGCATGCCACTTTACAGGGACAGGTAGAGAATGTGACACGTTGGAAATGGCAATGCAGTTCTTCTAAGGAACAAAATGAAACTAGCGGTGGTGTTAATAATGACTCACGCTTGCACAGCACATTGCATCTGGAGACTGCAAAAGCTGCTTCTGACAGCCATAGGCAAGATTTCACTTTTGCAGTGAATTGCAGTGCGTATCTCCAAAAAAAGAGCATAACGTGGTTAACTGTTCTAGGACCAGGCTTGAAGGTTCACAGCCTATTTTATTATGACTCAGAGCTGTATGCCAAATATTTGATTCTTAGGCTTTTCTGAACAAGGAAAAGGGTTTTTATAGTGTGAGTTAGCTCATGAGTTAATTCACATTTGGTTAGAGATACTTAATCAGTCTAACACTTTTGGCATTTATATGCTATTTGTTGCTCTTCCCCCTCTAAACCACAAGTAGATAACATCTCTGAATATCCCAACATCCAAAGAAGTCTAGGTTTAAACTGAGCCCATTTTCATGGTACGTGAAATAACATTTCTGGGTTTTTTACATCTTTACTTCTTGGTAGATGTCTCCTATCAGAAAACAATCATTCTGAAATCTATCTGGATCATGAAGTCTAAAAATAGTGCAAATGTAAGCTGTGAAGTATTCTCCTCCTGTGCAGGGAAGAGGGCTAAAAAACCAAACTAGAGCTCATAATTTTATGCTTTGAGCATGTGTGCTGGAGGCATAAGAGGTCACTCACCTATTTGTGTGTTCTACAGCACATGTTTGTTCTTCGGGAGCGGCCCGAGACAGTGTTAATAGACTTGATTCAGAGAACAAAGGATGCAGTGAGAGAACTGGACAACCTGCAGTATCGTAAAATGAAGAAGCTCCTCTTCCAGGAGGCGCACAACGGCCCTGCAGTTGAAACACAGGAAGAGGAGGAGGTGAGAGAAACTTCGGGTTTCATCACTGAACCAGAGAATGATGCTGTCATTTAAATATCCACAACTCAGATATTGCTAAAACGAATGGAGGTCGTTCACACACCTGGTTGTAAACTCAGTCTTCTTCTCTGCTTGGAGTAACGCTACCTCAAGGCACAAACAAGGACAAACAGGGTAGATGCCTAGTGCTGGCAAGAAGCTGTGCCACGTGTTCGTGCTTGAACAGTTAGCTTCCAGTTCTGTAAAGCCTAGCTTTCTTTGCCACTTTATAAGCCTTCATGAGGACTCTCAGCAACTGCAGTTAACCTCTATTTTGACCATATGTACAGGGCCCTTGAGAGTCTGCTGGTTTTGTCTGGAGAACGTTGTGTATAGTTTAAGATACAGGGCCGGGCAGGGGGGGTGGGGGGGAGGTGTGAGGGAAATTAATTTGTCGGTTTTGGGCTGTATGCTGCAATTACCATGCAGAAATTGAGACTGTCTGAATTGCAGTTCTCTCATGTACAGAAAGGACCCATGCAACGTGCAGCATCCCAGCTGAGCACTTAGATGATGCTGGTGTCAGAACAGTTTCTGGTGATACGCTGTTGCTGATACATGATAGAGTTCGGCTTGTTAACAGGCTCACTGTTGAAAAGAATCTGACATCAGCCAGTTGATCTTGACAAGGTTGATTCTTTCTCTCCCCAACATCCCACAAGAGAAACGTTTCATGGCAGTGCCTGGAGGGTGGAAACTGCCATGACGTGGCAGGTAGATGCCTTTAGAAAGGAATGGAATGAACGTGTCATTTGGTAATGTCCACAGATGCAACTGTGATGGATTTGGATTTTGTTAATAATTCCTTTCTCCTAGGAACAAGATCATGGTGTTGGCAGGACAGGAACAGTGAATAGTGTCGGAAGTAATCAGTCCATTCCTAGTATGTCTATCAGTGCCAGTAGCCAAAGCAGTAGTGTTAACAGTCTTCCAGATGCCTCGGATGATAAGAGTGAGCTGGATATGATGGAGGGGGACCACACCGTGATGTCAAATAGCTCTGTCATTCATTTAAAGCCGGTAAGCATTGGATTTTCACTGGATAGCTTTGAAAGTGTAAAATGGGAGTGGATTTGGTTGGTACGATGACAAAAAGTTGAGTGCTACCTATCCTAAATCATTATCTTCAGGTTCTAATATTGTGTCCCAGTATATTAATGTGCGCTAGAAACTTTGGAAGGTTGCTGTAAAAATGATTTATTTCTGTTGATTCACTAAAAATTATTTTGCTAGTTGCATTGTTTCAAAACCAGTTTGCTTTACCGTGAGGAGCTGGAATGGCAGCTTGTGAATAGGTTTATTTAGTGGATGACCTTAACTTGCAGAGCACGGCTTCATGGGACAAGAGGATGTGAGAGTTTCCCCTTTTTACCTCCAAGTTAGTGAATTCTTAAATATAAGACCCTCAGTGGCAATTGAAATCCGCTCCTGAAGCTCCCAGCTTCCCAACACTTGATTCAAGTATTTGGTTAATGAACAAAAATGCACAGAAAAAGAAACGCAGCACTCTGGCCATGGCACGCTGTGAAACCACTTCCCCTGCTTTACCTCTGCAGGATTGTTACGGTTTGAGAGAACCATAACAATTTATTGTCATTTAGACAATCATTCTATTACCCAATGACCCCTCCCCACCCAGGAAAGGGAATCAGGAAGAACAAGGAAAGCCAGAAGTTGAAGTAAAACCAGATTTAATATAGTAAGATTAGATAATTAACATTAATAGCACTAAAGAACCAATATTGATCCCGCTACCAATACAGAATATGCAAAGATTATACTCAGCCAATTCTATCAGTAGAAGCTGTGCACTCCCAGCAGTGGACAGCAAATGTCGGATGCTGCGAGCGCTACTGCTTCGGAAGTAAGGAAAGGCCTCAGGAGTCCACCACCAGGGCACGAAGTTCTCAGGGTGACAGCCATCAAAGGAGAGCGAGAACTTGGCAGCAAACTTTCTAATTTATAGTAAATGTGACGTTGATAGTATGAAATAATCCTGTTGGCCAGCTTGGGTCAAGTGCACGGGTCTCGCTCCTCTTCATCCTGGCACCTGGGGAGCTCGAAAACACAGAGACCTTGAAACAGGCACACCATAGCTGGCTACAAAGTAAATATTTTCACAAATTCAGATACCAGAGTCTTCTAAAAGTGCAGTCTTCCCAAGTATTGAAAGAGAAATTAGTCCTGTGTCACTCAGACCAGGACAACGATGAAGGATATACTGGGGAGTGTCCCCCTGAACCATGCTGCTCTTGCTGTGGAGGGGTTGTCCCACCTTTTCTCAAACCAGTAATGTTTCCCTAGATGTGGTTAGAATGTTTTGTTCTTTGCCCAGATATGCAACAAAGATGCAGGTATTTCCTCGGGGAGTTAATTAGTATATCATATCTAACTACTAATCGCTCTGTGATGAATGACAAACTCAAAATAAGAATGTGGAATACACCATGACAAATTTTAAAATTTGCTTGGAGGTGTTTCTGTAGTGGGTGTATTGAAAATCTTCCTCTGTCTTTCAGGGTTACAAAGATGATGTTTTTTTCCTTTTTGACTTGATATAATCTACTTTATCACTTTTATGTTTTGTTGAAGTAAACTGTTTAACTCAGTTTTCAGTTTTGCATTTATTTGTCTCATTTTCAGCTTTAATTAGTAATTTTCCTCCTAGTAATAAAAATGCACAATGAAATTTCCAAAAGCAAGGATCCTAGATCAGGGCTCTTGTTGCAGTATATTCATCCTGCTTATTGGCAGGAGGATCTTTCAGGGCTGCTGAATGCAAAATGGGTTTTCTTTCTTTTCGATGTCTTTTGAACCAAACTAAAATAAAAAATCTTTGGTAACACAGTTTCTCTTTATTCTCTCATGTTATTGTTTGCTGATAAGGAGGAAGAAAACTACAGAGAGGAATCAGATCCTCGAACAAGGGCATCCGAACCCCAGTCTCCTCCCCAAGTATCTCGCCACAAGTCTCATTATCGCAACCGAGAGCACTTTGCTACTATACGCACAGCATCGCTGGTATGTTAAGGTTTTTATTTTGATGAAGTTGTATAGGGAGGGAATGCCTTTGAACACAGGGCAATGAAACTACTTAGAGCTGTTAGGATTTCATCAGAGTATGAGTTGTCCTTGTCGGCTGAGATATTATCACTGAAATAGTTTAATGTAAGTTAATAAAAGCTTAAATGTGACACCTGGGCAAATGTAATTTGTGTATATTAGATAATTTCAAAACCAATATGCCTAGCAGAATGCAGGAAACCGTTTATAATAATAAGCTGACTTGTATTTTCATATGCATATTATGTATATTTGTGTGTGTTATGTGTGTATATATGCACGCTCATTGCAGTGGGCTAAAAAGACATTATTTAGTACCAGCTTTATAACAATTGCACAATTTTTCTGCTGGAGCCCGTGTAAGCTTATCTTCTACAGCAGAATTCAGTTTTTAATCTGCTCTGCTGCCATTAGGATGTATGCTTTTCTTTACAACAAAATCATATTTCTTTACTGAATAGTTCTCTTTTGTGGTTTGAAGACTGCTGAAAAGCAGATTAAGAAGCTTTAACTTACTTTGGCCCCATGTGGTTACCTTCCTAGGTGACAAGGCAAATGCAGGAACACGAACAAGACTCTGAACTCCGAGAGCAGATGTCTGGCTACAAACGTATGAGACGGCAACACCAGAAGCAACTGATGGCATTAGAGAATAAACTGAAGGCAGAGATGGACGAGCACCGCCTCAGGTTGGACAAAGATCTTGAAACACAGCGTAACAATTTTGCTGCAGAAATGGAAAAGCTAATTAAAAAGCACCAAGCAGCCATGGAAAAAGAGGTAGGAGATTATGGTTTAGCAGACCAGTCTATATCTCTTAATTACATTGAATTGTCCACTTCCCCTCACTGATGACGAGATGACATTGTAGTCTCTTACATGTCTGTTTTCAGGAGCCAAGCAAATTGGTAATTAGAAAAAGGCTAATACATCACCACCTTACACTAAGGGGTTTATGTAACTAGAGGAAAGGTATGTCCTTCGTCACAGTGCGTTATACTAAATGTTAGTATACTGACCCCAGAAAAGATACTGTAAGGGTTTTCCTTTCTTGTGCCATGTATATGCTGTCAATAACTGACTGCCATCAAGTGTTAGGGAGGCAGATGAGCCTGAAGAGAAACACGCCAGCTACGCTTAAATGTTCACCGTCTAGTTGCTTATGGATATGGGGGGTTTTATGCTTTTAAATAATTGGTAATGAAGTGGTGCCGCCTACGGTGATTATTATTGATTCTTTGTTCATCTTGGATCTCTCGGTGGACAGCTAAGGATATAGTTTATCATAAGGTGTTGACTTTGTTAGGTGAGATAACTGAACAATATGGTTGAGGAAATGAGGCACTGAAAAGGGACTCCTGCTGGGTGCGTTGATGGGGGGGTCGAATGAGAAGAGGGTGAGGGTTTGCTCCTGAGACTTGTGCGTGTTCAGAGGCATGGTGAGTATTGCGGTGACTGTACTATGAGTTCCGGGTCTTGGGGCTGAAATGGAACACGAGCTGTAATCCATCGGGACTCAGACTGATTTGCTGCTGGATTTGCTGTAGGCGAAAGTGATGGCCAACGAAGAAAAGAAGTTTCAACAGCATATTCAGGCCCAACAGAAAAAAGAATTGAACAGTTTCCTGGAGTCCCAGAAGAGAGAATATAAACTCCGTAAAGAGCAGCTGAAAGAGGTAACTCATCTGTAATGGGAAAATATAGTACAGTGTGTGATACAGTCCAAGAGCGGCGAATACTCGGAAATAAAAGTGCAACTGTGCGCAAGAGAACTTTCGCTGGATTGCAGCAGGTTCTGCGTTTCATGAGCAGTCCTGTACGCACTGTATTTATTTCGTATCTTTGACTTTAAAGGAAGAGGGTTTATTTATATATTGGCACCTATGTGTTTATCTTGTGAAAGTACAGACTTTTCCCTTGTTTAATACTACTTTTCAGCCAGAAACGTGCAAATTTGGCAATCCTAAGGAATGAAAAAAGGTAATTTAAGAAGGGTCACGAGCACTTTTCTCATATCTTGTTGCTGCAGATGCTGACCATGCACTGCAGCAGTTAGTGAAGTTTCTGATCACTTAAATGATATTTCTGTAGCAGCAGCCAGAAAGCAGAGCAGTAAAGATGACCTGCGGATTTTTTTTAAAGGGAAATATCTATAAAACACTATTTAATTTTAATGGAGAAAGCCATGTAATAGTTTAATAATCACTCTATTGTAGTGAAAATCATGAACTCTGTGAAATGCAGAGAAACTGTAGAATCAAACTTCCTGATTCTTTTTGTGGAGTGGCTGAAGCTGTAAGCACTATAAATAATTTTTTTGAAAGAACCATTTAGTTCTCAACCATCAACTTGTGTGACGCAACTTTGGAACTTGCTCCAAAGGGGAATATTCCCAAACATAGACATTTCCCAGGAGAAAAAAAGGCTAAAGAGCAGCACAGCCAAGAAAGATCTAACAAAAACTATAGTAGCGTGGGCTTTTTATAATAACATAGAATCTTTTTCTAAGTGGGCAGTAGATCACAGAGCACCAAGAAACACTGATGAAATACAGAGGAGTTCTGTCTCATACTTTGTAAGTTGAAGTGTATCACGACAAGTCTAGTTACTGTATGGGCATCTCTAGTATGCAGTTCAAGCAAACAGAGTCTTTTGCCAAAGGTGCTTCAAGCTATATACTGAATTTAATACAAACGTGGAAACTGTGGCCCTAAGTTTCACCTGTGAACTTCTTTATATTGTTTTTGTAAGTTACGGCATTTCAGTGAGTGGCTCTGCCTTGATGAGTTACTTATGAAATGTGTATGTGTTTTGATCGAGCAAGCCAAAAAACATCTAATGTGCTTCATGTGGCTGGGCTTTTGTTTGAACAACAGGATGACAACGCTTTCCTTCTCTCAGTCCTCTGGGAGTCTGTAAAAACATTTGTTAGGCAGCATGGCAGGACCTCCAAGTGTCTTTGTTTTCAGTGGCAAACCATCGTTTTTACATTTTGAGCTCATATATATGTCTGGAAACTGTGGACATGAACCAGCATTTTTGCCAGTTAAAATGGCCAGCGCAAAAAAAAAAAGCTGTAGTTAAATTTGCTCTGCTGTCAATTGTTTCCTGGTGTTCTCTTAAATCTGCGATATGATGCATTTTGCAGGGGCTGGGATGGTACCAGCCATGAGAAGGCAAGGTGGAACGGCTTTGAAACATAGTTTATTAGGCAGGTCCGTCCAGTTGTTCAGGGCCAAGGAGCTTAATGTGACTATTCCACAATTAATTACCTTGCTGTTATCAGGAGCTGAATGAAAACCAGAGCACTCCAAAGAAGGAGAAGCAAGAGTGGCTCTCCAAGCAGAAGGAGAACATCCAGCATTTCCAGGCAGAGGAAGAAGCCAACTTACTGAGGCGTCAGAGACAGTACTTGGAGCTGGAGTGTCGCCGCTTTAAGAGACGGATGCTCCTTGGCCGCCATAATCTGGAGCAGGACCTGGTTCGGGAGGTAAGAGAATAGGCAGAGATGAGACCTGGAACCACCTGTGTGAAATGTGTCTCACAGGAGTACCTGCCATTCAACTCCAATCTCACTGAAGTGTTAAATTACCACATCTGAAGTCTTTCAGTAAAATAATGGTTCAGTATGTTTTGCAACACCATCTGGTAATCCCTGTGGCATTCAGGGGATCGTGCGGAATCAAACGTTCAGATTAGTGCTCTATTGTGGGAGAATTGTTAGATCCAAAACATCAACAGACACAACAGTTACAGTCTTTTCCAGAAAATGCTTACTGGGAATCCTGTTGAGCATCTAGAACAGGAAGAAGAAAAGTGAAATGAGGAAGGATAAATTACTGGTGGTGGTGCTGTCTGCTTCTGATAAGGTGTAGAAATGGTGCTCTGTCCTCAAATGCCTTGGGAAGAGAGAAATGCCCATGTGAACCAAGTGAAATGTCACATTGTGAATGGAAATCCAAGTAAGCACAAAGAATCTAATAATTCCCTCTGTCCTTCTGTTAGGAGTTAAACAAAAGGCAGACCCAGAAGGACCTGGAGCACGCCATGCTGCTGCGTCAGCACGAGTCCATGCAGGAGCTGGAGTTCCGCCATCTCAGTACCATCCAGAAGATGCGCTGTGAGCTCATCCGACTCCAGCACCAGACTGAGCTCACCAACCAGCTGGAATACAACAAACGCCGGGAGCGGGAGCTGAGGCGTAAGCACGTCATGGAGGTCCGGCAGCAGCCCAAGAGCCTGAAGGTACTAAGTGATGTAGGAGCACTGGGTGCGAGCTGCTGGTGGTAGTGGAAAAGTGGTACCTTACATCTCAGTTCTCATTTGCAGCGTATGCAGGTTCAAGGTATTTTGAAGCTAGTTAATTTGAAGAGATGTCTTATTCTGTAATGAATACCTTTTTTAAAAAGTATCATGTTTGTCAAGTTGTGTAACTGCCAGGGTGCAACTGCAGCCCTACAAGCACCATACATATGAACCATAGCAATGGTGGTCAGGGTTGCAGTGTACTGTAGTCAGGCCATAGGAGTGCGGTTCCCTCATTTTATTTGAAAAGCTATTGTTCTCAGCAGTGTGCCTTCCTTTTTGTGGTACTTTAAAAAGCATTTAATCTTTGCAGTGCTTTTTTCCCCCCCTCTTCCTCCTACACCATTTTCTGATCCGGTTCTCCCCCCATATACAGGAATAAAATCTATTTTTCTGTAATGAAGTAGTGTCATTTGGAAAAAAAAAAAAAGCTTTGTATTGCTATGTGCTCACCTTGTTATTGTTTTCAGATTAAGGCTAGTATGCTAGCAGGTGTGAGGGGAAGAGAGGGAGATACCAGCCAACTGCAGCGTCCTCAGGAAGCTCCTACCACTGACCTTTGCTGGGTTGTGCTCTCATGGGTTTCTCGCGTTGCCCTTGTAGCTGCGGTGGCTGACCAGAACTATAGGGCTTCTGTAACTGAGGCTTTTAGTGTTTTCATTGTAAGCCTTCACTTCATCCAAAGAAGTCCAGTGGTTTATTCTGAAGTGTCTGAGAAGGGAGTATAAGGCCTTTCACAAAGCTGCCTGGTACATTTCCTTTGAGGAGGCAGACTTCTTCTCTCCACCCAGTGTTCAGCTGTGCCAGTAACAAAATGAGTGTATGGCATACTGAGCATGGGGTTTCTTTGTTGTTCTAGGTCTTTCCTTGTCTTGCTATTTCCCATCTTAGTTTTCACCACCTGCAAGTTATCTTCTTACGGAGAAAATAACCAACTTGAAAACAGAACTTCAGCAAGAAAAAAAATACCTGATTTGTCAATATTAGAATAATATTAAATAGTGAAAACCTAGCTTGTGAGAACAAGGGACCATCTGATCGCTGTTGAGAATCTCCAAGGATATAGTGTATAAATAGCTGATGACTTCACAGGGAAGCTGCGCTGCACTCTGAGCTGAATAAAACTGAAGCAGCTGTATTAGGTTGATCCTTCTGAGATTAGCATGAATGAGTTCTGCCTCCCCAAGGTGATGCGGTGCAAACACGAGTGGGCAGCGTGTCTGTTCTCATTCCCGGGCTGGCAGTCGGGACAGCAGGATCGGTGATCTCTCTGGGATGCAGAGGCTTGGCTGCCCTCGCACCTCTGCAGGCACTTCAACCCCTTCCCTTTTCCAGTGAGGACAGGGCTGGAGCGTTTTGCAGGCAGCATGGAAAGCTTGCACTTTGCTTTGCGTGGCTGTTCTGCGATTAGTGAAGGATTTCAGGCTTGAGCTGTCAATCCAGCACCTTTGCGTACACACAGTGCTAATAATGCAGCCTGCTGGACAACCGTTAGGTTTGTAGTACAATCCCCTATTTATCGAGGCTGTTCCCTAGTATTAACTCCTTCTCTTCTTTCTGACTAATGCAGGCAAGTATTCTTAATTGAATAGATAATTTGACTATTTGTTCAGTTTCTTTCTCCAGCAACATTTTCCCTCGGGGGCACATGTTTCAGGCTTTCCCTTTGTTATTTAGTGAGGCCCTTTGTCCCGAAAGCAGACTTTTAACGGTCAGTGTCTGTTGCCGCTATAACAGCACGAGAAGGACCGATAACGAGAATTCACCCTTCATTGGAAACTGCTCTGTTATTATTTCGAGCGTGTTAATTGTGATGCAAATACCCTCTTGCTGGTATTTCACAATACTAAGTCAAAATGATCTTGTCAGAAGTCTGACTGGAAATCTTACCCCTCCCTTCTGTTTCCTGTTGTTCAAGCCTTTGGATTGGAAGCCTGTAAACAGTCTGGTGTCCAAGCGAAACTTCACAGAAAGTGAGGACAAAATAGAATGCCAGTGTTTTGCTGTGACCAGGTCCCTGACGGGAATGTGTAACCTGCTGACACTTCCCTTAAGGGCAGAGAGAAACAACCTTAAAGGTCTCCTGGAGGGGAATAACTTCCTTTGAATTTAGAAGGGGTAAAGGCGATGTATTCCTCTCCATGCTGTATGTTATGGTTTGAATGAAACCCATCTTTGTCCTGATTTTTGCATCAGATAAGCAAAGTGGAATTGTTGGTTTATGCAGCAAAGCGTGCTGATGTCTGAATTGGGCTGGATATATTGTCTGATCCCATTGCATCTTTCTAGGTAGCTAGAAGTGCTGCGCTTATCACCTACCCTGCTGAGCCTTGAGCTAGTGCCAGGAGCAGTCAGTGGAGGAGCTGATGGGAGACATGCACATATATCTGCCTTGCTGGTTCAGATCCCAGAGCTCTTCCAACTTATTCAAGGGACGGGAATCTATTCCTATGCTCTGTTCCTGCCCCCAGCGCTTCAGGATTTGACCATGGTGGCTGGCAGTGGGAATGACCCAGATTGTATTCTGGCTGCTCTGATTTGTGGGTTTAGAGGGTTTTTTGTTTGTTTGTTTTTTCTTCCCATGGCAGTTAGTTTTTCTTGTCAGTTAACTGCCTTCACTCATCCCTTCTGGGTTTTGCTTAGGTAGAAGGATCCCTGCCAGCCCTCCTGTAGAAAGATGCAGGGAACTCCAGAACACCTTCCTTTTCAGGGTCTTAAAACACTTAGTAGATGTTAACCCTCATAAGCTGCTCTGGAGGTAGGTAAGGCAGCTGAAGAAAAAAAAAGTCATTAATTTCCTCAAGGTCATACAGCAAAATGAGATCCAGATACCTTTTCCAGGATTCATGTCTCCAAACCTGGTATGCAATCACAAATTTACGTCTCTAAACAATACAGAGATGCTAGCAAAGTGCAAAGGGAACTCAGTCTCCAGTAAGCCTCCACTGGGACAGTGGAATTGTTTTGTTTGCTAGACTAGCGCAATGCTAATGTTGTTTGTGGTGTACATCTTCAAGTGTCTAATCTTTCCCAGCCACTTTTGAGTATCTTTATGAAAACCAGGCTCTTAATATCAAGGGTTAGAATACATCTTATCTTCATCAAACCCTCAATGGAAAAAGTGTTGCTCTTTTTCCCTGTGCCTTCCCATGCACAGATCTGCTGCTTTTCATAACATTAAGTGCTGTTCGTATATATGTGCCATACAAGCACAGTCATGTGTAAGTATGGCTTTTGGTGCTAATAAATATTAGTCCTGTCCCTCAAGAACTTTTTCTTGAAAAGCAACACCCAGGACTGGATCCCATCCAGTGACAAATGTGAAGCTCTTTGTGCAGACAGCTGTATTTAGGCTGGAGCTTTGTTATAAAAGTCTGTATTGTAATTGTTTTACACAGTAGCAGTGTCAAAGCAGCTGCAGCAGTAGTCGTTGCCTCTTGTGTATTTTGCTTCCCTCCTTGCACTGTAGATGTTAATATACATTTGTGTATTCTTGAACTCATATCCTTAATGTAATCCTAAATATCCATTCAAATGGATATTTCTCCCATTTGAAACATGCTGTTTTTTTCTTTGTTTGTGTCCCCTCCATCTTTCCAGTCAAAAGAACTACAGATAAAGAAGCAGTTTCAGGATACATGCAAGATCCAAACCAGACAGTACAAAGCACTGAGAAACCATCTGCTGGAGACCACGCCAAAGAGTGAACATAAAGCTGTCCTCAAACGGCTCAAGGAGGAGCAGACCCGGAAGCTGGCTATCCTGGCTGAGCAGTATGATCACAGCATTAATGAAATGCTCTCTACACAAGCTGTGAGTCGCCTCCGAGGGACCCAGGGTTCCTCAGCCAAATAGGGATGTTTGCATTTTAACCAATCTGTATCCTGACAGCAGGCTATCTGCTTCCTTGCTACACGCGCCATACCCAGCACAGTCATTCCTCTGTATTTAAAAAGCAGCGTTCAAACACAGAGGAAAGAGGTATTACTCTCTTCAGGCAGGTTGAAGATGCTGTTGCAGAGATGCAAAGTAATGCATCTTCATGGCCAGCAGACTGCTTTTGCATGAAGTATGACAACATAAATGTCCCTGTCAGAGCATTGTTAAATAATGTGCAGTTTGCTGTCTTAAGTCATTTAGGTTTTGATTTGTCAATGATACCAACCAAAGCATGTCCCGCTGGTGGAGAATGCTCATTGAGTCATGGAGGAGTCCAGAGTTTTGCTTGTAAATCTGAAATAATGTTAAAAGTGTGCAAGTTCTGTGATTCCTTCTTTAAGAGATTCCTTCTCTAAGGAATGGCCATATGAGCAATGCTTTGAGTCCTTGCCACAACTGAATGTGCAGTTTTCTTTGCACTTCTTGCATATTGTGTCCTGCTCACATCACTCTGTACGAATTTGACGCTGTGAGGCAGGGTAGCTGACTTAAAGTATGGGAAGGTTAAAAGTGCAGTATCATATTGCTTTTAGGTTTATGTCATTATATTCTTTTGCCCGAAGTCCTGCATTGGCAGGGATACGGACTTTAGTCTCCTGCGTACAGGTAATTGGTCAATCCAGCCGAACAGAGCAAGAGATCTTCTCTTTGCCTCTAGCAAAAGGAGAGCTGTGGATATTAGCACCTCCAGCAGTCTGGTCTCTGCAGGATGGACCGTGGTTCCTGAGGCGCCACTGCTCATCAGCATCACTCGCCTCAGCGCTGTGGGCTCACTGTCACCAGTCTTTGTCACTATAGGTCCTCTGTTCAGTGAAACGAAGTACAATAGAGACCAATTGTATTGCTAAGAAAACAAAGTCCCATCCCATTCTCTCCCCCCTCCTCGCAGTCCTCCCCTGGAGTGTCATGAGTGGTTACCCCATAGTGAAATGTCTCTATTGTCTGTCTTTCCCAGCTGCGTTTGGATGAAGCACAGGAAGCAGAGTGCCAGGTTTTGAAGATGCAGCTGCAGCAAGAATTGGAGCTGCTGAATGCATATCAGAGTAAAATCAAGATGCAGGCAGAAGCCCAGCATGATCGGGAGCTGCGTGATCTTGAACAGAGGGTATCCCTCCGTCGGGCCCTCCTTGAGCAGAAGGTAAAATGGGCAGGCGAGCATCCTTAGCGCGCTCCATATTTCAGATCTGGAATTGCACTGTACTTATCAATAGAGAGAGAAATTGCTTTTACCTTGCTGTATATAGTAACGCAGATCATTTGGGTAGTTGCCTCTCTGGGATGATAGCTCAGTGGCACATAGGCTAAACTTTCTGCCAGCTCAGCTGTCCTCTGTGAGCAGCTTCTGGCTGGGATAGAGCTGCTTGAAGCGTGCCAGAGGGAGGCATGCCTCTCTGGGCAGAAGGGAAAATGAACTGTTCTTTCTGTCTCTGAGCTGCAGATTAGCTTCCCCAGCTCATTAGAGGACTGACAATAACAACCTAAAGCTAGGGGATTTTTTGAAGTTTGCATGGTATCAGCAATAGGTATCTTTGGGGAGGGAGGGGGGTGTAAAATGTATTTAAAACCCTGTGGTTTATGGTAGTATTATTTTACTGCAGCTCTGCTCCATTTATCGGTCTGTGGAGACCAAGCTGCAGTTTCCCTATGAAATGACGTTTGTTACGGAGCTGCTGCTGTCTGCAGCATTTCCCTGAGCAAACTGAAGCAGCCAGACCTACAGGCTTGGGTGACCTGCTGCTCCCTGGGTTTCAGCCTGTAATTGGCTGTGTGTATTAATGTGCTCCGTGTTGAAGTATGCTTTTCTATGCAGCGCCAGACACGTGGTGTGTCTAGAAACGTGTGAGTGGCCTACACAAACCAGGGGACGGGTAATGCACCAGTCAGTGAAAAGGAATACACAGTCAGCCTTCCTCTTGCAGATTTTTTCCCTTTTGATTTGCCTTGTGGGTGCCAGCCGTGGCAATTCATACAACAGTTCCCAACTTTGCTGATCGGCGATTATTAAATTAGGTCAATTACTCTGTGGCCTAGAGGTTCTTCACACTTAACTTTTCCCAGTGGCTAACAGATGGATGCTGGGCTGATAGAGGGCCCTCGTTGGAATAAAACTGCTCCACCTCACGGTCAGCCAAGGAAGCATCTCCCAGAGGACAGCACAGTCCTATTGTGCTTCGGTCTCCTGCAACTAGACGTGAATCTCTGGATGTAACTGAATTTGTGAAAACAGAGCTCCCGTGAGGCACTCACATATGTAATAGCTGTCTTTAGACCCCATCACTAGTTGTTTTGTTCCTGTCCAGAAAAGGACAGTTCCTGTCGCAGTTTGAGTCTATATTTATGCTGGGTGTGCATTGCCCTCTGGTGGCACGATCTGACGAGAGCTCTGGGAAGAAGTATGCCGCAGCGAGCCTGCTGCTGGTCATCGCTCCTTGGCTGTGGGAGCAGCATATATTGTGTTGCATGCTAAAAATTGAAGTGAGGCTGGTGACTGAAGGAAACACTCATCAACCAATAATAATTTTGTATAAGTCTTTCAGTGTGAGCCAGGGTTGAAGTCTCTGTACACAGAAAGCCCCTGCAAAGCATTTAGCATCAGTAATGGTGATAGGAAGCTTAGCAATGGTACATCGTAGAAAAAAAGATGATAAAATTAAGACCTAGTGTAATTTTTCTCTGTGTGTTTGTGTGCCCTCTGTGTCCCTATGTGACTAGTGAATTAGAATAGCAAAAGACTGGGTGGCCCTTCAGTTTCCATAGGTGGGAGCCTTTATTTTAGCAATACACGCAGTGCTAGCGCATTGCAAGTCACGAAGTCATGGACCAGCGATGAGACTCTTTCTTTCTGGGGTTAGTGTCACTTAGCGGCAGCTCAAGGGAACAGGTGTGGGTGCAAAGGTAGATGCGTAGTGAGCATCCTGGTGTGGTCGCTCAGCGATGTCACCCTGTATTTGCATGCCTGTGCTAACTGAAACTGGCAGCCAGAGAAAGGGCAGGTATGTGCGCAAGATGAATGTCTGAATTTATCTGCACAAATATATACCTAGCCTGTGGCAAAGTCAGTCCCTGATGTTCAATAATAAACCACGTTCCAGAAGTTAGGGTGTGCGTAGGGCTCTGCTTCCTTCTCAGCACAGTGCTCTTTATTTTTGATGGTGCCCATCACCATAGTAACTCACCAGAGCATACATGTCTGACTTAGGCTAAGGAGGGAGTAGCCGACCCCATTGATGCACAGCCTTTAAGTGCCAGTGACTGAGGCGCTGTACAAGCTATACCCTGATGCGATGTTGTTTGTGTTGCACCAGTAGTGAGCGTGTCCCAAGAGTGTCTTTTAAAGACTTCAGCTTTACTCATTTCCTTCCCACGTGCCTCAGACACCTCATCTTCAGAGTCCTGCGTCCTGAGGTCGTTTCTAAGTGATGTCATTTTAATGCGGTATATTAGGCATGCCTTTCTCTGAAGTTCAGTTGCATGAAGTCCTGTGTGTTACGCTGTCACACAGCCTGAAAATTGAGCAGCGAGACATGCTGAAGACACTGTAGTTTTGAAACAGGAAGAGGAGGATTCTGCTTAGATAGCAGGACTGGAAAAAACAAGTGGAGCATTTTGAAGAGCTAACATTAGAGAAGGCACTTTCTTCCTCTTCTGCCTTTTCCAAGGCAGCTGACCACTCTGTGGCTTTCAGCAGGAGTGAGCAAGGCTGCTCCATGGAGAGAGTCAGTGTCACTCACCCAGCGCTAAGAAACAGGCAAGGGATAAGACAGTTTCTGAAAGCCCCAAATGGCTCAGGAGATGACTCACGCTGGAGCAGATTGTTTCCTAAATTCCAGATGAAATCACTTTGCATATTCCCTGACTAAGGCAAGAGAGTGCTTACAAGTACAAGCACAAGCTCTGCCCAGTGCCTTCAGCACAGACCAAGATAACACCTCTTGGCCGAGCTGCTGCTGACAGCAGGGGACACGCCAGTGAGCTATGCTAAAAGTCTTGGCTGCTGCTTTTTACCCATTTGGTCTTTTTCACCGAGGCCAACAGTAGCTTTTTCAGTGCTGGCAAGAAGATAAAGGAGTGATTCTTTGGTTCTCCACCTGACTGCAAAGATTTCAATAAGAGAGGCTTTCACCCCTGTCTGATGGGTGTCAGGAGGCCGTAGCCCCATGTTTTCTGTACTTAGAGCTGACCCCAGTGCCTCTACCAAAGTACGGTTGGAAACCGATTTGGAACAGTGTTAGGGGGAAGAAATTGGAGTTGCCAGCTTGCATATCATGTAGCTAATAATCTGCCGCACAATTTAAACATCACTGCCTGCTTTCTTCAGCCACGCACCCTGGAGAAAGTATCAGGGTAATGAAACATGAGAAACCAATTTAGGAAAGGGGTAGATAGGAAGCAATAAACATGAGCTAAGAGAATCTGGCCAGTGAACATTGGAGAGGAAACTGAGTGTGGGCTCGTACACTGAATCCTGGAGAAAACAGCAGTCGTCATCATCAGATTCAGCTACCACCAGTGAAGGTCACATTAAGCTGTGTCGGCAGGTATTTGACTGTACAGGCACTGTGCTTGGCTCTATCTGAAGGTGCCTTTCCATAGGCTTTTATGGAAGCTGTAGACTTTGCTGCATCTTAAAAGATTAACCTATGTCAAGCTGTTAGTATCGCTGCACACTTTGGCTTTGCACCCCTAAAACTTCTGTATTCACCAGGGAATGGGGACCAAGACCCTCCCAAGTGGTGTTCACCATGCTTTGGTGTGTGCAGGTCTATGGGACTTACCGTTCAGAGCAGATTGTGTGTCATTGGACATCTGATTTAGATCCAGTCTCCTCTAGAAACATGGGGCGAGGGTTTCTCGTTAGCTTGCTGTTACAAGACTCTCCTTCAGAGAGTTGAGGCCATGCCTGTAAAGGAGTCCTACTGCTACAGACTGTCTCTTCTTTTTTTCCTTCCTAGATTGAGGAGGAGATGCTGGCGTTGCAGAACGAGCGTACCGAACGGATACGAAGCCTGCTGGAGCGTCAAGCTCGCGAGATCGAAGCCTTTGACTCAGAAAGCATGAGGCTAGGTTTTAGTAATATGGTTCTTTCTAATCTCTCCCCCGAGGCGTTCAGCCACAGCTACCCGGGAGCTTCTGGCTGGTCCCACAATCCTACTGGGGGTGCAGGACCTCACTGGGGTCATCCCATGGGTGGCCCACCACAAGCTTGGGGCCATCCAATGCAAGGTGGACCTCAGCCATGGGGTCACCCCTCGGGGCCCATGCAGGGGGTACCTCGAAGTAGTGCTATAGGGGTCCGCAACAGCCCCCAGGCTCTGAGGCGGACAGCTTCTGGGGGACGGACGGAACAGGGCATGAGCAGGAGCACAAGTGTTACTTCACAAATATCCAATGGTTCACACATGTCTTATACATAACTTAAACAATAACTGAGGGTGGCAATTCCACTGGAGCTGTCTGCCAACAGAAACTGCCTACAGACACCAGCCCAGCAGCCTCCTCAGTGCGGTGCTGACGTGTGGAAGCTGGGTGCACATGGAATATTGTATTCATTTTGTAAAGCATTACGTTTTGTGTTTACTAACTGGGATGTCATAGTATTTGGCTGCAGGGTTTGGGGGGGTGGTTTGTTTTTTTTTGTTGTTGTTGTTGGTTTTTACTTTTTGGAGGGGTCTTGGGAGGGCGTCTGAGAAATATATGCAATTAGTCAGAAGAGTTGGCTGGTGGTCATCACACTGACAGGACAGAAGGGCCTCAGACTGCCCTCATTGTGTGATCCGTAGAAAGTCTGAGGGAGAATGGAGACCTCCTCCCATGTCCGTAAATTTCGAACTGCCACCCTGCAAAAACCAGGCGAGCTGCCTTTAAACCAACGTCCAGGGGAGGAACAGCTGGATCTTCTGTTCCATTTTTATTTGTCATTAAATTGGATACATTTCTAGGGTATTGCCTCTGCCAAGAGGCATTTTCAAAAGACGTGTAGGTGAGGAAGAAGGGTGAGAAGAGAGGCCAAGAGACACCAGGGCTCAGCAGGGCCCTCCTACCCAAGTGCCCGCTCTGTGTCGTGTAAGAAGTGACGTTCTCTCAGAAGGCACTGGTCAGCTTCCCGAGAAGTGTGTAGGTAAACCTGTCGGGAGGGAACAGGCTAGAAACGTTTGAAATTGTGTTCTTGCTTTGACACTCCCTGACTGTGCTGCTGGTAGCTCAGACAAGGTTGGGCAGAGGAGCGTAAGTAATGCACTTGTACAGCTAATACTGTGACATCTCATTTTAGCTAAGCATCAGAATAATTCTTGGAGCCCAGCGTAGTCCTTTGCTCCATTCAGAAATGTTTAGACTTTCAGCCAATCAGTCTCAAATGCCAGAGGTATTTTGAAGGATGCCATAGTCGCAAAATGCCATTGATTGGGTTTTTCATTATTACACTACATCCACCAATTTATTACCTTTTTGGCTTGTTGCAATTTCCTGTTTACATGTAGAGTGTAGCCAACTGTTTAAATGTTTAGTTGCCACAATGTACCAGGAGGAGCTGAGCCAATGACTCTTTCCCAGCTGATGACTAACCCACACCACCACTGTAGATCTTGCTGCATGTGAGGCTCCTTTTTGTTATTTTCGTTGCTGCAATACTTCACAACTTTTACAGTCCCTTGAGATGCTGTGATATTTTGGCAGCATATCACACCATGCGAGAAGGCACTACTTCCAGAGGCTCGTTGGAGCTGCTGTACTACTGAAAGGAAGCGAAGGAGGTTGTGAAATCCATACGGTGATAAAGGGGTCAGGGAGTCTCATTAACCGGGTGACTTTGTGGCATCGTGTCATCCCTTAGTGCTGGGAACTGGAGGTGCCCCCGTGCTCTTGTGCCAGTGCCAGGGTGGTCTGGGTCAGCCAGCACTGGGGGGTGGGGGAAGAGCAGGTAGATGAAGTTTGGCTTGAGGCAAAGATTTCCATCTTGGGGACTGACCAGCCAGGGTTCTTTGTAAATGTTTTTCCTTGCACACTAATCATCTTGAAGAAAACACTAGCTGCTAACTCTAGGATTTGCCTTTAATATGTTTATAGGGCTCAAAAGCAAGGTTTTCCGAATGTGTTTGTCCATGTGACATATTTATATAGTAAATACTCTAGTGTCTCGCTGCTGTTCAGTACTCTCAACAGGGCGACGTTCTTTCATTAGCTAAATTAACATCCACTCCCAATCCTTATCTCTCTGCCAGTGTCCGGTGAATCCAACTGGGATTTCTAGGATCTTGACGTAGCATATCACTCTAATCGAAATGGAAACTCTACCAAAACACGTTTGAGCAGCCCCTTAGTAAGGAGCTTTGTGTAGTACTAACAGTTGACCAGAAGCCTGGGATGAGGCGGTGGTCCCATGGAGGTGACTCTGGTTGCCCCCTGGGGCAAGTGGTGACCGTGAATTGTCCTGTCCTTTCCTCTGCTATGTTTTTATGTGGAATTGGATGTTTTGGGGTCATTCTTTTGCATTGCAGTGTTGTTGAAATGAAGCGAAACTGATTTAGGAAAGGTACCTGTATTTTCCTGGGGTTAGAAAGAAAGATAAAAATGAAATGAAAGGCCAAAATTCTATTGGGATTTACTATGTGAGCGTGGAGGGTGTGCCCAGAGCATGGTGCTAACACAGTGTTTTGAAGTTCAGCTCCTCTATCACAAACAGCAGCAGCGACCGTGGGGACGGGCTGTACCTGCAAGTTCAGTGGGTTCATTCTTTTGCTTCTGTTATGGTTTGAATTTGGTCAAAGTCTCTGGCTTAAATTGAGCTACTTCAACAGAATTCTCTCAACCCATCTCTTTGTGTAATGTCAAGCATGACTGAATGCTGAATCCAAATGATGGCTAATCCCATATTGGCTTTTTTGTATTCAAAAAGAGTTGTGTAGTAACCATTTTTACATGTATATCATGTGCAGACCTGGACTATTCCAACAAGTTAATATTTTAATTAAAATAGTTTGCAAAAACTGATTCAGATCAACTGGTCTAAATGTGTGTGTCCCTGTGTGTACGTGGGGGAAGGAAAGCTGTCCCAAACAAGCCTGATCTCGAGAGAAAGCACCCCGTTACGCAGCTGTAGCCAGAGGGACTCAGGGTCAGGCCGTGCCTTGGAGATATATGAGGAGGCCCTTGGTGTTGAGAATTTGAATGTATCTCGGGTATATTTCTGAGATACATGAACAACTATACACCAGAGAGACGCAAACACTCTCTGAATCAGTTTGCAAACTCTTATTTTTAAAAGTAAAGACCAGTTACTCCATACTGTAAGTAAACTGGATACCCACAAGTCCATGGGGCCACATGGGATGCACCCGCGAGTGCTGAGGGAGCTGGCGGAAGTCATTGCTGGGCTGCTCTCCATCATCTTTGGTAGGTTCTGGAGAACAGGTGAGGTGCCTGAGGACTGAAGGAAAGCCAATGTCACTCCAGTCTTCAAAAAGGGCAAGAGGGATGACCCAGGAAACTACAGGCTGGTCAGCCTCAGCTCCATCCCTGGAAAGATGATGGAACAGCTTGTTCTGGGCGTCATCTCCAAGCGCCTGGAGGAAAAGAAGGTTATCAGGGTAGTCAACATGGGTTCACCAAGGGGAAGTCATGTCTGACTGATCCGATAGCCTTTTACAATGGCGTGACTGGATGGGTGGATGAGGGGTGGGCAGTGGATGTTGTCTGCCTTGACTTCAGCAAGGCTTTTGACAGTCTCCCACATCATCCTCACAGGTGAGCTTAGGAAGTGTGGGTGAGATGAATGGACAGTGGGGTGGGTTGAACAGTGGCTGACAGAGCTCAGAGGGTTGTGATTAGTGGCGCAGAGTCTAGCTGGAGGTCAGTGACAAGTGGTGTTCCTCAGGGGTCAGTACTGGGTCCAGTCCTGTCCAATATATTCATCGATGACCTGGATGAGGGGACAGAGTCTACCATCAGCAAGTTTGCTGATGACACAAAAGTGGGAGGTGTGGCTGACACGCTGGAAGGCTGTGGCACCAATACAGCGTGACCTGGACAGGCTGGGGAGTTGGGGGGAGAGGAACCTAATGAAATTCAACAAGGGCACGTGTAGGGTACTGCATCTGGGGAGGAATAACTCCACGCACCAGTACAGGTCAGGGGCTGACCTGCTGGAGAGCAGCTCTGTGGAAAGGGACCTCGGAGTTCTGGTGGACAACGGGATGCCCACGAGCCAGCAGTGTGCCCTGGCGGCCAAGAAGGCCAATGGCATCCTGGGGTGCATCAAAAAGAGTGTGGCCAGCAGGTGGAGGGAGGTAATCCTCCCCCTCTGCTCTGCCCTGGGGAGGCCGCATCTGGAGTGTTGTGTCCAGTTCTGGGCTCCCCGGTTCAGGAAGGNNNNGTTCAAGAAGGACAGGGAACTGCTGGAGAGGGTCCAGCAAAGGGCTACAAAGATGACAAGGGCATTGGAGCTTCTTTCTTACGAGGAGAGGCTGAGGGAATTGGGCATTTTTAGTCTAGAAAAAAGAAGACTGAGGGGGGATCTTATCAACGCGCTTAAATCCTTAAAGGGAGGGTGCCAGGGGAATGGAAACAGTCTTTTTTCAGTGGTGCCCTGTGATAGAACAAGAGGTAACGGGCACAAACTTGAACAAAGGAAGTTTCATCTAAGCATGAGGAGGAATTTCTTTCTCTTGAGGGTGGCAGAGCACTGGCACAGGCTGCCCAGAGAGGTGGGGGAGTCTCCCACTCTGGAGACATTCCAAACCCGCCTGGATGCCGTCCTGTGCCACTGCTGGAGGTGACCCTGCTCTGGCAGGGGTGGCACTGGGGGAGCTCCAGAGGGCCCTTCCAGCCCCCACCATTCTGTGATTCTGTACCTGTTGCAGTCATGCCCAAACTTTGGTTTTAAAAATACTGTAATTTGTAAATTGTGGAAACTACTCCAGTACCTCAGCAAAGATGTTCTCTTACATCTTTTATGTTCATATTTAACACTGGGGAAACTCTTCTGTGTGGACTACTTTGCAAACTTTGTTGCAGTATTTTCAAATCCCCAGCTTGACCCCTGAAATCTCTTCTTCTGTGGTTATTTTTCTCTCCCCTTTGCAAAGACCTAAAGTTCTGATGTAGTTTAGCCCAGAGATGAAAAAAAAAACAGAGGAGCCGGCATTTTCACCTCTTTCTGATTTGAATTTCATTGGATTTTATTTAATTAAAATGAGTGAAAGGGCCCACGTTTTTCTTGTTCTCCATGGTCCCAGGGAGTCGTCGGCCACCTCTCCCTTCCATGCTGAACGTTATGTGCTTTCTTCCTCGGCTGCAGCGCTGAAATGGAGACCGCAGCTCCGTTTCGCCTGCATTCGCTCCAAGCCTGTGAGCTTCAAAGGGGTTCGAAGAAATAAATGTGGTACGATACCAAGCTCTCCACAGAAAATTCCCTGCAGCCATTCCTTGCCTGGCTTGGGGCCGGGCAGGCATCGCTCTGCGTCCCACCCAGCCCTCCCGCTCCCAAAGAACACGCGTTGCACACTAGCTGTAACCCACACGGGGTGCACCCTGCTCCATCCTGGGAGGATGCTGTTTATTAACGGCCCCCCCCCAGGGAAAGGGGCCCCCTGCGTTCCAGGCTGCCCTGTCCCCTTGACCCTGCTTACGTGCCATTTCTTGAGAGGCAATAAATTGTATTGTACCACTGTCTACCATTACTCTGTTGAATACGCACATCTCTCTGGATATATATATGGTATCTCATTTGTATATATTTATATACTCCGTATGTACGTGTGTGTGGGTATACGTGCACACACCCCCCTCGTGCTGTGCATTTCTGTCAGGGCGCTTCAGTTCTGCTGTTCTTTAGCACTCCTGTTCACGAGCGAAAGCCACCCCTGCAGCGGGGCTCGCGAGGGCGAGGGCACGGACATCTGCACAAGTTGTGCTCGGGCTGAACGCAGTCGAAAGCCCTCATTGAAATACCGCCCTGCTAATTGTAGCTTGCTTTTTCTGGAGCGCGGGAGGGTAGGAGAGCTGCTATGGGTGTGCTGGAGAGGAGAGGAGAGAGCTCCCAGAGGGTACCGGAAAGTCAGAAGAGACAGCAGAGAAGAAAACAAGATGGTATAGCGATAGGAGAGCGGTTGAGGCAATGTACGGATCTGCTGGGGAGGCGGTGAGTGGGCCGGTGAAGTGCTCAGCCTGCTGAGCTCAGAGTCCCCAGCTGCGTCTTGCCACAAAAGATCAGAAACCCGGCACGGTCTTGGCACGCTGCACCGGCACTGACTTTTGGCATTCCTGTGTTCAAAGCCGCCGCTGACTCTGAACACTGTCTACCTTTGTGTGTGTCTAATGACTAGAGCAGGTGATGTGGAGGATCAAAAGAGAAGCTAAATTGGAAGATTTAAAAGGTATATGTGTGTATATATGTGTAGAGCGTGTACGTACGTATATATACACACACAGAGGCACTTTTGGTCCATTCTTTATTCTGGTTAGGCATGTGTGTTTTGTTCCTCGAGTCCAGTAAGCAGAGGACAGCCTTGTCCTCCTCCTCGGGGTGTGCTCTGCATTTCTGGTAAATCTTGCCCTGGTCTTTTCTCGTAGCAGAGGGACGAGTGCCATGCTGGACACCACGAGCTCCTCGAGCTGTGAAGACCCTTCTAACCTCCTCCTTTGTCCTCTACAGACCCCGTCTTAGGGAGACATCTGGCAGTTTGGGGGGATAAATGGTCCTCGCATGTGTCAAGTCACAACTGTTCATCCAGCTGTGATGTTTACCCCGGGGGAAGCCCAGCCAGCTCAGCAGCACGCCGACCACAGGCTCTCTTTGTGCTACCGGAGAATTTGGAGGCAATTTTTCCCCCCTGTCTCTTTTGGAAGGTCTCTTGCGAGCTTTGCAGGTGAGGCTTGGTTTTGCTTGGGACATCCTTACCCTTTCCCACCGAGTAGTGTTGTCTTTAGCTGTGCTCCTGCCTGTGGGACTTTCCCACCCCAGCGCTGGCCGGCAGCGAGCCCGGAGCCCCGTGCCAAGGATGGAGGAGTGGTGGACGCCCAGACAGGGACGCCGGTCGGCGTCCTTCTGTGCTGTGTTCGTTTCAGTTTGCACTTTTACGAGTTGATTGAGCCGGAGTCTGTTGAGAAATACGTGTGAGGCGCTTTGGAGGGTTGTGGGTAGCTGTTTACAGCCAAAAAACAAAGCTGATAGATCTGATGGTCGTAGTAAACATCACCCCACCGGGGAACGATGGCAGGAGATAACCCTGGTTCCTGTTGCACAACGAGGTTCAGCCGGCTGGGGCCGTGTCGCTGCCTGCCGTATCCCTGCCCTGCCCCTCAGCCCGGGCTTTGCTGGGGAGGGAAAGGCCTTTGTCAGCTAGAGAGGGACTTAGTATATCGGATTTGCCGGCAAACAAGCACCTTAACCACCGAGCTGTGGGTCTCGATACTTGCACTTCACCTGAAGGCTCCTCTCGGGGCGGGGGGAAGAAAGCAGTTGGGTACCTGACCGTTGGCTTTGCACCCGTCTGGTGTCCTCAAAACATCTGAAAGCCATGCCCTAGGGGAAAAAAACCAAACCAAACCACCAAACAACATCGTTTCCCTCTCTCCTTGCTTTCTCTGAGTGCACACACTGAGTCCAGGAACCAGGAGGGGCCAGCGTTGCCCCCACGGATGTGAACAAACCCGGGGGGGGGGTTCTACCCCCCCTCCCCCCCCTCCACCGCCTCGCCCCTCCGGTCCCCTGCCCCGCTCCCCACCCCTGAGTACGGGTACCTCAGAACATGCACAGTTTGAACTTATCACTGACAGTTTAATTATTGTGAGTGAAAAGAATTGTAATTATCTGTAAATATGTAGTTAACAAATTGACCTAGTTTCTGTATTTTTTAAGTTTTTGTACTAAAATTTATAGATACAGTATGTGCCAGCTAGCAAAAAGCTACTGTAATTGCCAGTCGTAGTTCAGCATGCATCTAATCCCCGCGGTTTGTCGAAGTGGTGCTGTAAGGAATCGTGCTTAAATATTGCGAGCTGGGGAGGCGCAGCGGGCGCCGGGGCGGGAGGGCCGGGGAGGCCGGCAGCCGCTCGCTGGGGGCTTTCGGCTTCCAGCCCTCAGCCGGTTTTTCTGTGTTCGCTGTGTGTAACCTTCTTCCCTTCGGCGTCGTGTGCTGTGCGGTGGGCAGTGCGAGGGACGGAGCGGTGGCTTCGAGCTTTCTCCGGAGCTGAACTCGACGGGAACCGAGTTCAGGTTCTTTGCTGCAGTTTAATACCGGCTTATTACTGTATTTTTCAACCTCTCTAGAAATGATCTGTTTTCCCCTTCTGACTGCTTTTGTCTTAAACCCGAGATCATCTAAACCTACTGGAGGAAAAAAAAAAAAAGAAAAAAAAAAGAAATACTTTCATTTAAGATCGTTGCCTGCTTTTAGTGCCAGGATCACACATTTCTATGGCAACTCTGAGCTCAGCAGAGTTTAGAAATCAGCACAGGGTTGTTAACGAGCTGAAGTACGTCGCCGCTGCTTTTGCACAGCTCCGGCAAAGCCCGGTGGCAGCCGTGAAGGGCGAATTTGTGGGTGGGATGCTGTCGCTTGCGTGGGTCTCGGTGTCCCTGCTCCGGCTGCGGCTGGCTTGCGCTGCGAGACCTGCGGCTGAGCGAGGGGTGGGCTCCCCCCACCCCGCACCTCTTGGGAACGAAGTCAGGACCTGCGCTCCTTGTCTTGTGGTGGAGGCGAGTCTGCAAGTGGAGAATAGCTTTGCTGAGCGTGCCGGGCAGCTGCGAGCAGAGGAGTCCGAGCGCCGGTGAGGCCGTGCTCGCCAGGTCTGCTTGTCCTGGAGGTCGTAGGGGACGGGAGCGTGTAAGGATTCAGGTGGCAGCAGAGGAGAGGCATATGTGCGCGTACGGGTTTGGCTTCTGGCAAGCAAACCACCCCCTTCCTTTCTTCAGCTTTTCTTCCCTCCTAACTC
>VZSZ01002907.1:3234-13307 GCA_013398815.1 Ibidorhyncha struthersii | reverse complement strand
GACTTCATCGTTACTCCAGGTCCGTATCCCACTCCAACCGATAGCAGTAAATGCAAGATTCTGCTGGATCAGGCCTTAAGCGAATTATACAACACGTTATAAGGTGACCTCTCAAAATAAAATACTGTGGTTTTATGTAATGCAGAAATAACACATAGAATTTACATATAGTAATAATTTATTCTGAAATGTTCATTTTAGTCTCTGTTGAGACATCACCCATGTCTCATTAATAGAAGAGCAGCCACCTCACCTAAAGTACCAGCATATATAACAAGTTACAGCATAGCAAAAAAAATCTACTTACTTTAAGATAAAATCTTGTTCAGGTAAAATAATTTTGTTCAAGATTTTTTTTACACAATTATCTGTTTTTTTGTGGAGCACAAAGAAAGTGGAAATTATACCGTAACTATCTATGCACATTATGTGACCACAGAAATGTTAATCATTACTTCAGAAAATGAACCACCAGTTCTATTCATGCAGAAAAGGAGGCTGGTAAAGCTTGTTCAGCAGAAACCATAGTACTGTGAATTTCACATGATTAATTATTGCGTTAGAAGGACTCACAAATACTAAAACTGAGTTACTTTTTTGCATTAATAATATCAGTTCTTCCCTGATGTAGTTTAGTCAGTCTGTAATCCATAAACAATTGATAAAGCACTATGACTGTATCACCTCTATTTGTAATGGTCATGATTTCAAGACAAGCAATGTTTAAAGGATTATGGGATGGGATGCTAATTAAATATGATAAACATACTGTACAAATATAATTGCATTAGCAATTTTATTCCAAGCTGTCAATTAGGCATTCCTCCAAAATATTACCAGTGAAGACAAAGTATACTATCAAATATGGCTTCCAGAACAACGACCCTGTAACAAGAGTCAAACCTATTTACAAAAGATAAAAACAACAAATAAAACCAACACTCATTCTTTTAAAGTTTCATTTGAAACAAAATTTCTAAATAGCTGCTGTATATGATACATCCATTGCATTTATTTTTTGATGTACTTAAACAGAAGTCACCAGGTAAGAGCCAGAATGACATTTAGGACTATGAGTTTCACTGGAGACTGTATTTTCAGTCTTTGAGTCATGTTTCTTTGTGCTGTTATTTATTGGCATTGGTATTTGTGACGGCCGAGCAGAACTGTTGTCTGCACTACTTTTCCTGGGACTTGGACTGTAGTTGAAAGGAGTCACTCTTGCTGCAACAGTACCACTGGGGGAGTTATGTTTGCTTGAGCTACTGGAACTGAATGGTGTACGCTCACTAACAGTACTTTCATTATTTTCTGGTGCAGGAACAGGATTATTCTGTACAGGTTTTGCTTCTGTTCCTTTCTTGTCTGGACTGTTTATCTGAAAGAAAGAGTTTGGACAATTTTCTAAACCAATGTTATGAACAGGAACATTTCCATTCCCTGGATTTTGTTTTTCATAAATCTCTTTAGAATCTTTATCATTCCCACTCCCTTTCTCTGAAACACTGTCAATATCAGGGGGGGTATTTCCAGTTGGGGATCTTCCAGATCGACGTTTATTAATAGGGCAGTCCTCTATCCTCACCCACACATCCTCTGTCTTCGAGACAGATGATGTCATTTGATAAGTTAGAGTTTTGGAATCAGAGTAATTTGTTGCACCTGAGGAAGAATACTGAGGATCATTCATTATTTGAGGAATTTCATTTTCTTTTATTTTTCTCCAAGTACCTTTTGCTGGTGCTTGACTTTCTTTACTTTGTTTGTGTCTAGAAACAGAACTTCCATGTTGCTTTTCATCTTCACTTTTTGCCTTTTCGCTGGATTCTGAAGAAGCTGACAGAATTGAGGAAGAACTTCCAGTTCTTCGCCAAGTGCTTACATGAGGAAGTGATGAGGAATGCTTACTATGTTCATGCTTCCATGTTCCTGATCTATTGATTGGCAATCTAGATGGACTCTCAGAATGAGAACAAGCTATGTCATGATATTTTGCTGGTCTCCCATCATATTCTAAAGAAGGACTCAGATTAGGGGGTAAATTTTGCCAACCACTTGTCTGGGCAGTTAAATGAGTGGATAAAGATATATCGGGAAGAAACGGACTTAAAACTGGAGTCTGTATTTGGGACCTAGTTGGAGAGCCTGGCCTGTAAGGAGAAAGAGATTCAAATGAAGCAGACTCTTCTAATTTCTGTCTTAGAGTTGGACTCGAAGCTTCTTTAATAAAAGTTGACTGACGAACAATAACAGGTCTTTCAGATCTGTCAGATTCACTTTCGCTAGATTTTGTGGATGACATTCTGGATAGTTCAGCCTTTTTGTTTGATCCACCACTACTGAGAATTTGGTTTAATCCTTTTGAAGCAGACTCACTTGTGGGAATGCCACTGCTACTCTTAGGTAAGGCAGTTTGCTTCGTAAGGTTTTGCTGGCTCATCTGCCTGCCTGGTGCTGTATATAATATTCTTCCCAAAGACTTAGTTGAAGCTGTACTAGGAGATGATGTCCTTGGCAACTGAGACAGTTTGTTGGGAGGACTTATACCTTTTCTTCCTGGGGAAATTGAGTTTCGGCCTGGAGGTTGCAGAGGCCTGCCTAATGGCTGCTGTTCAAGTCTAGAAGGAGTGGAGTCTCTAGATCCTGATCTAGAAGGTCCTTTACTTGATCCACTCTGTTCAGATGGTTGCCTAGTTACAGGAGCTGACTCAGGTTTCACTGATGACTTGACTCCTCTTGGAGAACTAACAGAACTTTGGCCTTCACTGGGACTCTTGAAGTTTGTATTTTTTAGTGGGGGACCTTTTTTGGAAACAGGACTAGTACTTGAGGAACTATTTCGAACTCCCGGAATATGAATAATTTTCCTACCACGTGAAATTGAAGTCATATTTGTTTGCTGTGGTTGCTTTACCTGGCTTGAAACTTCTGAATTGGAACAAGCTTTTCCTGTAATTATACTTTTATATACTTTTTTTCCTCCTTTGAATCCCTTATTTTCAGATTCTATTTTTTTATACTCCAATGTACTGTTCTCTCCTGGTTTAAGAATTCTTGGACCTTTATTACTAGTAAAAAGCTTTTCTTCTTGGTCTGGGGTAAGATGAAATGGCGACCCTAGAGAAATAGCAGATTTTAATGAAAGGATAGAGTCAGAGTCTGATGAAGCTTGTCTAGTCAGTGATGCAGCAGCTGCAGCTTGGTGCAAGCTACTAACTACAGAATTTGCACCTTCTTGTATAGCTTTCCAATCAAAGTTCTCTGAATCAGGCGAGAAACCATGTTCTGAATCCGGCCTCTGTATCTCTCTCAAATCCAGTGTTAAATCTTCTGCCAATATATCACCCATATTTCTGGAATTATTTTTTTCAGTTTTACTCTTTACTTTTGAGGGTTTTTTCTTTTTAGGAATAGCAGAACTAATGCATTCCTGCAACAGATCATCTTCTGAGTCAATACTAAGAGAACTGAGAGAGCTGTTTCTAGAGAAACATACAGGAGTATCTTCAACATGAAATGATTTAGGTGCATAACCAGAAATCTGTGGTCTATTTAATTCTATCTGTGAATCAAGACCCTCAGTTTGTTTTACAGGTTCACTTTCTTTGTTGTTGTTTTCTTGATCAATATCACTGAGGGAACTAAGAGATGAATTGTGATAAAAACATACAGGTGTGTTTTCGATAGCAAAATTCTGCATTTTCTCATCTGTAGCTGCTCCTCTGTCTGGAATATCTTTCGTTGATTGAGAGAAAGTTTTAGGTTGGCTTCTGCCTGTTAGGTATTTTTGACAAACTTGTGTCTTATTACTTGGTTGCTGATTTGAAGACTGTTCTGTATTAGTGCAGTCTTCAGTTTCCATTTCCTTTGCTTTTCCTTTTCGCAGTTCTGCCTTCTCCCTTGAAAGGTCAACATCATCATCATCAAAATCTAAAGAACTTAGGGAATCATTCCGTGAAAAACAATAAGGAGTTCCCTCAATAGGTGTGTATTGATGAGGGGAATCAAATGCAAAGCTTCCTTTTACGCGCTCTTCATAATTTGGAAGTTTGTCATTAAAATACCTTGAATTATTTTTAAGATTCTGTTTCTTTGTGTCTCTGTTCCCTGAATAGCTTCTTTCATTATTAATATAGCTTTTAGGCTCTGTGTTTTTTCTTACACGTGCTCTATATTCATTATTTCGGGGAATGGGCTTTACTGGTGACGTTGGCTTCTTTTTCTCACGTTCTGACTGATTTTTGTTACTTACAGATAAAGACGCTTGTTGAATTTGATCCATTATCTTCTTCACTCTGAAAGGTTTGTGACTTTTTCCTTTTGGCATAGCTGAGTTAATACATTCGGCCAGAATATCACCCTCTTCTGTTTTGTCATCATCCAGTCCTGGGGCAGTCCTAGTTGAGCTTTTTGCTCTCTGAGAATCATCTGTACTTATACCTTCTGTAGGAATGGTGTCTCTTTTCTCAAACTCCCCTGACTCTGCCCTTGTACTCACATTCTCTACATTGGCCAACTCATTTGGTAGTGATTCAATTGTGAGGTCACTCAAAGATGAAGTTGTTGAAAAAATTATTGGTGTATCCTCAACAAAATATACCTGTGGCATATCATCTCCAGGTGTAAAACTCACATGCTTTTGGGATTGCAATCCAGTTTGTGAAGGCAAAAGTTTGTAAACTGGCAGTTGTCTTGGCTTTCTGGTTACAGGAGGAGGTATTTTTGAAGCAGATGCTTGAGAAGGCTTTTTGGCTTTATGTGAAGATTTTGTTGGCATTGCAGAAATAATACATTCTTCCAATATTTCAATATCATCATCATCAGAATCATCCATAATGTCTTGTTCTGCTTCAGTAGGCTTCTCTGATTTCTTCTCTTGGTTATCCTTTGTATCATCTGACTGTTCAGGTTCTGCTTCATTTCCATGTTCATTTTCATGTACAGGAGGCATTATTCTTAACTCTACATCTTTCTGTATAAATGGTTCATCAAGACTCAGACCACTTAGGCTAGAAGAGCAAGAAAATCCATCTGGTGTACTTTCTGTGGCAAAATGCAATAATGTATCAGCATCTGGCAGTACCTGAAATCTTTGAACAGCTTCATTTATAGCTACCTGTCTAGGACCAGACTCTCTCTTTTCTGCATTAGGTACTTTGCCTTTAGCTACTTCCCTCTTTACTTGAGCTCCTTGAGCAGGGGCTGGAGTTTTACTTCTGCTCGGAGGCATTGTTTGTCCAGGGCTGTCTGGAAGATCACTGGGACTTATGATACCACTTACCATTCCACTGCAAGGCTCACTTTGAACTGAACTATCAATTGAATGGCTTTCAAAACTATCCAAGGAACTTACAGAAGTACATCTGCTAAACATGAGTGGAGTCTCCTGCACATAATGTTCTGGTGGACTTTTAGGAGTGTGTGCACCACTCTTTGAGGGAGATTTGCCACCTGAAGAAAATTCAACAGCTTTATGTCTAGAAGAGTCAAAAGGAGATAAACTAGGAGTCTGAAGTTTACTAGATTTTGTTCTGATGTGCTGAGATGATGATGCAACTTCACTTACTGCACCTTCTGTAGACAGAATCCCATTGTTTTCCTTTAGTTTTGCTATCTGTAATGTGTTACTAGCATCTGTCACATGTGTGGATTGATCACGTCCTATTTCATCTTGAGCTGACGACAAAGACGACAAAGAGCTACACCTTGAAAAACATATTGGTGTATCTTCCACACAGTAAGTTTGTATAGTTTCCTGATTAATAGAGGGAGTCTTACAGGAGGCAGTCTTTTGAGCATGACTGCTTCTACTCTGTGCAGAACTTGGGTGAAGCTGATTCTGTCTCTCCAAACTACCTGAAGTGTTTGATATGTTCCCACAGCTTGAGGAAATATGGTCAGTTTTAGTGCTTTGCACTGATGAACTGTTTGAAAAAGTAAAAGATGGCTTCTGAGAAGAGGGAGGAACTTCTATTGAATATTTTAGACTATAATCAATAGGCTGATCAACATGATGTTCCTCTTCATTGTACTTTATGCTATAATTGGTTGGTCTGTCTTCTTCCTCTTTGTGTTGTTCCTCCTCAGAGTAACTTTCACTATAGTTGGTTGCCTTATCATTGTCATAATCATCAACCTGGCACAAGGACTGGTTTACTTTCTGATTCATTCCAAGAGCTGAGCCTACTCTGCTGTGCTCTGAACCATTGGATCCTCTTGATCTAAAAGAAGAAACACACTCTTGCTGTCCAAAAGGTGACTGATATTTCATGTGCTTATCATCTCCACTTTCAGTGTACATGGAATAAGTTGTATTTTGGCTCCTTAACTGCCTTTGTTCATTTTGTTTTATTTTATCATCTATTATATGCTTAGGCCTTGCCCATCCTTCATTCTGAGAGGGACTTTGCCTTCCAGAATTTAACTGTTCATCTGAATATTTAAGACTATAATTAATAGGAGTATCTAGCTCTTCATCATTGTCATCCATATGATTTGCACTATATATCTTATGTGCCAAGTTAGCTGGGTATTGACCATAACCATGAAATTTAGTTTCATCATCTTCCGAGTAAGATTCAATGGAAGGTTTCATTTGGCCTCTTTTACCATAGCCATCATTGCTGCTGACACTATTTAAACTATCATTTGAAGCTCTCTTGTATTCCATTTTTGTATAAAGCATAGGACATGTCCTGTTTGAATTCTCAGATTTAGGAAAGTATGTATTTGAATGAGTATGGGCAGCAGCTGTTCTTCTTGGAACATTTCTGTCTTCTGTCAAACTGTGCATTTCAGAGGTGGAACAAGAACTTCTGTCTTCTTGTGGAATATGCATGCTTGTTACTTCTTCCATAACTTTGGCAATCTGAGATGCAGCAGTAATCTGCATTCCTATTCTCTTAGAAGAGTTCCCAGTAATCTCTGTAGCTGGATGATAGCTGTTTAAACCTAGTGCTCCATCCCTATCAAGACTTCTGTCTTTCTCAGATTGAGAGTTTTCTATGTTTCCTCTACTACAGGAAGAGGAGCCACGCAATACTGTACCTTTTAAATATGGTGAAAGTACCGTCATATGACCAGTATTAAAACTCTCTGATCTGCAAATCCCATCATCATGTCGACTGGAATCCAAAACATACTCATTGTATATATTTTGCTTATGTCTCTGTTTATTATGGTGAGGTGCTTTTGGGCTTAAATTATCTATGTTGTCAAAAGTCTCTGATAAATGCCGAGCATCTAATTCTGCTTCCAGTGCCTTTTGTTTTCTAACATGAAGAGATGGTAAGTTTGATCCTGGAGACATAATGTTGGCATCCTTATATTTTGCTGGCCTATTTGCCATCAGGTTTCTTAGAGCTGCAGCACTGCCCATTGCTATCATTTTGTGTTTTGAGTGAATGAGATTTTTGAGCATGCTCACTGCTCCCATGTCCCACAGCACCTCCTGATCTTTTGCATTTCGTGCAGAAAGATTCCACAGGGTCCCACATGCATTACTGACTATTGTCAAACTGTGTGACTTCAAATGCTGTAACAAGGTTTGTAAGCAGCTGTTCTCTCGCAAGATTTGCCTGGTGTTGAGTGATTGAAAACAAAAATCAGTAAGTGGCATTTCAAAAGGATAAGAGACAAAGCAAAACAAAAACCTATTATGCTATAGGCAAGTTTAATCCATAGTAAGGATAATGATGAATTCTTCAGTGCAAATTTATCTTATTTTTTCCTCAAGTTTTCACCTGAATGTTAATCAAATCCTATACAAATATGAACAGTGTGCTCCCACGCTATCCTCTCCATATAAACCATTCCAGGTGGTTTCCTACGGCTGATAACATAAATTTCCTCTCTCTTTCCAGGAAAAGCTTTTAGTATAATTCATCATTTAACAAGCAGCAGATATATGAATCCTTTTGCATATTCCTGTTATCTAAATTAAATACTTGCCTTATCAAATCCATTAAAAAATGAACGCTTAATTACTATACTTAAAATATGCATTCATATTAAGACTTGATCATACAAACTATTAAATATACTTTTGGTACCACTACTGATTCTCAGAAAAATAGAAAGTATATTCACCTGTGGTCCTCATTAGTAGCAATTAAGCTAGAAACATTTCTTAGTATCCCTCCTCCACTTTCTATGATGGCTAAAGTGTTTGTTTGGCTCCGGTATGTCAGTGTACCAACTAGAAATGCAAGAGCACCATCAACAGCACATATATCACCTTTGTTCTCAGTACAGTGTGCTGACAAATTCCATAAGGCGCTCAAAAGGCTTTTTAGGGTGGATTCCTAGGAGAATAATAAAATGACAGAATTAGAGATTTTTCAACTATTGATCATAAGCCCTCAGAAGTATGTAAGTTAGCTTCAAGGAGGTAGTGACAAACGTTTTTCTAGCTCTCGTGGACGCAAAGATAGCTTTGAAAATGTGAACCAAGAATAACCTAAAGAAATAATTCCTGCTGAACCTGCACACAGTCTAAAAATACAGCTCAGTGACACAAACTGCCTCACTTATTCTAATCCAGATTTGCAAATAACAGAATTCATTGACCATGGAATTTAGCTTCTTTCCAGTTCACTGCAGAATTTGACAAATGAGAATTAAGTGTTTCAGGCTCTGCTTTCTGTGCTGATAAACTAGAGGCAAGCAGCAGTGAACACATAACTACTTTTGTTTGCTTCTCTCTCCTTTCCTCAGCTATGGATTTGCTATTGCTTGACAGAAAGCTTCAGAAGTATGCGCCACAATACTTGTCGGCTACCATAACAGTAAAAAGTTCGTAGATTAGCTGGCAGGGGATACTGTGATAGAACATAATCCTGTTGGAATATCAAGTAGACATCTCTAGAATGACAAATTCACAAAATCAGAAGATGGTTTTATTAAAACTGCACAATTATAAAAAAAGCTATTGGAACAGCACAGCTGAAACTGAAGAGTGAAAGCTATCAACCCTTGTAAATAAAATTACAGAAACACTAGTAGTTCTTAGATGTCATTGCTACCTTGTGATCTGCTGCCCAGTTAACTCAAAGCAATTCTTTTCAAAGGAAAGTACCTGAAACACTGCAAATATTTGTGTCAAAAAAGGATAACAACATTTCTATTTTGCGTAAAATTAATGCAATCTCTCGAAAATTTATCTCATAATCATTTATATATGATACCTTCTTAACTTCTAAAGCACATTCCATCAATGCTTTCACACTTCCAACTTCATGTAGAATCTTTTTACTGTTTACATCCGCTCGCCAGGACAAGTTCCTCAAAACACTTGCAATGACCTGCAAAGCATGAAAGAAAAATAATGTATCTCAAAATAGCTTTAGTAGGTTATCAGCATTTCCTCCTGGATTTCTGGAATGCTATAGAATTCATTAACAGTATCAATGTTCAGCTGCTGAACTAGCTTTTTTGCTGACATTCACTTTTTGTTCTATTGCCAGCTAGACTGTCCTAAGATTTCAGTATGAAATTTGATCAAAGGTACTGGCTTTTGTGTATAAAATAAATAAAGATTTGAAAGCGGGTTCCCTGCTTTCACACTGGCTGAAAAATTCAACCAAAAACTCAGCTTTGTGCTCTACTCTGATGTCTGCTGTAGACTTATTATGCAGTCTCAGGAGAGAGATTTATATAATCTTTTTCCTCAGTTTTTTCACTTGTAAAATAAGACAATCATACTAACCTGTCCCGCAGAGGTATGGTATGATTACATTTATTAATGTTTAACAAGGTCTTTGAATACACTGTGTCTTTTATAATCAGAATAGTTTTCTGTCAAAGATGGGTAGCCATTCAGCCTAGGTTCTTGTCCTTGGCAGCAGCTAGACTGATATGCTTCAAAGTGCAACTGTCAAGACAGTGGACAGTCATTAAATATTTAACTCCATCCATTTATGGGCAGCTATAAGCATGTATATCCCTCATAAAATTATATTTGATAGAATACTGTTATCTATGAATGTTCTCATTGTCACAAAAGTGTATAACCTTGTTAGGTTATGTGATAAAAGTTCATCTGTGCACCCACAAAGGCGCTCAGAGAGGCAATG
>VZSZ01002905.1:322652-367765 GCA_013398815.1 Ibidorhyncha struthersii | reverse complement strand
GTTCGGCGGGGAAGCGGTCCTTACGATGGGCCTCGACTCACGTAAAAGCGAGGCGGCTTACAAATTAAACAGCGGTTTCAAACGTGCCACCTGCCTGCATCCTCTCCACCGTCGCCCTGTGTTCACAAAGAAAAATACTGTCCTCAGCATTTATTTTCTGTCACTTGTTGTTGCTCAGAAAACAGTAGAAACTGAAGGCCTTCGTTATTTTACGGGACCGGCCAGGGCAGACTTCCTTCGCCCACGAGAAGGTCTGTTACGCAGAAGAACATTAAGCAAAATAGACCTCCACAAGGCCTAACTAGGCTGGGGAAGAGGGAGGATGGAGGGTTGCAATCCATTCTATATATGATACTTCAAAAAGTGTGTGTGTGTATATATAGTTTCAGGCAAAGTATAAAACAACGCAAACCGTAATCTTAATTATAGTAATCCTAAGTATTTTTTCAGACCACAGCATATCTCCCTAAAGTGACTCTGTCCTTAAGGCAAAAACTGGCAAAGTGATTTTAGAATTTTTAATAGTTTGGCATATTATTGTATAACTCTTAAAATAACTCTCAAACCTCGATGTATCTTTTGTTAATCCCAGTAATGATCAATGGCTGAACTCTCTTGATTTTATATAAGCGCCCTTCTACAATTGCACTGACAACTTTGGCCCAAATTACTAGAAAAGAAATGCTAATAAATATCCAGGAATAAATATCAATAGAAATAAATACATGGCGAAAAATGCTGACCTACAAAATCAGAATAGCTAGTAAAATGCTTTATACAAGACCAAATACAACCTTTTCGCTGTTGTGGATATATACAGTGGTATTACCCATGTAGCCCCCATGACGGGGACAGCATTGCACTGGACATAGGATAGAGGTGGTCCTTCTCCGACAGGACTTCCAAGCCACAGCTTCTGTTCAGTAGAGTATTTGCGTAAGAATGTATTAAAATATTTAAGAATCAAACTTGACAACTCTTCTCCCTTAAACTGTGCCCATGCTCAAACAATTTAGACGTGACTTTACTTAGATTTTCCCATAATATCTTGAGAGTTTCTATTTATTTAAATTAATTTTTCTCACAGCAGTAAAATGGGGCTCACGTCTAAGTGTTCGCAGGATCGGTGCCTAAGCGCAATACACGGTAGCTATTTTGTGATGAGCATTTTTCACGCCCCTTCAGCTCAAATGGCATTGCATATAGACTGCAGTTTTCATCAATGAGCATATGTTCATTAGAAACTAATTACAGAAAACAGTATTAACCTAATTGTAATAATTAGTGGTAACATACATTTAAACTCTTCTAAAACACAGATGCAAAAAGTAGTAAAGGACAAGAAAATTCCTACTTTCCACCCGTGAACTCTTCGTTGAAGAAATCTATGGGTTAGAAACAAAGAATAAACTGTAACTGAAGTAATTCAGTGCTTTTCTGAAAATTATTGCCCAATGTTACTGAAATGTTTTTATGCAGATAGTTGCCAAATAACCAGATTATTACTATTGTAGCTTTAAATTAGCTGGGCTCTGCAGAAGACACTTAAAGAATGATACAATTTGGTACTATTTCAAACTCTTTGGGACGCTGGACCCGTACTGATTATTTCTCCAGATGACGTTGAGGTTTTGGGGGAGGCTGTACCATACTCTGTTATGAAGATGCATTTCCAAGAATACAAATGATGAGTTATCTGCAGTTATTTTATTTATGCTTCAAAGACTTTGTCCCTTTCCTTTGAAAATCTTAAAGGGAAACACAGAACTTGTAAAACCCTCTTATACTCTCATCCATCTAATCTACGTGGAGAAGTCACAGGAGTGTAGCCGCGTATAGAAAACGACTACACAGGTAGAAAAGCTCCTGGAAGGATATATATTGGAAACCGGAACGGAAACCAAGTATTTGAACCAGAGCATAGCTGTTTTATTGAATCAGTAGTTTCAAATGGATAGCTCTTTGATTAAAGTAAAAGGACCTGGGTAATTAATAAAGGTACCTTCTGTTCTCTGTCTCTTCTTTGATCCTTGCCCTAACCGTATTGTGGCAGCTCATGATGTATAATAAGCCCATTATTTTGTCAATAAAAATTTATTGAGTAAAAATAGATTAAACATTATTCAAATATGCTCTTTAAACATTAGTTCTGTTGCCATTTTATTTAACAGTAGACTTCCATCTGTATTCTGAAGACAGAATTTTGAACACTTGTTTTCTATATGTAAGTATGGCGTTTAATATGATTTTGGCAGTATGTTCAATGACAGATTTTGGAGTAGCTAAATTTGGTCTCTCTCAGTATTCTTGTAGCTCATTGAATAGGTGTTTGTGCTGTAGCCAAATACTGATTATTTTTCTAAGAGCATGCGCATGAACATCCATATACATGGCTTCCAAATCCCAAATCTTGAATACCATTTAAGGTGGTGAGAGGAAAGAAATGTATATTATCGATTCTGTTTGCATATTGGGTTTATACCATCATGTGACCTAGTGGCTTCTCGGCAAATAAACTGAGAAAAAGAGAATCACTATTTACATTGTAACAAGTTGCTTAGCACTTCTGGGGTCCTGATTTCTGAAATACAGGCTAAGGTGCCTTAAAGATGGCCTTATTTCTAAAAAATAGCCTACGTGTGACATTTTATCACCCTTCTTCTAGTAACTGGTGCAGCTCATTGTGTGACCTTTCTCACCGGTGACAGTCACCAGTCTGCCATGTGATTCTTCCCCAAGTCAAACCAGGAGGACAAGAAAGAGTGCTTAAGGGCAATCACTGGCAAAAAAAATGTTGTATATGACACCATGTAAAACTCTAAGCTGGGAAAATAGAAGTGTAAAAGCTGTAAGGTATTGGGGATGAGGAGGGATGGTGCGCTTGCCTGTCTAGCAAGAGAGACGGGCAAACTGCAGTCCATGGTGATACCAGTTCCCCTCAACAGTGCTCTCTCCCTTTCCAGGGAACTTGAAGTCCCCACAGATACGAAGAAATAACGACTGACTCATTATCAATAGAATCTTCCCTGTGGAAGTTACAAGGGCAATTGGCTTTTTTTTTTTTGCCACTGATACCAGAATAATTATCAAAGTCAATTCAAATGTCACGCTAAACCGGAGAACCTCTCATACTTCCTAGCTTCCAAATCTGAGCGTGTGCCCTGGCCACTTCCTAACCCCATACCAGCGTGAGACTCAGGCACACAACAGTCTTTTTTTTTTTCCTGGGAAGGAAATACTTGAAAGAAACTTCAGCGTTCTCCAGCCGGGTTTCAGCACAATATGCACATGGATGCGCTCTCGGTGCAGCCTCAGAGAGCTTGTTTCTAGAGACTAGGAGTTTCAAGACATTGTAAAGTAGGTGTTTCAAAGATTTTAGCCAAGTTGCAAGAGTACAAAAATTTCCAGAGGTGGTCTTCATGCTGACGAAATTCAAAGGCAGGTATGGAAGTTACGGGATTGTCAGCGCAGAAGTGGATCCAGAGCAGTATTGCCTATGAAAAGTTTGGGATCAGAATTGGATCGGAATAACGAGGTGTAAAAGCAGACAAAGTCATTTGTAAGAGTGGGTCAAATGCAAATTAGGAATTCCGATATTGGGAATATTGATGAGGACTCTTGAGTCAGGAGAAGACTGCAGTTAGGAGCTTGGACGTGTGGGCTGGGCATTAGGGAGGGGCTGGGAGCACTGCCAAAAGCTTGGATCAGTAGAAGGAAGTAGGAGAGGGCACCATCTCAAGGGGTAGGGAGGAGGGGTATAAAGGTAGAGCAGAGACTGTGCGATCTGGAATGGATGATAGGCCAAAAGAAATTGGTAAGAACAAAGGTCCTGTGAGAGGGGAAATGGGCGGAGTAGTAAAAGAGAGACTTATCACAGAGGTGGGCAAGTGGTGTGGAAAGCGGCAAACAGAGAGGTGGTAGATGTGCCATCCCTGGAAACAGAGTGTGAGGGGGCAAGGAAGGAAAGGAGGGTGAAGGGAGGGAACCCATGTCAGGCAAAGCTAGAACAGCAGGAGATTTGGGTCTTTAAAAATGAGTTTACTAGAAGAAGTTTGAAGGGATGGTAACGAGCAACATCTTACTTACATGTGGGGAAGAGGGCAACCACCACAGGTCTCTTTTTGACAGAGAGTTCTATTCCTTCATGCTCTTTTCTAAGGTGTGTGGGCACACGCTGCGTAGAAGGACCACTATCATTTCCCTTAGCAAAAGGCTTTGGCTCCAACCACGCGTAAGATTACAACAGCATCACAACAGAGCATTACATCGGAAAGCCGGTTCAAGCTGGATACTTCAGACCTGTCATCCAAAAGCTAGTAGTCACTCTGAGAGCTAAGGCTGTATTTTTAAATATGCACAAAGAAGGCAAGTTGATGAGGCAGCACAGGAACAAACATCACTCTCGGGAACAGAAGCTGAATGAGAAAGGGTTGCAGCCCGCACTCCTTTTGTGGAAAACAATTCTGGTTGAAACAGGCAAGAAATGAAGGGTTTATTTTAATAATTGTTGGTAGAATTTCTAGATCTATAACTGTGGCTGAAAAATATCTGGAATGAATAAATAGCTCATCCTGTGGGTCTGATTAGACGGCAAAGCCTGGCAGCATGGAGGAAGGAGGAGGAAGTCCCATCCGAGGTCCTTAAGACACAATGGCAGGGCGAGAACTTGCTCTAACTTGCTCTCCCTGGAGAGCAAAACAACAGTTTTTAGAGCAACATGTGTCAGAATTAGTGACTCACAACCACATGTGGACACTCCTAGTGAAACAGAAATTGGTCCAGCAGTAGATGAAGAGGAAAGAATCCCAAATATTGCTTCTACTAGACATAAAATCTGATGACTCAAATTATGCCTACAGACTCTTCTTTCTCTCATTTCAGTTATTTTTTATTTAAGTGTGCTCCAATACTTTGTTTTAAAAAAGTAATGATGATGCAAGACGGATTGCACCTAAGAGGCAAGAAATGCTTGATGTATGTGGGATAACGCACAGGTTTACTCTGAGCAAACAGATTTCTCCTTGAAGTGGCTGATGCAAAAGCCTGACACCGATGGTTAAAGGCAATAGAAGGAAACCAGAAATGCAGCTAGGCTGTAGCAAACATTGAACAAAGCTTTTTTTGACATTGATAAGAGATTTCTTACCTGAGGATTCAGAATTAGGATTGCAGCAGAAGACATATCCACTAGGCCTACTAAACGTGACTGCAATTAAAGCAATAGACAAAGCATCTCCTGTTCACCGTTAGGCCCAACGTCCCCTGTAGAACAACAAGAAGTGTGTCCTTTATAACGTTTTTCCAGTGACGTCATGTCACGTGGACATGCAGCGATAGCATTCCCCTCTTTGACAAGCAAGAGAGAATATTAATGGGGCCTGTTTTTGAGACTGACAACGAATGGATTATTCAGAATCAGAGAAATTCATATTCCATTGTTGCCGATCCTGAGTCATCAGGCTTTGTGGAGGCAACTCTTACAGTTCCTGGGATGGAATAATGGGCATTGTGGCTATATACCTGCTATCATGGATTGATATACGTAAATGTAAATAGTGGCTTCACTAAGTAAAAGGGAGTTTTCATTATGGACTTCTACGCTATGTACTAACCCCTCATGCTAGGAAATCAATCTGTTAAAATCTCATTTATTATCTAGAAAATAATGACAAGCAGGAACTAATATACTTAGGAAAAAATTTACACACAACAGTAAGAGGTGAGAGTACATGCTTGCTATAGATTTCAAGGTTCAACAAACACATTTTAATGGAGAACTCGGTCTCCTGGCTACCACAACAAAGCAGGCAGGATATTCTTTTTTCTTTGAGTACAGAACTGTATATGTTAGTAGTCTGTGCAGGCTGATGCCTCTTCGTGGAAGAATCTACTCATGTTGGTTTACATTTACAGTTTCCCATAACATGATTTGATTTCAGTATCCAGTGATAACAGAACCAATGCCTGCTCTTAGGCGTTCGTGAGGAACTGAACTTCAGAAAAGATACTTTTGCTAAAAGTAGTTCATTTTCACATGGTCTAAGGCAAGCTTCATATAACACTTTACATCGAGTCCTCCTAGCTTCTTACCCCCCAGGGAATTCTTTGCAAACCGAAAATCCTCTGTGGCTTAAATCTTAGAAAGAAGATGAAGTGGCATGGGAACATGAACCATATAATCATTATAATCATTACAGTACTGTACTGGGAATCATATCTACCCTATTTTACCTAACCTCCAAATATTTAATCTGGAAAAATGAAGTAAAACCGAAGGCCTTTTTCATTTGCAGTGCACAAATACTGCATTTGAGGGTGTTGGCAAGTTCCCAGGGAACATTTAAAATTTGTAAGTATCCAGGAAAAGACAGAACAACTTTGAGATCGTTGGCGAAAAAACAATGATGGACTTTTCGGGCTCCCAAGGGAAAGTGTCTTTGCCTCTCATCGCTCATCTGGGCAAGCATGGATGTAACTAGTAATTTCATAAATATTTGATCATCCTGAAAGCACCATGCATATTCTTCACTCTAGTCACAGAAGTAATCACAGTGATGATGATGTGCACGGGTACTCTTAGTGCACAGACCTCACCTAGGGGCTATTCTTAACCACTAACTTCTGGCATCTCTCTTACATGTTGAGTTTGGAGCTAAGGATTTCTATAAAGTTAATGGAGTGAAGAATGTTCCTTAGAATGGGATTCAAACATATACATTAAGAGTTTATTGCTTTTCATTAACTATACAGTGAATTCAGATACATGCCTAACGTTATAGACTACATGAATACCTGAATCGCAATTCTCAACCCAGAAACTTTTGGCAAAAACTCTCCTACATGATGATGATGATCTCTTTCCATTCCTAATATTTCTGACTTCATCTGTCTTGGATGAGGTAGCTCTGAGCATCCATCCAATGAGAAAGAGATATTACCTAAATACACCTGAATAAGGAAGAAGGGTCTAAAATTATAGTGGTATAATTATATATATGCACACACACCCCATTTATTTATTTATTTATTTATTTACATTAAAATACTTAATCTTTTTGCAAGTATCAGGGTTGCTCTTCTCTATGGCATGTAAGCCAAGTTTCAGCCGGGAACAAATAATTGAGTTACATAAGCACACATAAAAATAGACTGACCCACATCTATAACAACAGGATCACATTATAATAAAATGGTATTTGTTGTATAATTTCCTGAAGGCAGAGAGCACCTATATAAATGGACTTACACAAGGAAAGCCATGTAATGTTTGGTCTAAGTTAGGAATCCACAGGGCTCTGCATATGATGGTTTACATGCATGTGAGCCAAAACGTGAACAGTTTGTCTTCCTGGTGCAATGCCGTTCAGCAGGGAAGATGGTTATCCAGTTCTGAGTACCACGATCTGCATTTGTATCAGAAGATTGATGTAAGATGACATGGTCTGAGAAGAAATAGCTGCATACAAAAAATATTAAGTAAAATTATGGTTTTTAAAATTTCTGGAATAGGCCACGTTACTATATGGATTTGTTTACATTACTGTAACTGGTCAGAATAGGGCTCTAGTGAGCACAGTTCTGCACACATCAGGGAATCTGCAGCTGCAGATTTGAATAGGGTAGGAAACATTATATAAACTTATTGCACATGCTGCTTCTCCTGCTGTAATAGCTAATATGTCGAGACATGCTTATAGAAAGAGACACATGCATACTCGCATCGCAGACAAGGTAGGTGCTCAGCTGGAATTCAAACCAATGTGTATTTACAACTACTGTCACCACCCTTCTCTTGCACAGCTTGCGAATTCACAAGCTGCCACAGTGTATTCCAAATAATTTAAGTTGTAGTTCTCTTCAAAGCTAAAAGCCAGAAGAATAACATGTTCACAATACTCACAGACTAGTTTTACCATTCTAAAGCCAATAGAACATGTGCAATAAGAACACCTTTCTTTAACTATAGCTACCATTACTGGTGCTCAAAGCCAGCTTATGAGTCCTTAAAGCTTAGTTAACTTGGAACTAATTTTCCTTACAGTAATAGCATGATGTACTCCAAAGTAATTAATATTTCCATGCCAGTTTCTATTTTAAATTCTTAATTTTATCATCTATAGCTTTTTAAAATTTATTTTTTAATGTGGCAAGAATTCTTTCATAACAGAGACTGTTTTTCTCCCTAGTATTTTAATGGGTGAAAAATAAATGTTGGTAGAAGCTAAGCATGGAAAATTTCAGCCTAAAATATTTCTTTAAGTAACATATGACTGAAAATAGGGTATTAGAATCTAACCCATTTAGTAACCTTGTTGCATTTGCCTCCTTTTAGCTCTAGTGTAGAGTTTAGAATAGATGGAGCATGGGATGTTTTTCTGAAGCGTAGATCTGGTGGCTTAACCAATAAGATACAAACCTAACCGAAGAAGTGCAGTGCAGAAAGGGCAAAAACTGGTTAGTGACTCTGCCATAACACAGATATAAAAGTAGCCACCTGAGGCAAACTTAGGGTCCAGTTGCCTCTTGAGCTTAGCTGAAAGATAGCTCCATTTCAGCACACATTGGCTCAAACATATCTCAACTGACTCTGTCAATAAGAGCAAAAACTAAGCATTCTCTATGATATAGAGCCCAGTTCTCTGAAAACTAATCAAGGCTACAAAGTCATCTTGCACTGGTTATTGAAGAACCATCAAAATCATTTCTTCTTGCTTCTGTTCCAATGTGGACCGAATTAAAGAAGAAATTTACAGCAGAAATTTGCAGTAGATCAAGAAGATCAAATCTGCATAATAACTGATGATCTCTCCAGCTAGCATGTATGATCACATAGTCCCTATATCCAACCACATAGTCCCTATATCCCAGGGAATCATGCCAATATTTCAGGTGCTTAGTGTGTCAGATAGCAATGCTTATGTTTTGAAATAAGGGCAACACTATAGACAGGAGTGCACCGATCCCTCCAACAATGTAACTGCCTTAGTCTCTATGTATCTGTGTGAGATTGCAACAGCATGGTCATTATATATGTTTTTGAAATGAGGCAAAATCAAAAATTAGAACATAAAATGTACTTCTAAACCTGCTTAGTGACTGGTCAGCCAAAAGCCCACAGAAATCAATAGGACATTAATTCCCAGTGAGAACTGGGGTCAAAACCCTTTATACCATTTTGAAAATTTTGTCCATGCCCAAAACCAATATATTTCTGGAGCCAAAACCTCATGGGTTCAGTGGATCTTGCATTTATACATTGGAACTTCAGGATGTGAAAATACCTCTAACGTTATGAATGCTAAGAAAAAAAAAAAAAAAAAGCATTGTGTTTTACATATGCTTGGCATCAGGAAAGACTGATCTATGTGACCAAAAGTAAGCTATGTAAATGAAAACAACTAAACAAAGTGACAGTAGTAGTCTATCAAACTGTTGAATGTAGCCCTCTTTACGGATGGCAGTGAACAATACAGATTCATCTAATCTTATGTACGTCTTTCCTGTTGGACTCAATGGTTTTGTGAAGTCTTAACTTACAACTTTCTAAAAGGAAACATTTCAAAAACTGACCTGTAAGCAAAGTAAGAATTCTATTAACAGATTCAGCTTAGCAGGGTATATGGTTCTCTGCACTGATTCAAAATTTACCTGCAATTAATCCCATACCTGGCAACTGGAAATTTTGTTTTAAAGCATAGCTTTCAAGTTGCAGGAGAGAATTCAGTCACTCAGACCTTAACCAAAGTCCCAAATAGGTTTTTGCGAAGTTTGGGGTTTTTTTTTTGTAAGGATGGCCATTTAACAGCAGGGGTATTAGGTTGCAAGTCACATAACAAAAATTTAATTTCCTTGGCTATATCTTTTCTCAGCTTCCAAATGTTCTGTTCCTTTGCTTGTCATCCCTAAAAGCACACCCAGTGTGATACAGCATTATAGCAGCCCAGGGAACTGAACTTGCAGTGACTTTGCACAACTGTGCAGCATTTGAGAGCAGCTGAGGTTCACCCTGCTCTGGAATGCAGAGCTGGGAGATTTCCCCAACTCCAGCACCAGCTCCCGTCCCCACTCATCCACTCCAGTCACTCCGATTCCAACATAATTGAAGAGATCCTGTCGACTTAGATGGCAAATTTAAGACTGTCATCTGTCTCTGTCATCCATGTACAAAAGCCTCTGTGGGCCACAAATAGCTCATTGGGGATGCGGAAATAAGTAACTTGTTCAAAGATTTCCCTTTTTGACTTCTGAATCTAGCTTTTGACTGCAGTTCATCTGCTGAGTAATTATTCCCAGCAAGCAGAGTGACAAAGGAGAAAGTAGTTTTTGATAAACCGGTTGACAAGAATGACTGCTTCCTGACAAAACCGAACATCTCCCATGCCCCTCTGGTGATCCAAACTCATGCTGCGTTGACTGTGAGGATATGAATCACTTAGTCTTTTACCAGCAAGAAAAAATAGTAAAGTCTTAATGTCCCGGATCCAAGGTAGAGGAAGTCTTGGTGCTCTTGGACTCAGCAGAGCCAGAGCAGTGAGTTTTTCCTGGTGAGACTCCAGCCAGCTCTCCACTGCTACTGTGGGAAAAGGCGTTAAAGGAGTCACGCAGGACATTTTGCAAGAACATCCACTGGATGTGGGAGTCATTAGTTTCTTTGAAAATTTGGATTATATTGTTCAGGTATCTTGAGTTACAAGTCATACTGAGTCCTGCCAAGTAGCTTAAAAATTGACAGTTCTGATCTTCAAGGTGAGAAAACATTTCAGTTTTTCATTATGATAAATGATAATTTTTCATCCCGATAAATGATAATTTTTCATTCCTATGTATAGAAGCTGAACTGAAAAAAAAACCCTCAAGTCTGACCTGTCTGGAATAGAGTAACTACTAAGGAACCTGGAGCTAGGTGAGTGAGGAGCAGTCTAAATTAAAACAGATAGGAGTACAACCTTATAATTATTCTGTATAGAAGTATTATGTATGGAAGAATATATAACATAGTTTTCCTATGTACCATATACAACGTAATTTTGCAGACTGTTGGAAAGGTGGGCCTTAAGCTTAAGTTACTCGGTGAGGATGGTAATATGTATTTGGAGGAACATTTTTTATGCATACATTTTTGTTTGCGTACTCTTCATCTTTATAAACACAAAGCTTGAAGTTGCTTTGAGGTTTGGCACCTTGGCAGTTATTCCACTGGAGACACAGTGTTTGTAGCTGTGTATATTATGACTGGATCTGATAGCACAATCTGTAGTGAAGATGTCCCAACAATTCTTACTTCAAGACACCTATTTTTGTTACCTATAACTTTGCCAAATGGGTTTTGGACTGAAAAATTTCTCACCAGATGCTTTTCTTTCGCCTGATTATTTTCTTGTTTGTTTCTCAGATAAAAGAATGTAAGCCTTTATGAGAACAAGGCTAGGCAAAAAGTGTATCTTGCACACATTGAAAATGTTGTGGGTTTTTATCTTAAAAGTTTTCCTTCATCCAGCTTTTGATGTAAAAATATGAAATTTGACAAGAATGGAGGGGCTTCAAGCTAGGCAAATATTTCTGCTCTTCTTCTGAAAATCTGTCCACATTTGAAAAATTCCATTTTGCAGGTGTTCAGAAAAGACTTCCTAGAGATTTAGCTGGAAACTCTGAAGAGTCTTTCTGTTGTGGATGTACTCAGGGCTGCACAGACATAATTCCTCCTATAATTACAGCCAAGCACCACAAAATGTGTGCCTCTCAGGGACCTTTCTGTTGACAGAGTGCAGAGAAGAAGACAAATTAATTTGAGTGCGGTGTAGACAAAAGTGGAATTTAGGACTTAGTGATGATAAACAGCAAGAAAGAAATGGAAGGAGTATGATGAGCGAGAGAGTAGGACCATGAATTGCTGTGTGTATATTGCAGGAGGTGGGGACTGGGAGCTCATGTGGAAGATGAGGTTTAGAGGACAACAAACAATCAAGGTGGACAAAGGAAGAAATTGAAGCTAGCTGAGCAAAGGGATCAGGACAAACACATGAAGAGAATTAGTTGAGGATTTCAGGAAACAGGGTTAAAAATGAACACCAGCTAAACCAGGGATTAGACAGTGCAAGAGGGCTAACTGGTAGTTTGGGAGCTGGTCAGTGGTTAAGCTGAATTATTTGGGTAGGTAAGAAGACAAGAATGTAAAAGGCGTAAAGACGGCTGTGAATAAGAGTTAAACAAAACATTAAGACAACATTTTGAAAGTGCAATGCAAGGTTAAATGCAAGCTTTTAACACATAGGAAATGCCAACATTTTGAAACTTTAATTTGAAGCCTTGGGCACAAGCGTGATGATACACTATTATGGCATGATGATAGACTTTCTTCTACAGAAATCCAGCCTTACTTAGGGAACCCCGTTATTAGGATATCTCCTCTGGGTTTCCATAAGGTTATAAATTGGAGATTACAAAACTCCTGCTTTGTTGGCTCTGGCAGTCAGAAGGTGTGAAATGCATTAAGCAGTGGATTGCTAGAAGGAAAGCCACCTGAATGGAGATGCTGAAAATAAGGTTCCTTCTTTGCCACTGACAGTTCTCATACGGTACTAACAAGTCATTTTAGTCTAACTTTTCCAGATGGTCACTAATTACACATTTTCAGAGAGCCACCCAGAGATCTGAGATCTAGCTTGAAGTAGTGTTGGCTAGTAAGAGCTGAATTCTGCTGGAATGACACTTCAGACATAAGGACTTGAAAAGTCAGGTTCTTGGCACCTTGGACACTGTTACAAAACAGTTTGACTTCAAGTTCTCGCTTTCCCATTCTACGACAGTTAATGCTTCTCACCTCAAACTGTTCCTTGGGTCCAGATGTCCCTCCAAATAGAGAAACATAATTTTATTTGGTTCTTCCACAATTCATTTCAAGTTGAATACCTCAATAAATAAGTGTACTATTTATGCAAAACTACATGGGTTTGTTTGTTTCAACTTGAACATTTAGTTCAGTCTTACAGGGCTTTTGGCACTTCTTTGGTTAGCTTGTGATTCATCTCATGCAAGAGGTCAACTAGGTTCTTGAATTAAATACATAAGGAGAAAAAAACAATAGTTCTGGAATGAGAAAACCATTGTAGTTTGCATTTACTGAATAAAAACCTATGTGGTTAATCTTTGTAACTAAAATAGAACCTCCACTTTTGGATAGAAACCAGAGAACAGTTTGGAGTTACAGTAAAATATCGTGTAGACAAATTAATTTCAGTGGAACAATAGTCTGAAGTGTTGCATTCATTTTATTTTCAAACTCAGGAAACCCAGACTGTGATTCTTTCATACCCAAGTAGAGTTTATTAAATGACAGCTAATGTAGGAAGATACAGAGCCAAAAACCTAGGGTAGAAAAGGAACATTTTTTGTCGTAGTGTGGGAGGATGAAGCTCAGAAAAGTGTTTTATATCTTTTACTGACTCAGGTATTACATACTCATCTGAGTGCCTAACAGCAGAACAGCTTGCTGTATAACTTCTCAGGCTAGAGGACTGAAAGCAAAGGGTTGCACAAGGGAAAACATAAGTACGCTTGGTTCAGCTGAACTCAAATTCAGCACACTCCTAATCCTGGAGTGATGTTTACAGCCCAGGATCTTGTAATTAGAAAAAAAAAACCCACAAATTCGCTAACATCGGAACTGGAGATAGCACAGAAATATTTAAATGTGTTTTTTTCTCAGAGTATTAAATGGTGAAAATTTAAACTAGAACCTGTCATTTGCTAATGCTTTTCCTTTTTTTTTTGTTCCCTCCCCCCCATTTTGGAGATAGGCACTGTGGCACCTTGCATTAACAGGTCTAACATCACCTCCCCCTGAACCAAACCGCCAAATAACTTTATAGTAGAGGAAATATTCTCCGACTGCCAGTAGATGCACAGGAAGGCTCAGGCCTCCTAAATTCCACAGATAAAGTCTATGGGAGAAACAAGCAAACTCCTGAGACCCTGTTCTGTTTCTTAACACAACTTTTTACACAACAATCGTTTCCCTTTCAAAAAGGTCACTCATAAAATAAAGAATGGTTTTTGCTATTTTAAATGTGTATGAGGATGTATGCACACTTTCTCGAAAAAAACAATCTCTTTTTCATAGGAAAACTTAACAATCAGTTACAGAAAAATGACTTCAGCCTTCTAGGCTGCGAGACTGTTATTGCATTTGGATTACAGAAGTAAAATATTGCAGGAGTTTTCTCTAAGCAATTTTCCTTTGAGCGAGACGATGTCTTGTATTGAAAACAAGTTCATGAGATTATAATCTGAGCCCCTAAATACTTTTTAAACATTCATTTAATTTTATTTAAAAGAGCCCCTTGAAACTATAGAAGAGATGATTTAATGTAAGAACTGGCTTCCCTTACCTTTTACATGAAAGAAAAGCCTATGAAGTGGCTAAATTTTCAAGAGTAGTTCATTTTGCAAGGAAAAAGTCATCACTGTATATTCAGGTAAATGGTCCAGCATTTTGGCCAAAAAATGTGGAAACATTGTTTTCAGCATTCCAATAAGGTGACCTTACAAGTTTCAGCAGGTATATTTTGTTTTCACAGCCCACAGCCAGAAGGAGCCATTAGACCCTGTAGTCTTACCTCCTATATAATACAAAATATTAAGTTTCAGACAGATCTGTTACTGTATTACATTCAACATTAAGCTATTAAGTTAGATGAATAAGGTTTCAGTGCTCAGAAGGGTAAGAGATTCGTTAGCCACAGTCAGAAAACGACACATAAGGTGACACTTGTGCCCAAGGTCATGGCAAAAGCTGAAGGCCTCAATAGGTGATGTGATCTCAAAAGATGAACCACACTTCACACTACAGAGGAAGGAAAAGCCCTCTCAGGTACTTGGCAAATCTAATGTGGAGGTTATTCCTTTCTACCTCCAAATCTGGTAATGAGTGAAAATCAAAATATATGAGTAGGACGCATTAAGCAGGACTCTAAAGGCAAAGATCCCCAGCACAGCCTTAAAGCACGAATTCATTCTGTATGAGGTCCCATATCGAGGTGTCGTTGATCTCTGGTCCTTCAGAGGAATATCAAAAGACCTGGGATAACTTGCTAATTGTTCATGAGGCAGAAAAGTGCTGTACTGATTCTCGCTGGTGAATAACTAACGGCCCTATGCATGAGATCCAATTGTAATGATTGCTTTACTGCACAGCTGTAATTTAACGAGCATGCCAAGGGCACTGCCTACAATATCCGTGAGGCCTGTGAAGGATGGAGATAAATACCACTTCACTAGACACAGACTTAGTAAAACCAGAGGGAACTGCACACCTATTCAGTCAGTCCAGTGGACCTACTACATTTTTTCTCAGGAAATGGATTAAAGCAAATCTGTTTAGAATTAATCTTGCTTGAGATTCGGACATGTGCCCTAAACCCTCTGCATATTTTTAAATACCGTCAATTTGCAACACCAATAGAAATTAAATCAACATCAGAACCCCAATTTTATTTTTGATAGCATAAACTAGAGTGAAAAATAAATCCCAAGTCAGAATTGCCAGCCTATTTCCGTAAGAAAATTACAGTACAATTGCTGATCCTTTGCCTTTAAGAACTGTTAAATCTCAAACAAGCTAACTCACAAAATACCGTGGGTGAAAACACAGATTTCAAACAGCAGCTAATCGAAGGTGGATACCAACATCAGTTAATGGCACAGTGAAGACACAACATTTTTTAATATATTTTTATATATACACACATCTGCTTATATCAGAAAGTAAAATACAGCAAGCAAGATAGTTTTTGTCTAACTCCTGCTTTTAAAAGGGATCTCTATTTCTGACTGGTGGTGTTACATCAATGAACAATAGAAAACGATAGTATCAGAAGTAAGGCCTACGCTGATTGTTTTTAACATAGGATCATAAAATATTTTCTTGCTTTATGAGAGCAACAGTAAAGCACCACTGGTGTGAAACTGATAAAAACAAGATCTTGAGTAGGTTAATGTGTTTTTATAAGTGACCGCAAATAGCACTTATGAATGGAAATGTGCAGCATCTACTTAGAAAAGCCATCCATTACTGCAATATTATGAGGGAAAATGAAAGGATAACATCATAAGAGGTCCTGACTCTAGCTGAGGCTCTGTGTGAACTTATGGATGCAAAACTCTCTAAATCAGAGATTTGTGGCACTTGAAGGATCGGGCGCTGTAAAATGTGAGCATTTACATGGGTCCTGTACAAGCGGGCACATATAAACGGGGATTTTGATTTTCAAGTCCCTTTTGTCTCTGTCAGCATGTGCCACTCTCTACCTCTTAAGTACCATGGAACATACCCAGTACTTAAAATTGAACGATGGGCCTGAACTCTTGCATTTTTGCTGGGTGATGTGAAGTTAAAAGGTTTAGTAGAACAGACTTGATTTAGACAAGCAAACAGAAACAAATATGATATTTACTTACTGTAGGCGCTTTCAGTACCTAAGGTTAAAGAGCCATCTGTTTCTCTGGTATAATTCCGGTGGTTTCAACGGAATCAGGGCAGGATAAATTTGATGCAATACGTTCACCTGGTCACCTAGCACACAGCAGAGACGTTCCCTTTGTGTGGAAGTCTGCGTACAATCAGTTTGCCATCTAGTGGCAACTGCTTTGAACACAGTAATTTAAAACGGTAGATGTCCTTTTAAGTACCGGCGTGTATTAAATCACCTGAGGTGTATTACAACACACATTATCAGGTAAAAATTATTTTGACGCCTCAAAGGGTAACTGTATGTATACCCAGCATTGTACATTCAGACAGGAAAAGTTTCCTGACTCAAGCTGACCATCTAGCACAAAAACACTGCCAATTGCGCTAATACTCTCTCTACAGTGTGGCTGGGTATACGTCACCTGTAGCATTTTACATGAAAGAAGGTGGAGAAAATATTGATGACTAGGCACTTTCTTATTGACCCATCTCCTCTTCCTGCCAGTCTCTCGGGGATTAAAAGAAATGCTATTACTGAAAATTTTTACATAGCCAAACCGTGGCCCTACCTGAGTAGTCTCAATGACTGGAACAGCAGCTGCTCATGTGGGAAAAGCAAAGACATGGCCCGGTCAGATTGTTTGTATTAAGGTTATGAGTTACTAATAGAAAGACTAGTCACAGCTAGCGACCACATGCCGTACCTCCTAACCCAAAGCAGCTACCAGAATCTGCTCAGGAAATGCGAAAAAGATGTACATTTTGGTAGTGGATGGCCTGCTAGCACTTAGGCACTTACGTAAGTGGGTTTATTTTCCCTACTTTTAATGCTAATTTGGCTAACTTGGCTGTTCTTAAGAGTTACTGGACATTTATCTGCTTGTAGTACTTAAATTATCTTTGTTACTATACTATTCATTGCTTTACTATTATTACCATATGTATCGTGACGCAGGAAATGTATCTGACATAGGGAAATGCTGTTACCTTATTACACAGATAAATGTTGCATTGCTTCAGACTCCAAGTGGTAAAGACTTCCTTCTGCAAGAGTAATTCCATAAATTTCATAAGAAGCTTAAAAAACATTAAAACCAGAATACAGTGTCCCTAGACCTGATTTTAAAATAGTAAAAAGATATGAGTCCTGCATGTCTAAATCCTACTGGGAGCCAATTCCATAAGCATGGAGATGGAATACTTGAGAGCCAACTGATGTCAGTCATTGCAGAAGACATGAAATAGCTAGCAGTAGCTAACCTTGGTGAATGACGGAACCCAAAGGGTGACAAAAGGTCAGAGACAAACACAGGTCCTTCAATTTTAGAGTATCCTGAATTGACAGGGGAATCCCCCAGACACTGAAAATTTGAGCAATGTGATGTGAAAAGTTTGATTTAAAGAAGATTTAGGCTGCTGAAATTCATATTAGGATGTCATTAGCTATTATCCTGCAGAAAACCATTTAATAACGAATTCTATTAAACTGGAGCTAGCTGTACTAAAAAGCTGTTGAAATACATTTTGGAGGTGTCATAATACAATTTGGGGGTTTGTTTTCTGACAAATATCAGCTGGATCTAATGTCAGAGGAGCAGTAAAATCGAGCAAAATTCTTTAGATGAGAGAATTTATCAGGTTTCTGAGCTTAATGATACATCTGCTTACACTGTAGTAGTCAAAAATATAATTATACATAGATGTGTCATTGTGTTACTGAATGCATCTGTATTCAACCTCCTGTTCAGTGATCACAGACAAATGCTCAGTTCATTAAAAATATACTTTAGCTCCAATTGCCAACCTAGCTGCGATAAAGTGACTTGCATTCTGCCCTGGGCCATGAATCACGGTCACAAGAGTTAATTAAAGTTCTAATGGCAGGGTCAACAAGGTCAAGTGAATGAGTTTGTCTATATGTAATTAGGGCAGAAGAGAAGATAATGGAGTTCAACAGGTGTAACTGAGAGCAGAAGCTGTCTGCTGTATTAGAGTGCTTGACTTGAAGATTCAAAATTGCTTTTGGAAAGAAAAGTTAGGAAAAATACCATTTTACTTGTCAATGGAAGAATTTTTTTCTCTAGATGTGACAGGTCTGAAAATAGACAACGTCCCAGCTTTGTCTTTACTCTCATTTTCAAACCTGCTGAACTCAAGAATGTGAATAACGCGATTGTTTCACTAGCACACATTTTTGATTTCTAGGCAAATGCAGTGTATCTATGACTGCAGAAAAATAGAGATAAATAAGAAAATTTTGTAGACCGAAATTCATCCTAGATGTGGTTTATTGTACATTAGATCAGTTTTAGAATTTCTGTATTTTCTCATATTAAAAGAATGAGCTCAAACTAAAGATACCAAATCACAAAATTCATTTATTTGTGACACTTTTCAATCTAATAATAAAAGACATACTTTATCCTGACTACTCTGTGCAGACATCTCTTGCTCACAAGCTTGCTGCTTTTAAAACAACCACTTTCCTCAAATACTGATAAACAGCAAAAGCGTACTCCATGAACAGGACAAAATACACGCAGAATAATTTACTGCATGATCCTAAGAATCCAGTGTAAAAGCACTGAGGCAGAGTTATTTAAACTCCCCCTTCGGAGAGTAAAGGGAAACGTGTGAATGTGGAAATGTCCCAATAGTCCTTCCCCAGCAATCCCCCAGCTGTATATTAACACATTTATGATAGCTATTGTCAGTGCAAATTTCTTTCTACTACCTTGCCAGCGCTCGAATCAGCCCTTCAATCAGCCGGTACACTTCTGCAAATGAAAAAGGAGTTCAGTTTCCATGCCCAGTCAATCCTGGTATCTCTCCTCAGAGCACCAGAACGGGATGGTTAATTAGTGCCATGTATAACTGCTCTGGGGACACCTGCCTGCAGCGAACAAAAATGAGACCGCTAGGTCATTTCATAGAGACTCTACCGTTACATCTACCCCAGTAAATTTAACCAGTGACTGGGAACATTCTTGGGCACATAAATGGGACGGCACGTTACATTAAACGGTGATGGAAAAGGTTCTTGCCCACGCCGGCTAGCACAACTGGGGAGGCTGGCAGAAGCCTGGGTTGTGCCTCCCAGACAGCTTGTGGGCAGCCACCTTGTCTGGTGGAGTACACACCAGTCAGGTCACACCACATGGCCCATGAGCCTTCCCGGCACTTTCGTGGTACGAATACACACACAGTATTTTTGCTTGTTAAGCTTTCACGTAACGTGAAAAGGCCATCGGTCTGTCTCTGCAAGCCCAGTGCCAGGTGGGAACCCAAGTTACAGCCTCCTGAGGAGCAAACACCTGTCTGGCCTCCTCCCAGTTTTTTACCAGGAGAGCCTCAGCCTCATGGCCCAGGTGTGAAACCCATCAGGATGAGCCATTGGGAGCAGCTCTCTGGATCACTCTTCAGGCTAAGGGTATGGGACGCATTATGGGATGCAGGGGAAGAACGTTTTTGGGATTGCCCAAGATTTATTATGGGATGTTTAGGGGAGGAATTAAAGGCTGTCAAAGGAGGGATTTCAGTGATTTGGGGAGGAACAAGTATGGAAAAGTGCATTTGTGTGTAAGTCTGAACCAGAAACTGTAATGGGGCTGCACCCTCAGGGGCTCGTATGTCCAGGTCCCAGCAACTGGGGAGACTGGGATCCAGGGGCTAGCTACTGGGCAGACTGAGTGTCTGACCCAGCTACTGGAGGGATCTAACTTGTACACATCTATAAATATATCTTCTCACTTGTAGGCCTCCAACCTACTAATGTAGGAGCAGGATGAGGCCATTGGTATTTTGTGTGTTCATGTGAGTACTCTGTGTGCCTGCCTGTGATCTGCGTGGCATACATGTATATATGTGTATATATGCATATACGTGATGTGTATGTATGCTCTATGTGTGTGTGTGTGCTTACTGGAAATACATTTCAGCCTTGGTACTGTTTGGACCTGGGGGCATGGAGCTGCAGCAGCCTTGCCTCTCTCGGACTCTTTGGTCCAGCATGATACATTTTCCTCTAACAGCAGCAGCAATTTTGCAGCCCACTCCTCATTTTTTGTGGGCCTAGCCCGAAAGAGATTTTTCAGTGCTTCGCTGTACTTATCAAAAATTCCCACTAACACTAGTGAAGATGCCAGAATATCTTCAAAATGTAGGCTTGTGGTAATCAGCACATTAAGCACCTCAGCAGAAAAGCCAAATATTGACTTTTTTTTAAATACAGACAATTAAACTTGGTTCTTAGACATACAGTGGGGCCAGGGTGGAAAGTTTACATTGCTGCAATTCTGTTATAGCTTCTCTCTGGATAAACAGAAGACTTCATTTTCAGTTCTATCAATCCCACACCATTCACAAACAATAAAATTAATTTCTAGTTTGAATAAATAAAGCCTTCTAAATTGGTTCCTTTGCCAATACTTTCAAGCTTTATATTGAACTTGTTCACAAAGCCAACAGTGTCAGTTAACAAAACAAAAGATGTTGTTTACTATTTTTACTATTAATTAAGCCAGTTCCTTAGATACAAGTAGCTCATTGGGGTTAATTATCTCTAAAAGAATCCAGTTCATTTGCAGTTTGCAAATCAGAAAGAATTATACCATTTTTTGGAGTTGAATTCTATTAGTACTATGAACTTTTTAGAATTCGTGAGCTTTTACACTGAAATTCAAGGAGACAACGTTTCAGGGGCTGAAAGCCCCTAAAATTCACCTCCTATTTAATCAATTATATTGACATGACATTATCAGGAATGAGGGCATTGTTAAAAGCAATCAAGCAAATTTTGGAATTAACAACGGACTGATACATTGAAAACAGATTCCTGCTTCCACTTAATTCTCAGATTTCCCATGCCTCAAAATTTATCCTTGTGCAACTGAGGTTAAAGAAGGAAAGAATCCAATTGCTTTAATCTTCATGGAGGTAGAGCCTAGACCTCACACAATTCTAGCTCCTTTCATACGGGAGCCGAGCTGTCATATTAAGGCTGCATAATGCATATACGATGAACACCAAAGTGTATGGGCTGTCTTTCATAGGATACAACTAAGCTATATTGGCTAAAGTTGTAAAAAATCGTAAGTCAATAAATTTTAGTGCTTTTTTCTTTTAAAAAATGCATTTTCACAAAGTTCCCTTCAATGCATTGACAGAGTCTTCCAATCACTGCAGTAAAAGAACAGAAACCGTGGTCGTTATTTATTTTTCCAAGCTTTTCTATCCTCCTACACAATGTAAGTATAGTTCCTCCCTATCAGCAGATGGAGACAGAGTACACATGTTTTGATGTCATCATCATCCAGTTAATTAAGAATTTCTCACCACACAACCTAGATGGCATCCATTTGGTTGATCTTTGTATTTTCTTAAAGAATCCAGGATAAGGAATCAACATACCTTGGGGTTTAGTTATTTCCCCTATTTTAAGGCCATTTGGGGGTTTTGGAATTACCTAAGAAATGTGATTCTGGGTCTAGCTCTACTTCTTAAGGCACAGTGCGCTGCAGAGCAATCAATCAGCATAACAGCAACACATATCACCTGTTAACTTCCATGAGAGACATTCATGTAGTATTGCTCTATGATATAGTTTGTCAAATTGTTAATTATTTTTGCAATGCTATTCAACAGCATCATAAATTGTGGGCTTAAATGGAAACATTCTAAAAAAGCCCCATAAGTAACAAGCTTAGGCAGCAAACTTGGTAGGAAGCTTTTGTAAAAATTTTCTCACAATTCATTATTACAAAGTGACTTCTTGTTTTGACCCAGGTAGAGGATAGGAACTAGGTATTGCCTGGGTAGTATTACATGTCATTATCAGTTTCTTAAAACAGATACTTCCCCATAGAAGTATCCTTAATTTCACTTTCAAAAGGTGTCTTTAATTATTCGCCATTCTGCAACTGTCTGCTTTTATGCTTTTGTCACTGTCTCTTAAATCTTGTCCATTACGTATCACAACAAAGAAAGTACATGGGTACAGCCAAATACCAAATAACAGTATTTATTAACTATTCTCAAACACATGAGGGTAAGGCATTGATCTCCTATCAAAGTAACTGTTTCCCAGGTGTTTCTGTAAGGCAAACCAGAACAAACTCCAGGGGTTCAAAAATAATGGAGTACTATTTTTCCTCATAGACTTAATAAAAATCTGTAGTGTAATGCTGTAGTAAATAGTCTGTATTTAAAAGCAGGGCTTGTTGAAAACAAAATAGATCATTTATTTTAACCTCTATTAAAACTTGTCTTCTGTCTCCCCCTGCTGAACAGGAGTTGTCTTATTTCCTATAGCTGACCCAGTAAAAAAGAATTTGAAGAAAATAAGAAATACAAAAAGTCATTATTCCATTATCTCTGCATTTTGCTAACTGCAACATATGTCTTCCGTTAATATTCACTATTGAGTGATTTAATCAGTATTTTGGGTCACACACAGTTTTTGCCACTGCCAATTTTTATTTACTCCTGTTCACTGGGTTACCACAATTCAGGTGCTTCCAATCTTGAAGCAAGGATGCAACAGAAATATTATCCTTTCTCTTACAGTATTTAAAATTTTCAACTGTGCAATAGGAATGGGAGGAACCTCTTTGTCTCCTCAACAAATCCATGACTACAGCTTCCATTACATTTAAATCAAACTCAGTGACTTTGGTTCTGTCTTCTGTCTTTGTCTGGTTAAATTGACTCTTTGTGAAGAAGTCAGTGAATGCAAACTCTTGTTATGTTTAATAATGGTCTTAGAGTAATGCAATCCATTACTCTTTCAATTATCTTGCAACTTAGAGCTACTGCAAAAGTTTATGCAAATTAATTTTAGGTCATGGCTGTTTTCAGCTGATACTTTGGGGTGGATAGGATGCTCTTTGAATGAAATCTTTTGTTCCTTTTCAAATAGTTTTTAATTACTAAAGCAAATATTTCTTCACTAATTTGCTACTTTTGACTATTGCAAATATTTAAGTAAATTAATTTAGTTTTTTTTTATTGTGTTTCAGTCTATTGTTTTGACATCGCTTCAGCCTTTAAAATAGAATTTAACTGATGTACAGATTTTTGTGCTAACATTTTGCACAGGAAGGAATTTCACACAATACTACTAGTAATTTCCCTGACAGTATTCACAATCTGGAGCTATCGAATCCATGACAGAAAGCTCTTGCTTGCTGAGTGCAGAGTCTATTTTAAAGCAGACAACATTTATTTTGTATGATTAAAAAGGCATAAAAAACCTAATGAAACTTGCACATAGGATGTGCATGATAGCAAAAAAAGAAAAAAAGTTCATATTTCGTTCAATTTCAGAAGTGTTCCCTTGTATGATCTCCTTTTTCCAAATAACACAGCATACTGAATCATAATGTGTCTGTAAAAAGTCAAATCCAAATTTGTTAAGGAACTGCTCAGTAGACGTTGGATCTGCTCTAAAGCACACTAAATTTCGTTCTGCTGAAGGAACAAAATATGGTTCAGGAAAAGGAGAAAAGTCGTAATATATGTCTGGCATTTCTTAACCTAATTGCACCTAATTTAATGTGAATTATATTTGACGTAATAAAGTGACAGTCAAAAGAAAAATGTTAGCAAAGAACATTGTGACTCCACATCTATAGTCAATGGAATTAATGATAGAAATTGTAAAACTAATTAAAAGTACGACGGCATAATAACCCCAAGGAACGGTGATCAAATGAATGCTGAAAAAAGGCAAACAGAAGGTAGAAAATAATATGAATAATGTTGTCTCTTAATAGCCAAGTCGTATCATAGATATGCTTTGGCTGACTGTAGCTACGGAAGTATGAACATTTAAGGAGCTAGTAGGATTTTCTCTTTGCTCTTCAGCAGCTTACAGTTAGCTCGCAGATGGCTTCTGTCTCAATTCAGTTTAATCCGATCAACTCACCTCACTCTGTCCTATACTCACCTATAAGAATGGCTTTTGGGGTGAAAAACAGCTGCTTCTTCCTGCTGATGTTGGCATATGGAATATAGCAACAGCACTTCCTTTTACTCATCATGTGTCCATGGCTCTCAAGGTCAAAACTGCTGAAACAAAGGTAAAGGGAATTGAGTTTGTTTAGTGTTGTATGTCACTGGATAGTATTTGAGAATTAGACAGCTAATGCGGGGCTTGAAAGAGCTGTTGGTTTCATTCTTACAGAGTGTTCTTCAATGTTCTCTTCCTAAAAAACAAAATTAAAAGGACACTTTATACTATAGTGCTGGTAGTAAGTACTGCAAAGTACATCTTGTAAAAAGGATTTCAAAATATGTGATGTAGTTCCATTTATGAGATATAATTCTTGGAAGGTTCTAATAAAATCCTACATTTGATGACACCAGTGATTTCCTAAGATTCTTTCTTTAAGTTGTTTTAACATAAAATAAATCACCCTGTAGTTTTTAACTTGTGTTTTTTTTTGCTTTGAAATATCTGAGGATTTAGAAAGGGAAAAAGTAGTTTGAAAATAAAAAGTATTCTGAGATTTAAAAAATACACATCTACATTTCAGTGGAAAGGTCAAATAAAATAATGAAGTAGAATGTGATACAACTGGAAAATTTTCAAAGGGTTTTCGTTTTCATGTTACGTGCATTTGCTCAGCTTACTTGACTGAGCAAAGCATGCTATACCTAGTACATCACTACATCCCTAAGACAGGGACTAAGAATATTCTGGGTACAAAGAGAAAAATCCTGGGCCTTTGACACCAATGCAAGTTTGTCGCTGAGAGGCTCGGAATTCACCTTCTGTAATTAGAGGTCAACAGGTCATCATCTCACAGCCATCCTTCAGCTCTGTGATTTTCACTTCAGTCCTGTCTCACCACTTTTATTACAGTACAAATCTATATCTAGAGCAGATACGCTGTCAAGGAGGCAGTTGACAGAGGAGGGGCAGCAGATAAAGGAGAATTACAGGAAATGTGTCTGCTCAGAGCAATGGAATGAAAATGATTCCAACCAAAAATGTGCCAAAGATTAAACCGCCAGTGTTTAGAGATACTTTGAGAAGGGATGGAGGTAGCACAGCTACCAAACTTGCACGTGACGTGGTAGTCAATTAACGTTATAGTGACCATGGTGTACACTGTGGAAAAGAATGGATCAAATGGGTTATTTGGCCAGTTTTCATTTAGAATAAGACTGAAGACAGTGGAAATAGGAAAGCTGTATTTAGCCCTCAGGCCAATCTGGCTGAAACGATTAATTGTTCTCAGTTTTTGCTTGGCTTTGTTTTGATGTAGGGAAAGCAGAAAAGAGTAAGACTGTCCTGGACATTTACTTATTGACAGGTATCGGTTTGTATAGGCATAATGTATTTCTCTCCTATTGCATTAGAAACTAAAGCTCCTTGATCTCTCTTCTTGTGGGAGATAGATGCACTATTCAATATTTAGCACTTTGCAATATTTAGCAATATAAAAATAAGTAGTTTCTAAATTCATAGTATCCACACTTCTGTCAATGTTGGATGGCTCCGTAAATATGTTATCTACCCCAGAACCATTCAAAGAACTAAGACCAGAAGTGAATGTTAGAGATGTTTGAGTGAGGCTTCATCCAGAGAGGCATCTGGTTTTGCTTTGAAGGATCTATTATTTCCAAAGGCAGTTTGTTCCATTGGCTAATTGCCTTTACAGTTAAAAATGCCCTTCACACATCTTTTGAATTTGTCTAGCTATAACTTGCAGCTGTTTACATCTTGTGGCTTTTCTCATAGATTAAAGAGCCCTTAAGTACCTGGTATTTTCTGCCTGCGAAGGTACTTATCCATCATAATCAAATCAGCCCTCAGAGCTAAACAGATTGACCTCTTTACGGCTGTAGTCCTAATGAAAAAAAAAACCCCACCATTTCTAGCCATCATTCTCTTTTGTGGATCTTCTATGCACCTTCTTAATTTCTTAATTTACTTTAAAAATTGCACCAAATTGCTTCCCAGTGCTGTGTTTAGAGGTAATACTTCTTTATTTCTATTCATATTCTCCATCTTAAACCCCAGAGCCTTAAGGGCTTGTTTTGTGTCACAATATTGCAAGAGAAGCTCATAAAAACGAGCTAGTATGAGCTAATGCTCATCTATAGCCCTTCTCAGAGTCACTGCCTCCTTGAATAAGGGCTCCTTATTCCTTTTGCCAACATACAGCAAACTAAATAAAAATGGAAATTGTACGTTAGTGCTGGCTTATGTTTTAGATTTTTCACTGCAATCTCACCTGCCAACTGAGTTTAATTTAAAAATAGGGAATTAGAAAAAATATTCTATACCTTTTATTTTCTTTTTTTTTCCTTATTAATTTTGAATCACTCGTCAAGAACATTATCCAACTTTATCCTCAAAATCCAAAGCAATTATAAGGGCACTCAATAACCAGTTTTGATAAAAATTCTTGAATAAAAGCAAATAAATAAAAGGAGGAAGTTTCTTTCAAACTTTGCAAAATGGATTTTTTTTTTGAAATTTTGCAGTATCTTACACATTTGGGGTTTTGTTTCATTCCTTTAGTCTTGTTCTCAAAATAATTCATCTTCCTTTTTAGTTATGAATATGCAGTTATTTCCCCTACCTCGGTCCCTGTAACCAACCCCCACACATGATTCCTTTTACCTTTCTTCAGAATTGAGTCCTATTGTTACCTATTTTTTCTAAAATTCCTTCCCATTGTAAATATGGTGTCACCATTCAGAGAGAGAAACACTGGCTTCTTTTGCACTGATATAATGCTTCACTATATGCGGTCCATACTCTGCTTGCCATTCTGATACACTGAAAAATTGCATCCAGTCCCCTGTATTTCATTTATACAGGGCCACTTTTCATGAATTTACTTCTGAATGAATACCTGTATTTGGAATATTTCATCATTAGTCTTCATTTTTCCATTTTAAGTTTATTTTTCATCAATATAGACAAGTCCTGTAAAGCAACAAAACTTCCAAACTCACTTGCTTTCATCTCAGTTCCATCGATCTCAGGGGAAATTCAGCATGGGAACTTGCAGGGCACACAAAAATGCGCAGGCTTAGGGCCCATATTTACATGTCCAGGCGTATTTACTTAATAATGGCATTACTATAGTAATTACGTTCCCCTTAGATCATTATTGCATAAAGGATCATAGTTTGGAGATCTACAGAGGTCTTACCAGAGGAGTCGGGTAAACACACATTGCTAGTTTCAAATACTTCATAGCCAAGCTGAAGAAAGGGCAAGAAAATTCTTAACTCATCACACGTGTTGTACTTGGACTAAGAATTTATACAATAATGTACTCCTAAAACAGAAACTGGAATGCTTCAGTAGCAAAAAGCAAAATGTAGCCACAGATCCTTCCATTGTAAAGCATCATGTAGCACAATATTAAAGATGGACAAAATGAAACTGGCAGCAATTCTCTCTACGATCACTGTCTTTCTCATGATTGTTTTGAAGTAAAGAGTAGAAGATGCAGGATGAAGAGGATAGGCAGAGAAGAAAACGAAACAATAAAGAAAGAGTCAGGAGTTAAAAAAATGGCCGTTGAAAGAGGAAGATACAAAGAAGTTAAGAAAGAGGAAAGAAGAAATATGACATGAAAAAGCACCAGCTAGAGTGAGAAAATACAAGACAATCTGGAGTTTATAGAAAAGAAAAACTGATTTTACTGGCCTCTCTACTGACTGTAGTAAACATCTTCGGTTTCATGTACTTAAGCAAGGACACAATACTGCCAAAGCAGTTGCTCAAGTGTGATGAATAGAGATGTCTAGTCCTGATGTCCCACCTTTCCTTTTAAAAAAATAAAAGCCCAAATAAACATCTGGATCGTCATTATATCATCACAGAAAAAAAAACAAAATTAAAGTGTTCTGCATTATCAAGACTATTATGATTACCAAAACATATTGACCTTCAAAACATGATTTTACATTATACCTATAGGACAGAATACAAGTCCTGGGGCCTGCATAATTCAGGAAGCCAATTTAGAAGAACAGAGACATGTGATCAGAGATATGTTCCCTTGAAAGGATCTCAAGGCATTCTATGAACTTCATCAGGTGGAAGTTCATAGGTTTTTTCTCTGGCCGCATTGCTTCTGAAACTTCAGTTTAGAAGTGAAGACACTGAAGTAGAATGAAAGAAATAATGATACCAAGGTATATTAGGAAACATACATTCTTTGTATAATTCTGTTTATAGTGTTTCTCTTTTCTTAAAGACACAGTATTTGATCATAAAATAGTGGTTGCTTTATGAAACTCATATCTTTAGGGGTATTTTTTCAATTTGGAGTTGGGATTATTTAGAATTCACTCACAAACAACTGAACTTTGAAAAATACTTAACAGATATGCCTCATTACTCATTTCAGTTGTCTACACCCTTACCTTTGGGAGTAAGCACTAGGGTGATGTCTTCTAGAGGCTGGGAAACTTAACTGTTGCTGCTTTACGATTTTCTACATTTCATTTGTATACAGTTTCAACATAGTTACAAGGATGGCATTTCTTTTAAGTTAAAAACTAGGCTAAAACTAGGTTAAAAACTAGTTAGGCATCTGGATGATTTTAAACTCTCAAGGTCTCCTGCATAACAACTGTCAAGAAATGTGCTTCTCATTCACTGAACGCTTATACACGCAATAAATAGTTGGTATACAATAATATATGATAAAAACAAGGAACCATGCATTATAACCACACAATAGGAGCTGAAATGTACTGGATAACCTTTAACAACTTTTATGTAATCAGCAACAGCAAAAATTCTGTCTAAATATTTTGTTTTCTCCATTTTTTCTTCACGTTATGATTGATAGAAATCTGGAATTATTTTCCAACAATTACGTACCTAATGTAAACATGGCACCAGGTTTTACTGTGTTTTTCCCTTCTGCAGGTTGTTCTGGTGAACCTGCTGATATGCATGGTAGTTTTCTACACTGTGTACTATGTGGTCCTATCTGTGTGCTTCGCAGTATTCAAGTAAGATTTCCTTCTTTTTAGTCCAATATGACAGCATAATACAACTGGATATAACGGGTAGAGCTGTGACCCTGTAGAGGAGGCATCCAGACTGGCATCCAGTCCCAGCTATTCTGTGAAGACATTTTTTGCAAATTCAGTTGAATTGCTGTACCTGAACCTTTGTTCAAGTGCACAAATCGGCAAATGGAGACTCAAAACTAATATAAAATGTTGGTCCTAATCTACTTCCTTCCACTTGCACCATGTAAATAAATGAACATAAGAGCAAAGATGACATTAAAAAAGGAAAGGAAGGTTTTATAGTCGATAAAAAAGATAAATTATATTCCCTTAGGAAGTTGATTAGCATGTATAGTGCCAGACATGTTTCAAATGAAAGCAGAGATCATGGACACTGTGTGCAAGGGCAAGACCACAACATGCAATGGAACATAGAGAACTTGTAAAAGCTGAGTATTCCATTTGAAATTGTATTTAAAACCAGCAATAACGTGTCATATAATCACTAAGGCTTTACTGAAAAGCTCTGGTTAAATTTATTCTTTCTATTTCCACAGGATTAAAATGTTGGATGGTTTGGCACCTTTTGATTTTAAGACAAATCCCTCATGGATTAACCCATATTATTTAGGTAACTGAAGTTTGTTTCTCTCTTTTTTCCCAGCCAAGAAATCTGGCTGTAAACTTATCTTCCTTATGGAAAGTATTTTAAAACTGGTTTAATAATACTGAATTCTGTATTCTAACTACACTGCATTTAAATGTTTATTCATCTTCCCTGCACTTCTCTATTCTCATATTACTACTTATCATTCAAGTGATTGTTAGGCTTTTCCTTGAGTTCTTCTGATCTTGCATCATCTGAAGAAAAACTGCTGCTTTGGCAGGATGCTTCTTTTTCACTGCAGGACAATTACCTATTCTCTGCAAAGTTCCTCTACAAAGTTGATAAATTTAATTTTCGTACTGCATCAAATTTCTCATGAACCATATCGGATCCAGATCTGAATAACAGGTCACATTCAACTAATGGAAATCTTGCTTTGGTATGCCTGAATACAGCGTGCATTAAAATTTCAGGGTTTGATTGTAGCTTAAACCCTAAACATACCATTATATAGCCTAATACAAATTCTTGCATTTTTGTCTGAAGCTCTCGAAATATATTATTTTTCCTAAGCTGTCATTCCTACATGCATACATGAAATTTTACCAGATTTGTAATCTGCTTTACAAAGGCAAGCCACATAATCTGTCAGTAAAGTAAGTAAAGCTCAAAAGTAAACTGGTTAGTTCATCAGGTAAAAAGAGTAATAAAATTGCATGTACAGTGTCAATACTGATTTCAGATTAAAAAAAGAGCATTTCAGTTGTAGCAATGGAAAAGACAATTAAATCATATTCCATCAGAATTACTTTTCAGGGCCCTGTATTTCTATATGATTTTTTTTTGTTCTGCAGAATTATATCAGCTAGTTTGATGCAACATGTTTATATGCAACTCTATCATGCAACTGGTTAGTAGTCCACCCTCCTTTCTGTCCACCCGATGAAATAACATGGCATAGCAAAACGTAACAGGATCTTTTTAAAGTCTATAGGCACAGAGACAGAATGAAGGTCTCTGAACAATGTTGCAAATGAAAATCAGTTTACTGATTGGTTTACTCTTAAAAACCAGAATTATGTCTTTAAAAGATAACCTCAAAATAAAAATGGAAGTCAGCTCAGAATTGAGGTATCATGACTGGCCCAGTTTTGTTAAAAAGTTTACAGATCATCTGTCCACACTAAGCATACTTTCTAAATTATAAAATTATTGGCATAATTTAAAGGGATACTATCATAATGAAATATAATAAATTAAAACTACTAAAATGCTTTGCCAAACATTGAATTTTTTGAAGTGCTATTTCCCACTTTCCTAACCACATGCAGTTTTCCAGTTTTCTTTTTCTTTTCTTTTTTACATTTTTTCAAGCTGCTGGGTTAAAGTTCCATATTACAATGGGCAGTGATTGACCCTATAAAGAAAAGAATAAAATTGAAAGGCATGAAATGCTGCCAAATGTATAAATTAAATACAGTGAAAAAATGACGATCGTCTCTCTACTCTCAGCTAGAGTAATCTTAGATATTACGTTACTTTACTTAAAAAGAAGAACAGAATGCATTTAGATGGAAAATTATATGAATTACAAATGCACTGTTGCGCATTCGTATGCGCAAATACAACGCCTGTTGTATGGGAACTCAGGACTACAGCTAGAAGAGACGTCAGGCATTTTCCATTCAGCCCCTGCTATCCCAGGTAGCCACTCAGCATAAAGTCAAACTTCGACCTAAAAGTGATTATTTTTGATCCTGTTACCCATAATAGCAAGTAACCAAGCTGACACCTAAGCACCACCCTGTTGCTGTGTTGAAGAATGCATCACATCAAATGCTGCGATGAGGTTCCTCACCCTTTTTCCGCAGGCAGCTGCTCGGTGCCTTCCAGACTGCTTTCCTGCCCACGGGGGAGGCATGGCTTGCCCGTGCCATTGCTTTTTGCTCTTGCAGAGCTGTGCCCCGCATCAGGGGAGGCGGTTGGCATGGGCTGGTGGCACAGAGTGGCTCGGCACGCTCCAGAGAAAGCACCAGGGAACAGAAATGTACCGTTTCATCACTGAGAGAAGGGATTTTCTTGATCAGACAACTTTAATTGTCTCTTTTGGCAGCATAGTTTAGTTATTATCACTTTGCTGGCAATACCCATTCCTGGTTTAACACAACACAGAGCGAGATGCTGAATGTCAGGCAGGGTGACAGCACGGTAGCTGTGTCAGCCTTGCTATCAGGACTGAGAAAAGCCAGGCTCCTGGTTGAATGTACCATGAGATCCATATGGATGGATGGCCTCCGCTCACCTCGTAGGCTCTCTGGTCTTTCTCCCCTTGCACGTCTTGTCTTTAAATTGTTCTGGTATATATATATATTCACAAATATCTCAGTGATATATATACACACACACATACATATTTTCATATATATATATTTGATGCAATGAAGCACACAGGGAGAAAGCTATGACGCTTCTTACTAAACCCCTTAACCACACAATTCTGTTTTGGGTGGGAAAAAAATTGATCAATGCCAGTACCAACTAAATCTATTTGTCACCATATGCAAAGAGTGTGGATGGTCCCTAAGTAAAATTTCCACATCATTTCTCCTCCAGGCTATATGAACTGCCCTGTAATCCTGTTAATCCTCATGTTTTTCCATAAAATATGTAACATTTTAAAGTCTATAGGCAGATCAGGACAACCCATGCAGCTGTCTGTGGCAAAATTAGAAATTAACTTTACAATGAAAACATCACTATAATATTTGATCTTGTAAAACACAATTTTTATAACTATATCTCAGACATTTTAAGTTCCTATTGCTATTATTTTGAATATAAGAAAAATGCCTTTCAAAACTGTGTTTGGTGTAAGTATCCTATTTTCATTTACAGTCCTTGTGATATCACTGGAAATAACTTTCTTCACCTGTGGCCTGCTGTTTGCCCTGGTTGTGGAAGAATGGGTTTGGGATTATGCTGTAACAGTTACTATTATTCATATTGTCATAACTTCAGTCGGTAAGTAGGTTTACTGCTAAATATATGCATAGTATCACAAACTGAAGGATCAACTGTGATTCATCTACTGTATTACTGGACTAACTTTATAATTTTTTCTTAAAGCTAAATAAATATATCTCTCTAATTTCCATCCATTTGACTCATGCACATATTTAAATCCTGCTATTTAAAACTCAATTCTGGTTTTGTTGCAGAACTTTAAAACACTATTTTCTTATAAAAAAAAAAAAACAGAGTTTTAGTTCATAATCTAACAGATCCAGCCTAGATACAATTTCAGCATCTGGGAGGTGCTTTTCTCTCTAATCCAAGAAATTAATAGTTGTCCATGTCCTGACACTTTAAGATCTACTCATTAACACTTCAGCTCCAGTTCAGAGTAAAAATGAGGCTTGCTTCAGCAAAGTTGATTCAAAGTTTTTAAATTACATCATTTGAACTAAATCTCATTGAGGAAAGTAAAGCATTTTAACATGGAGGCATCTTTTTTTTCCCCTGAAACTCTTCCCCTCAACGGAAAGAAAAGGAAAAGAATCAGCTGCTGTAAATGAGACTCATCATCACTTTTTGCCAGCACCTGGTAACCTGCTCCCTCTTCTCATGCTGTTTAGCAGAACGTTGCTATGGCTGATTTGGAAATATATTTTAACTGCATCCTTGCCAGAGCTCATTTGGGGATTCTTTTCTCCTGTAACAATGAGCTTAGTTTTTTTATTCTAGGATTTAGAAATAGGAAAAATAGCACTGACAAATTAGGACTCCCTCCCTACTACATAATAATTCATCTTCCATTTTCCAACGCTTTGTCCCTTTGTCTTTTAGCACTTTTTACAGACAGGGATTCCCCAGTTCCCATGACAAGTTAAGCCAGACACCAGCAGAGACTTCATCTTAAAAAATTAAGCATAATTTCTCATCTACTGAATTTGATTTCCTGGAATTTAAACTACTGTTAATCCTTATGAGTCACTTTCACATTTAAATCAAGAAAACTGCTTTGTATATAATTTGTACAGGAAGGTATCTTCTATCATTATATTAGATGATGCATTTTGGTGTCCAAACAACCCCAGATTTGTTATTGTTTCCTTCAGATGGCCAACCAAAGCTCTGGTGGCTGGCTCTGAGCTGCCAGCATATGCAGCGTGCCTCCCAGCTCACTTTACTACTGCTACAGTCCTGTCAGCTTTTTTTTTTGGTGGGGGGCAATATTGGGTCATATAATGGCCCTGCAGTTGATAATACAGTGGGGATGTGGGTCAGCTTGCATAAGGCAAGGGCAAGTGCCTGACACAGGAGACAGCGTGCTGTGAGATCGTGCTAACTTGCAGCGTGCAGACCCAGCCTGTCTTTCATGCGCTGCATCATCCATTAAACCAAAAATGTCCGGCTGCTTAATTTATTTGGATTGCAGCAATATGTAGGCACTCTACCAGGGGATCGGCATCTCTGTTGTGCTAAACCACGTACAGGTAGATAAAGAAAAAGGCATTTCTTCCCCAGAGGGTCTGAAAACTCCGTTTAGCACACACTTACTAGGTTTAAGAGTTGCCTTCCAGCGAGATCACTCACCAGGCTAAGCTTAAGGGTATGGCCAAGTATTTGAATGATCAGGACCTAAATACGCATTTGCAATTTCAATAAATGTAAAGTATATAATTTATGAAATGTATCTAAGCAGACCTTTGGTAACATAATGTAATGTTTGCATTCTTATAATGCTTTAAAAATTTACATTTCTCCTTTTCTTCTTCTTTGCAGTTATGTCTGAATTCCCCCTGATGTTACACTGGTGGCTGGCATTAGGTATAATCTTGTTTTAAGACCAGAATTTACTCAGTTTATATTAATCTTGCTAACAGCACATACGCTCATATTCTTGAAATAAACCATGATTAAGTCCTGACTAATCAGGCTATCTCACTTAATTAAGTTGTCAAAAAGACAGTTGTCCAAACTAGTCTTTCTTGATATCCTTTATAATCAATGAAAGAAACAGGCACCTTCAGATGCAATTTTGATAAACACTATGCACAGGTACTTAAGATAGATGAGATAAATCTCACTCACACATTTCCTTAGAGCAAATAACAAACCTGCCTTTCTGAATGTTTAATTTTCTGTAACATTTAAAGCATAGCTTTGTGCTAGGTTATATTACCTTGAAAAATAGTTAAGAGAAAAGGACTGGCTTCTATTCTTTCTTATGTGACTGATAACAAGGATTGACAGCTGCAGTAAATTCCTAAATGATGGGGACAGGCAAATAAATTCCCTGTCCTGCAACTGGTTTTGTATCAGCAGCTGTTGGGGCTGCTGTCTTTGTAGGTGGTTAAAGCCTTGGGCAAAATGTTTAAGTAGACAGGCTGGTTTTTAAAAATTGAAGATAAAAAGAATGTCTGTTTAAAGTTTTATTGTAATATTTGCATTTCACTATAAAAATTAATATAAAACAGTCATATATTTTCTTTCAGGATCTGGAGTAATTTCAATGATTTGTGGAGGACAGCTTTTGGCATACTGCTTGTTCAAAGACAACTTCATTTACCCGGTTCTAGATGATTTTTGAAAAGGAAAATTAGAACTTGCCCTTATATTTATATAAATTCCACAGTTTCATTAACAATGTAATTAAAATGAAGTTAGCAACTGTCTAATTGCAAGGCTAATACTTAGCTTACCAGACCTCTTGTATCTTACATTTGTTTGCAATGTCAATGTCATAGCTTTCAGCTACTGTATGTAATCACTTTTAGTTTTTGTATGTACATTTTCCATTAAGCAAATAATTAGATATACTGCCTCTGTTTTAAAAATAAATAAACCATAAGAAGGATAAAAGCAATGATGCAGCACTCTGGAGAAATCCTACAAGGAAAAGGAAAAAACAGGTTTGAATTTAATGTTTTCAGGGTGCTTGTTATCTATTGTATTTTATGAAATGCTGACTCTAATTTAGGCTGGAGTCTGACCTCGTAGAAGCGCTGCGAAACTTTAAAGTCACCCTATCTGGCATTAATCACTGTAGGTTTAAAGCAGTCTTTACTGGCAAACCCCTGGCAGAGAAGAATCTGCGAACAGCACATAGCTCTGTATCTCTTCCCATCTTAAAGCTCTCACCCAGAAGCTGCGCAAGACAACAGCAGGCAGACATACAACCTCCAATGTCTGGTCGACCCCTTTGCTTCCGGGGACGCTACAGACAAATGTTTTCTACAAATAGCTTCAGGCTATTCTCTCTTTTGCTAATGATCCATTTACGGTCTGGCTGTGCTGGAACGAGGAAAGGCAAACACTACCGACAGCCACTTTTTTACATATCCCTTTCTCTCTCCCCCAGCTGTGTGTGGCCAATGCCAAAGTGCGAGTCTATGGGTAGTGGTAATTAAAAAACAACAAACAGACCACAGTAGTGGCTTCGAGTAACTCTTTATCTCTTTAACCGTAATAAAGTCATCATAGCAAAATCGCTAGAAGGCATCTTCATCTTAAATATGATACTAGTGATTGGATTTCAACAGCAGTTTGCTTAGAAGAATAAGACTGAATTGCTGTTTGCACAGGAGTGCTAAATGTTGCATTTGCCTTAATCTTACTCAACAGATAATGCCTCTGAAGAATCTGTCCCCTGCTGATCTAATCAAACATCTTAAAATTTATTGCGAGTTTTACAATTTTCAATTAAGTTTCAACACTGAAAGTACACATACGGTGAGAAGCACGAAAGAGTCCCAAAAGAATGAGCTTGACTCTCGTGAATGACAGATATGTAAGTAATTTTAGAGACAAACCAGGTATGTAAATCTATAGCGTTGAATAGACGTAGACTTTACAAGTTGTTCAGCATAATACGCTGTGTACTGAAGTCAGCAGAGATAATTCTGGAGAGTGAATTAATGGTCCCGCACTGATCACTGGTCTGAACCATGGACCATCTTTAGTTTGATGGATTTCTATCTCCATAAACATTAGTGTGCAGAGAACCGACTGGTATTATGAGTTTGAAAACCATTTGCACATTTCTTCCAGATTTGTTTCAGTTCAGAACTATAAAAACGGATGTGAGGGAAGTACCATCTAAAGTAGATTCATACCTCTGTCCTCATCCTTAAGCAGTTTGTGTGTGTAGGTAGTGTGCCATGTGGTAGAACATGAGTGGATTAGATATAAAGTTAATCCATGGGTGGAACAAGTTTCTATTTTCAACCTGACGGGATTTTCCTCTACGCATGTCAGCCCAGCTGCAGCTTGTAGTAGCTCTGTTGCCCAGTCTTGACATTTCTTTGTTTTCTATTTAAAATCTTAAATCACCAGCAAGAGACACCTTCAGAACACTATGAAGAGTGCTTTAGTCCCCAGGTTTCTCCAAAGCACATAGAACTAGGCCAGCGCTAGAAAAACAATCACAGCAAGAACTCTATCGAGGATTAAAAGCCTTAGTCCAGCTATTAAAGAATCATTAGCTTTTTGCATTACTTTCAGATATGGAATAGTGAGACAATTTCAACATTATTTATTTCACCTTTTCCATCACTTTTATGTTGAGCAACAATGATGAATATTGCACATAATGTTTAAAATGCAGACAAAGTTTATATTATACAAATAAAGATTCATCATGTAAGCAATATGAGCTATATAGCTGTGTGGGCATTACTTGGTTAGAAGACTTCAGAGATAAGAGCTAATACTGTGTGATTTCTATCTCATACACCAAGCCGATACTTTTGAATATGACAAACCTGGATGTTTCTGGAACAATAACAAAGTGACCCACTTGAGCAATTTGCATGTGACTAATTGATAACAGTCAAGACACGGGTGGGAAAGAAGAGCTGCTGGAGGAAAAAAAGGGCACTGTGTATGTTTCACAGCAGACCTGCCAAAGACGACAAGAAAAGACCACTACGGGAAGCAGAAGGAAAACAGCAAAAATAGCAACAGGGACATGTGTTCGAAAAAAAAGGCACAATGAAAGCAAGAAATGAGAAGACAGAAATGGACAAGATCAGTGAAAGAAGAAAAGAACTGCAGCGGGATCTTGTAGCACTGGAGCGTCACAACATGAGACTTGTACGCCCTTTGTATGCCACAATCTGTTCTGCTGCTGCTGTATACGTGACTCTAGGAAAGGTGGTCCCCTCATCCACAGCTCCCGCCCCAGGATTTTCAGAATTCTTTGCTCTCTGACTCAGCCAGGCATAGGAATATTGTCTAATTTAGTTGCTATGGGCTTGGCATTAAGTTATTTAATCCCTTGCAATACAGTCTAGTAGTCACGAGTTTGCACAGGTATCAGTGGGGGTGTAGACGGTCTAGAAAACATTACGAGCAGATGGAGACTTTATTCACTTCCAGGCAGAGTTTGCAGGGAAAAGGTTAATAGTTGGAAACTTTAGGTACATAAATCAATGGAACAGTACACAAATGCCATACCTTAATAATACCATACTTAGAGTCATTTTAAGATTTTTTTTCAGAGGCAAGAAACTCCTTTTCATCATTTCCCACCACCTACCAAGAGAGATTACAGTTGTCCTCAATTCAGCCCTCTCTCTAAATGGCTCTGCATTCAATCTTGTGCCGAATGGTGAAGTGTATTACTTGTAACAAAGAACGTGAGTGAAATGCATTTTTTCTGGAGACTCCAAGCATGTATCCCTGGGCTAATGGCACTACCTTCAATGTAATGTCAAAGGCTAAACCAATTCAAAAAGTTGTTCTGGGACCAGCAAACTAACTCAAACATGTATAAAACAGCTAAATATCAAACTAGAGTAGTTTGATACACAATGTAATGATTTTTAGTTGACATTTTCATAAAAATATAAATACTTATCCTAGGGAAGTAAAGAGCTAGTTATTGAAACTAAGCCTGCCATTTTTCTACCTCTGTAAATTGCTGATCAACATTTCCAGCTCTTTTGTATCCACTTAAAAAAGGCAAGCAAAACAAAACCCGACAGTAATCATTATTTCTGTAGTCCTAAAAATACCAACCACCGCTGCACCAATAAATAGAGAAGACACAGTATGAATAATACTAGATCACCAGCAATGGGTAGATGAATCACCTGACTGCAGTCTCCTACGTTGGATATTCATGCAGAGGACTCCTATGGCCCATAGACTCTTGGCTCGAGTGACTGAGTGAGCTCTGTTAAACCAAGAAAAGATGTGAAAGCTTTACACATTCTTCATTCCATCATTGGGAATGTATGTTGTCACAGCATAAAGTTAGATCCTCGTTAATCTCCACAGGTATTTAAAGCTTTATTTAAATATTTTTTGTATCTTCCAAATGTGACTTACTGAGAATATTTATTTCTTGGCTTAAGATCCTGTGTAATGATCCATCTGCTCAGTAATGGCTAATACTCTAATCTCTCCTTTTTGTGAGCTAATCACAGCCCCAGACAGCATGCACTCTCTTATTAGATGTCAGAGAGGATAAAGGTCTTAGGAATGGTTATAAAATTTGATGATGTAATTAATACCTTTTATTATTGGCTTTAAACCTTTCAGAGTGAAGCCATGATTTTAAGATGCAGATCCATGTCCCAACCTCTCCTTTGCTCAGGGAGAATGATATGAATCCTTTCAGAGTGGTGAATGCCCCTTCAGACCCACCAGGATAACTATGCCTGTGCTGTATGGCAGGCACAGTCCGCGATGGACTTACAGCCTACTCCATCCATTCTCCAAACAAATACCTTGCAGTGGTCTCTCAGTTCATACACTCAGGTTTCCTCTGCAAAGAAGGGTAAAAGAAGGGAAAGATGTGTGCTTGGATGTCATCCTGACATGCAGTTGTAGCGCGGCATTGGCTTGGACCGGGGATCTGGAAAGCGACGTGACAACAGCAACAATGGACAACCAAAACCTGAGGAAAGGCCTTGGCCCCAATCTTTTAAGGTTGCCTATCCCTAGAAAACAGTCGCAATGGAATACAGGGATAGGAGTTGAAACTGGAGCCTGTAAGAAATATGCAAAGGTACGTACGTTCAGTCTCCTGTTGTCATTCTCCTAAATCAAAGATAGTCACAGCCTGGCCATTACCATCCTGCATTTTCCAATGAACATAAATACTGATATAAGATTATTTGCTATGGATTTGCAAAGTAATTTGTAAACAAAGGGTCTGCTCCTGTTTCCAACAGCAAAGATTACGTTATCTCTATTGGAGCAATACTCTGTCAAAGGACCACTTACATGTACCCAGACCTTCTCTCAGTGATCTTGTCACCAGATTTTCTGCAGTGTTTAAATAAAACATGGGTGATGGCAAAACGCTCAAACACATTAAGAATTTTAATTTCCTAGCCATCTTCAGACACCTTTGCACTGAAATTACATCTACATCAGTAGCTTTCAAATTACACTGAAAAGGTGCTTTGATTCACTTCATAAACCTTGATGGGGGTCCACACAAAAACGTACCTTTAAAAAGGACAAAAAAAGATCAATGTGTTTGAGACCTCATATGGTATTAGCTGAAAAAAATTTTAGATATTAGCCAAATTACATGAGCAAATTCAGCAGCAAATCATGTTTACATTTATTTGAATTTAGTATTTAAAATTAATCTGAATTCTAAGGAACTGTTTTAACCTTATTTCACTGGAAAATTATAGCGAATCCTAGGAAAGTGGGGAGTATTCCTTAGTAGCTGCTTCAGTACCCAGGAAGAATGAAAGAGAACTTAAAGGATATGAACCAACTTACCTAGCTGGGAGCAATTTTCCATTCTAATGGGAGATGCACTGGTAACTAGATCCTGACAAAATTTTTCCAGTACATCATTTATACACAAAAATTCATTCTAAGACAGCCAAACCCATGTGTCAACACAGTTAATTGAGTTTTGCTTGAAAAAGAAAAAAGGTGAAGAGTGTCGACGGCCATTCATTTCAGTCCCATGAGATCTCAGTTGTTCAGGTTAGACGCGCAATGGTACCAACAAGAAGAGACAAGAAGGCTGCAACAACAGTGGATACATTCAGATCTAAAGCAGTAAACTCTCTAGATCGGATTAATCAGTCCATTATTTGTTGTGCCATATTTTCCAGCAGCACTTTAAGCATGCAACCTTTGCTTTAGGAATAAATTTTATTTCCTGAACATTTGCCATTGAAACATTTCAAGAAAAATTCAAGTTGCAGTTGAAAAGCAACTACTGTTTTCCATTGTCAGGAGCAGAAACAACATCAGGTCTTCAGGTTTTGAGCAAATAAAATCAGTTATGATTAAAAACAAAGTTGCATTAAACTGAAATCTTCTTACAAAAATCTGCTTGGACCAGAAGGCATTTTTATTGAAAAAAAAAATATTTTTTCCCAAATGATAATGTTTCATACCTTATTTGTTGTATGTATTTTTAGAATGTGTTATGTATCACTAGATAACATTTGCAGACTGTTCCAGTTGCCGAGGTAACTATGTTATTTTAATGATCAGCAGAGAGGATCATTATGTAAAACATTATGTTAATTTCAAATGTGGAAAATTGATGTCTTGCTGTTACCTTGAAGCTGCACCTTTTTTTTTCCCTCTGGAAAGTGCCTTTTTCCATGAAAAAGAATGGTATGGCTAAGTGCTCGAGTATCCTTTTCATACTGATTCAGGTTGGCTTTGGAGGCAAATAAGGCAAAAATGACACCTGACGACCAACTAACGGCAGATGAACAAATTTCAAAGCACCATAGTTTGTACAGAAATAGTATAGGAAAATTTTTTCCATGTATTCTTAACACACGGACAGTTGGTGGGAATTTTAGGAAGGCACATATTTATATTACTTTATTTTTAACTTTGAAATATATTATTGCTTAGTTAAGGAAAGCAAATTATAAAGCACATATAAGTATGGTTTATGATTTAGTATGTGTATTGTCCATGATACAGATCACTGATGAGATTAAAAAACTGACATTTAACTTTTGCTGCTGTTATTAGATTATGTATCTACCAGATTACTAGATTATACCAGCAGTACAAATGCTGTGCGTTTATGATTTTACTGCAGTCCTAAGTGCTCTTTCTGAGGCCGCAGTGAGAACCTCGCTGATGTTAGTAGTTCATGGTGTGCTTCTGTTCTCAAACCTGCTTTCTCCATCAAAAAAAAATCTGTACATTTCAAAATTATCAAAACCAAGTCTCACACAAATTCTAGGGCTCATATTGGCAACAGCTGCTATGGAGCACCAGCCTCACAAATGCACATTGTCTCAGGTTACCAAATGCAACTCAGTTTTGTCACCAGAATCTTCTTTTGCCTCTTCTGTGGAGTTCTGCATACAGATTGTGTTAAATTATGAACGCTTAATTCTCTAGGTGGAACTGGATGCTTTTATGTATTAGACCATGATATGCTCAAGACATCTGAGAGCTCCTATATTCTCCTGACACTTCATCGTAATCACCTGATCCATTTTAAAGTCAGTGAACTCTTCTGACAATACTCAAAGTGCATTTTGATGAAGACTATATTTATACGGACTCTAACTCTTCACTCCACAGAGCTTATTCAAACCCTTTCCCAAGGATTTCCTTTGCAGGCAAAGCTCTGACTTCAAAAGGCAGTAGCTCTTTCTCAAATTCTTTACCCATAATCACACCTATTACACCGGTCTTCTATTTCAACCTCACTACCTCGACTTCTCTGACATGCTGAGGTTTGCCAATTTGTACGCATCCCAGCAAGGACTACAAGCCAAAAATGTAAGAATGTGAAAAAAAAAAAAAACAGAGTTGTATTAAATCAATTAGATACTGTAAAAATAACACACGATGGTAGAGCTGGGAATAAGCCATCTATTAACTAATAGGATTAGGACTTAATTTCCCCTTTCCAACAGCTTATGCCTCACTTGTTCAGTATGTGCAACCGAATACCTTATCCTGAAAAGCTTTGCTTTCATCCTTAGCACGGTGAAAATAGTGGGCTAAATTTTCAGTCCTTGGAAAGATGTAAAACTTTGACGAGTAGCTTTCTGCTAGAAAATGCCGATTACAAAAAAAGTTTCAAGGAAAAATTTTCTTTTTGTAGAAATTTGTTGACAGAATTTAAACAAAACACATTATCCTGTTGACTACTGAATTACACTAGAACACAGTGTACAAAAATTAAAGTCAAACAATGGAATAAAGCAAAGAAATACTGAAACAAAACTCCTAAAGTCTATGTTTTATTTCAAACATTTTGACAGGTCCTTTTAGAAACTGTAAAACAGACTTTTCAGAATATTTGTTTCATGGAAAGTTTAAATTCTTGCAGGGAAAAAAAAATGAATCTCTTAGATCAATTTTTAGTCTAGTAAGACAATTCATATTTTGGGGGGAACAAGCACTTTGAATTATAACAGACTTTTAAAGATTGCAGCTACTTCAGATTTTTAATCTTTTTGTGACCAAATAGATTATAATAATAAATACAAGTATAGAACTAGCAAGAAAAGATTAATTAAGAAATGCTAGTGAGAAATAACAAATTTTAAGAACAAATATGAAAAGGAAGATCACTAACTACCAAAAATAAGCCAGCCACGTTAAACCTGATAAAGGTGAAACACTCTGCGTCTGCTTCACAGATGGAGCAGAGCTGTAAACGGCATAGAGAGCAGCACAGAGTATGAGAACAAGTTAGCAAGTGAAAGGCAAGTATTTTGGAGCTCTGATTGACAACAGCTGAGAAATACAGGAAGTATAGAAAGAATATAGAGAGTAAAATAGTGGCATTAATAAAAACAACAAGCTCGAGGATATGGGGCATAAAGCCCTATGTAGAATGGGCAAAAAATATTCTACATAGCAGTATTAACCACTAAAAAAATAAATCTATTTTAAATATCTACATCAACTCCTGCATGTTTACAGAAGCTCCGTATTCTGATTCATCACCAATACCTAAATGCTTTTCTCACAAGTCCGATACTGTCAAGAATGTGCAGATAGAAGGGATTGGTGACTACAGCGAACCACAAACTGAGTTAGAATTCTTACTGTCAATGAGGATTTCCAATTAATTCTTCCTGGAAAAACTGAAATACAATTTCCAGTAGCCACCTTATTTCAAAAGGGTAAAGGACTGAATAGGAACTTGCAGGTACAAGCTTCTAATGTATATCAAATATTTAAGTCGTATCTTTGTGGCACGACTTACTTCCAAGCTATCCACAGCCCCAGAATACTTCCTGGTGAACTAGAAACGTTTCATGTGCTGTGACTTCTCTGTGTTTCTAAGTTTCAGTAATTTCAATGTTATCAACACAACGCAATGCTTCATCAGAGTAAGTCATTATCATAAATCAAGTATTCTGAGCCAGAAAATATGGAGTACATCTTTGTTTGCAACCTTCCCTCCTACAAGTTAACGTGTGCATTATGATCATCTTTGAATTACGTTTAGTACATACCACTTTTTTCAAGAGTCTTGCCCGGTTCAGTGCCCAGGGTGGACGCACGAGAAGGGGGGAATAAGGCTGAGGGGGTATTCTCAATTTGGAGTGCATGAGAAACTAAGTAATTAATATTCACAGATTCGAACACCTGGAGTTACTGTTCTGATCATCTGCTCTGTGATCATCTAAACTGATCTCCACAGTAACAAAGACCCTGGAATTTTCTCTGTAACCCCAACCAAACAGATTTAGAGATTAGTTATATGTGGTTTATATGAGGAAGGCATCCATTATAGAGCTAAAATGTCTAGAGATCCAAGATCCAGTAGTGCTTTATATAAACCGTTTCAGCCCTTCGGTAACACAAAAGCGGTTTCGCTGCTCCCAGCCTGAACTTGTCTAGCTTCTGCTTCAGTCCTTTGGCTCTTCTGATGTCTTTGGTAGATTAAAGAGCTCTCTGCTACGACAAATCCTCCTGCGTAGGTGCTTACACGCCGTAATCAAATCGCCTCTTCTTGCCCCGTCCTCTGCCGAGCAGCATGGGGCGAAGACGCGGGCTGCGTGCGGCGGGCGCGGTGCCCCAGCCCCGCCGCCCTTCCCCTTGCTCCTGCTTGACCGC
>VZSZ01002905.1:292612-321444 GCA_013398815.1 Ibidorhyncha struthersii | reverse complement strand
TTTTTCTCTTTTGCCACGACTTCTGGCAGGATGCACCAGTAAGCCGTTTCTCCCAATATGATCTATTCTCATTAGAATTTAGCAGATAAACGCAAATATTTTTGCACCGAGTGGAGAGAAAGCAACAACAACAACCAAAGAAGAAGTGCGGCCCTGGTGATGTTCCACCTGTATTTTGTTAAAGCACAGTTTTTCTCCCGTATATATGCATCGAAAGACTTGATTGAAAACGTAATATATCAAGAGGGAGCATACAATGAGCCAGATTTTTAATTTGTGAAAGCAATGGTATTTTTGTGTAGCGTTTTCACGTAAGTCGCGCCAGCTCTGGGAACTGATTTCATTAGCTAATTTTTTCCAAGTTAGTCGTAGAAATGAGTGGAAAAAAGGGCAATCGATTGTACTGTAACTTTTTATTGGTATGATTTAAGACTTGGTTCCTAGGATATCTGCAGTCTCTAGATATTTTTTTTAACAATTATTAAATAGTAATACTTTGGCATGAATTACGTGAGAGAAGCATGTAACATCACCAACTTTTAACCTATTTTTTCCGATAGGATGTTTTAACTGCTAAAACTGTTAAACGTATTCTGCAAGCTTAACCACAATCACAGCTCTAATTTTATAAATTTGTGTGGTTTTATGCTGCCATTCCTTTGTTGGGAGAATAAAGAAGGAAGTCAAGAAGGAAAAATTCCTGCCAATTCCTTATGCCTGCCTCTCTTCTCTTGTCCTCCTCTGAACAGTGGTTATTTTTTTAGCAGCATATTACTGCTGATTTTGAACCAGAGGTTCATGGCTCTATTTGCTTTATAAGATCAGACAAAAAAAAAAACTCCAACAACAAACTCAGCCTCAAAGACTTTATAACGTAAAGGGAATTAGGAAACAGTGAATAATGCAGACTGGGCAATGCAGTAAAGTGATAAAGTTATGTTCTTAAACCAGCAGCAACCTGATCAGTGAAGTATTTTGTAGGTAACATAAGAAAGGATGCAAGGAGGCTAACAAGTTTACAAAACTTAAAGGAAGCTCTTCTCATGCTGGATGAGCATCAAGGGGTATCCAGAAGGTGTGATGAGCTTATCTGAAAATTTAGTAAGTGTGTGGCCAGTAGCCTGGCTGAAGGCAGAATTTGTTTATTTCGGTACTGAGTGAAAGAAGTCAATAAAATTAGGGAAGATGTTAAAAAGTCCAGCAATTTGTTTTTATAGGAGAAGCAGAGCTAAGGCAGATGTGGCTGCAAAGGGACTCAGTAAATGCAACAGACGAAGAAACTGAATGTTAGGATAAGTTTCTTTTTGTCAAAGCTAAATAAGAGGATAGATACTTCACTGAGTATTGCTGGAGTGGTAAATAGTGGCAGTATCTGGCAGCACATAAATGAGCAAGAGGTGTTCCCTGGAATCAGTACACATCAACAAGATAGAGCATATTTGCAAGCAGAACAGATACGGGAAGAGTACTCATTCATCTTTAGTGAGTCTGCAAGCTTAAAGCGCAGCTTGATTTTAGCAAAATCCCATAATGCTTTTGTCCATCTGCATCACTAAATCATGACAGATAGGTGATGGATGTTTGAATCCATGGCAGTCGGGCATGAACAGCTACTATTAGGCATTACCATTAGAAAGTGACCAGCAATATAACGTGAACGAAGAAAACAGTAAAGTAGAAAAGAGAGTGCATCAATATGAAATTATCTGACATATTCTTGAACTACTCTAATGTATGAGCTCCGATTAAAACATTTTAGTAGGTTTCTGGCTAGCCATGCAATAATATTTTTCCTATACGTGAGGATGGAAATAGTTAAAAACCAATTAATAGCAAGGAAACTGAAAAATAAGCTATTTGACTGAGTTAAGAATAGTTAGGCAGGTGGTGTGCTGGGAAAAGTGCTTATCATCATCATTGTCCCTTTATTTTTCCCCTGAGTGCAGCATACACAGAAATGCTGAGGGTCAACTCTCGTCTTTATATCCTGTGTAAATTCTTAACCAGCAAGGCCTAGTCCATGAATTGGATTTTAAGGTTCCACCGCAGTTAAGCGAATAAATATTATGCTAATATGCCATAAGAAAAATCTATTTGAACGTGAAAGACTGTACTTCATAAGTTTATAAGAATACAGTTTGTGGCAAGATTAGACTACACCAATAAAATAGTACACTGGGCAGCCTGAAAAATTGCTATAATCAGATCCTTAGAGAATCATAATTATGCCCTTAATTCAGTACTTACTGAGAAAGAGGTAGTTAATTCAAATCACTGCAGGACTTGCACAGTTAGCAGAAATGTGGACATCATACAAAATCTGTCTTACCTTTGAATTTGACACCTTGCAAAACAGGATCTTGAAGCTACAGGAATAATATTACAACCTTGGGCACTATACAGTTGTTCTAAAAAATGCCCTTCTGAAAATCAGGAGTAAATACATTGAAATACAGTACTCATACTTGCTAGAAGAAATCATGTAGTCATACTTGGTCTCTTACACTTACCTCGGCTAATTAGCTGTTATAGAGGATGGTTCTGTACCCAATTAAGTCCTGTTCAGCTTGGTCATAAACTTCTGATTAGTTCCAGTCAGACAAAAGCAGCCTCACTGAATGGGAATGGATCAGCCAAGAAGATAATTGTAAAAATACTAAATTACGTTCCCAGCAAGGTGAGACATTTTCATATAAATATACTTTATGTAGTTATCTCTATGTAAATAAAGATGGCGCACCAAGTGAGAGCAGTAAACAAAAAATTAGATGAGAACAACAGACAAAGGAGACGGCGGCAGATAGAGCAGCTCCCAAGGACGCCACCGGGCAACACAAGCAAACTGAAGACAAAGACGTAGACTTATGAATGTAAGACATTCACGAGGGGAGTGAACATTGGATGCTACCAAGGAGATTTCCACAGTAAACTGTATTGCAGAAATTCGAACTGAAACATGGCTATGGTAGTTCCTCATTTTAGGAAATGCAAAGGATTAATCTACACAGGTGGAAAAGAGCGGTGCCAGGCTTGAAGTGCTTTTTTGAAGTTCAGTATCTGTTATGAATTAATTATCTGTTTTTATAACCTGCCTCTGGAAGTGGTCACATGAAATGCAACAAGATTGTTAACTGAAGCAGCAACTAGTAAGGCTATTTTGGAGTGGTCATGAGATCCCTGCTTTTATATGTGATATTTTTATATCTTTAAAAATTTGGCCAGCAAATAAAACCACTTCTGCTAATACTGTCAGTCACATCTTTCTTCATCCCTCTCATTTCCAACATCCTTACACTCACCAAGAGGTCTCACTTTGGTTGTGCAGGCTTTGGTATGATCACAGACTTAAGGATCCACTTCTTAAAAATCCATGATCTGGGTCTGCGTGGTTCAAGATGTGGCCAATAGACCGAATCCTGACTGAGGAATGTTTCTAGCTAGACTGGCACATTTTTCTCAAAGGACCCTGAGACCAAGAAGTTTGTACAAGAGACTGTACTGCTACTCCAACACCTCAGCATATGGCTGTGCATGGTTAGCGTGAGGAAGGAGCAGAGAGGAGGGAGAGGATGAGGAAGCAGAGTAAGGAGCATGACTTCCTCCTGCTTAGAGGTCCAGCAGAGGTTGAAGCTGCTGATGTTGCTGTTACAAAAACACACAGTCTGGACCTCTTGGTTCAGCATCCGTGACTACTGTATTTGGACAAAATGTTTCCAGTTGAAACTTCTTTTTTGGAAGCTTCATGTGCCCCTTAGAGCACCCCAGGGAGTTACCACGATTCCTGAGTCTAACTAGGTGTCCTTGCCTCCACTCTTCTGGGGGTTTGGTACCAGCCTGGCCATCTTCAATGGACAAGTAAAGGACAGAAGGTTCTGCCGAGTGCTGCAGGTGAGGTTATACAGCACAGGTATTATTTTATGGCTCTCTGTGCTCTTGCACTAGCATACAAATAGCCTGCATGGACCACTGCCTGGTCTCTGATTCTCACCAACACCTCTTCCCCCCCTCAAAGCAAAAGTATTATTGTACGTAGTTTTGTTTCATTTGTAAAATTACAGATTAAAACAATTAACATATTGGGACGTATAGACCTGAAGTGACATTGTTGACTTCTGAAGTTCTTGAATTCGTATTCTTTTAGAAGCTGAATGTATCTTTAACATAATATTTTTTTTTTAATTTATATTTAACGTAGCTACTTGCAGCTGCTTCTTCCATCCCAGTGTAGGAACATAGCACGGGAGGATGCCAGTTTGGGAAGAAATTCATAGCTCACTGAGTGCTACCTTGCAGCTTATAAAAAACCTACTGTCTCTAATCCATTTCATAAACATACTGAGGTTTTTTAAAGATTAGGTTGTTTGTGCTTCTTGATGGGTGTGCTGGAACCTTGCTCCTCTTGATAAAAATGGATTTCTAATTTTCAACCTACAGTTGCCAGTGGAAAGTTTCTACACATTTCTTTTGTATCAACACTGTTCATTAACTTAAATGGATTTTGCCACCCAAGATATCACTTAAATGGATTTTCCCACCCAAGATACCTATATTTATGAGTACTCGCAAATAGCAGTTTCATTGTTGCTTCTTAGTTGCTCATGCTGGGTAGATTCTGCTCTTTCCAATGTGATTGTCTATGTTTGAATAAGTCTTTTTTGAATACGAGTGATCCGAAGTGACACTATAATTTTAAGTGATGTCTGATCAATGTTTGTGATGATATTAATAATCTGCTGTCTGGCCTGTTATAGCTAGATATATGTAGGACTGCATATGCCTTTTTTATTGCTGTACTACACTGTGTCTTATGGCTGCTTTATGACCAATTAATATCTGTCATTTCAAACTAATGAATCCCCTGGCTTATAGCATAAAATCTAGTCATTAAGCCTATTAAATACATGCACTTGTGTCTCATCTTTACTTTTCCAGTCCTTTTATTCATCCATTTTTCCTGTATATTATCCTGGACTTTCTCTAAATTGGCATCCCTAATTTCGTACCATCAGTAAATTTCACATTTTTCTTTCTGTGCCCAAGTTATGAATGAAAATATTAAATGAGAAGATCATTAGTATGAGGGAACCTTGAGAAATTTTAACAGGAAGACTCCCTTTCCCCCAGTTCATCAGTTCGCTTTTTGGTGTGATGTATTCCTGTCACTTTTCAGCCAAGTCTTTCCCCAGTTTACAAACTTGCACTGTTCCCCGTCTCCTGTTTGTGCAACTGTGTATGTAGTTATGCTCCTTATGTGTTACAGTATCAAATGCAATACTGAAGGCCATATAGGTTAGATCTGCTGCAGCTGAGAGTAACAGGTGTAAAGTTGCCAGGTTTTTTTGTTTTTCTGAATTATATTTGTTATGTTGGCATTCTCTGGTAATGTGGCATCATTTCAGCTGATAGTTTTTTTTTAATTACTTACTACTGAATTCATAGGTGAATTGTTTCAATATTCGGGGCAGGAGATTATCCTGCCTGGCTTAGCTTTACCAAACCTTAAAAGCTTTGCTTCTATCTTGCATGCAATTTAGTGTTATACACGCATTTTCAGTAGTTGTCTGGCTTTTGCTGTCATTCTCCGTACAGAAGACTGAGTCACAAAGTTTTGGGGTGAGCATGTCAACAGTAACTTTGATCTCAACTCCATTCTTACTGTGTAGCAACTTCACTGCAATTTCATTTCTCTTTTTCTCTATACTGTGAAAGAATAGTATATGTTTATTTTAATTTATATTGCTAGGTCTCAGGACCTGTCAACTGTCGGGACTCAGCTTGACTCAATTCTCATTTTATCTCTACACTTTCTGACCTCTAAGACAGAGCTTTCTTGTCTTCCCCTGCTGCCCCCGCCCTGCTCTTTGCTTGCACGCTTTTTGCTCATACCTTGTACAGTGTTTAGATAAATCCATTCATTGTTTCAGTCAAGGATGCTGCACACTTGTCAGTTATCTTTATGTAGCTGCTAACTCTTTTTCTTCAGAGGATACTGCAGATCTGAGAAGCCCGTGGTGAGGCTGTAGAACAGAGAACTCAAGGTTTTAGACTTGGGAATCATCTATGTGTAAGCCTGAACTCTTATTTTTGTTTAGAAGTGACATACAATGAAAAAAAGGCATGCACTCTGCAAAATGCTGTTAGTAAAGACATAGTATTTGAAGTTGTTAATTCAGCTCATTTTGACTAAAAAGGATTCCTGAATGACTCTGTATCAGCTCTGCAAAGATGTCACCCTCTTCCATCAGCACATTTGGCTCAAAAAGAGGATATTTCTTCATTGCTGCTTTGAAACAGCTGTAACTACTTTCTGACCAATCTATGATAAATGACAAAAAAATTCCCAAAGTGAATTAAGAGTGGCCATCCAGCAGTTTTCCCTCAATTAAACTTGACTAGTTCTTTGACAAAGGAAGGCCATTGCCAATGTTGTGTTAGCATTCCATTTCTCACCATTCTACTCCATGTGATACCTCCCAGAAACCACACAAAGGCGGGAGGATTGTCTGAGCCCAGGACACGTGAGATGGGACACTCAGCATTTCAGCTTTTCACCATGCTTGACTGGTGCAATTAAAAGGAAGAGAGACACTCGTACCGTTTGGAGGTGGAGGGTGACTCTTGCCAGCAAGGAGAAGGCTGGCTGGCAGATGTTTCTCAGATTGCGTCCTCTCCTTCTGATACTACCTGTCAAGCCAGACACAGCCCTGGCTGGGTGGTCCATGTGGTGGCTTTTTCAATGTAGGAAAGGAGAGAGCTGCAATAGCTGCATAATCATTTCCCTCATTCTCTTAGGGAATACAACAATAATAACTCTGTGGCACACACGTACACTTTCATTCCCTCCCTCTTTCTGCTCAGGTGCTTATTTCCTCCAGTCCCTCCTGATGTATCCTCTCAGCCAGGATCCTCTCATCAGCAAAACGAACTGCAATGAGTAATCGAAAAACCTAATATTCCCATTTATTTTTTGGCTGCAACACTGGTCAATAGAATTATTGGATACTTGATTCCTATCATGTCATACGTATAAATTTTTATCAGCCTAATTCCTCCTTTGTAGTTTCAAAATCACCTTCATAATCTCTGGCCAAAAGAAAAACCCTGTGTGGCCATCACCTTCCCCTTGGAGGGGAGAGTTGAATCACTTTAATAATTTTTCACTCTGCAGCACAAAGCTCAGAATGAGAAACAGTGCTGCATAAATTTAGCTTTGAGAGATCAGAGATGTAAAGCAGGAGCTTGAGGTACAGTGAAAATTATTAGAAAAACCACTCAAGAAAATAATACAGGCAGGCACATTTTACTTGCGAGAAGCTAGCAACCCAGAACAGCTCTTAGCCACTCTGTGTCCCACTGAGCTGTGGGAATTTGAATAATTATCAGATGGAGTAATTAGAGACTGAGTCGTTTTGTGGAATTACTGATATGTAAGTCAGGCAATGTTATGGCAAGAAGTTGGTGACTTTGTGAAAAAAAAAAGGGTAAATAATTGCAGTTGTAAAAAATATCCCTCCCAGTCAGTGTAGTAACAGGTAGTGAGAGAAAAGAAATGCGTGTTGATTAAAAATGCCCACTCAGGCCTAACCATAGAATATAAGAAAAAAACAAGTGACAAGAATGACATTTGGAGGCAAGCTCAACACAAAGATGTCCAGCCAAACTGAAGTAGTCATAGGTATTCAATAAATTTAGCCGTTTTAAGAACGGAAGCCCTCATACTTCATGTCCTCCCAAAACTATGGTTTAAGTCAAGACAAATACTATTTATCGAGTTAAAAATTCTGTTTGTTTCTTCCTTATGGCCAGTCTAGCCAGGAGAAAGGTGTTGGTTTTTTTTTTTTTCTTTTGTTTGCTTCTGGTTTGTGTAATACTGTTTTTCAATGTTGGAATGTTTGTAGATGGTGGAGTGGCAGGTCTCCTCACGCTCTGGGTAGGGGCGTGTACTGACATCAGGGATATTACCATAATTCCCGAGGCAACACCAAATGGCTTATGGATTTACACAAAGTAATGTGACATAGAGCTACTTATCCTTGCTTACACATACCTTTTCCTTCCTTCCCTTTCTGCAGAATTGAAGTGGCTTCTAGCAGAAATGAGAGGACAGTCCTTCCTCCTCTTCACAAGTGCAAACCAACCCCTGTAGTCTGTTCTGTAATGCTATCTAATTCTTCAGTTTTTTCTCCAAAAGCCATATTTCTGGAGATGGCTTATATGTGATTGATTGAATCTGAGTGTCAGAACCTGCAAGTAAACATTAAAGAAGCCAGGGGCATACCCGCAACATAGTCTGTATGCAGTTTGCATTGCAGCTGTACAGAGGAACTTGAAGGAGATGGAATCGGAAGTGCCAAATCCAAAAACTGTGATAATAACCTGGTGGATGGTGCTACATCAGATGCTTAACTTGTAAAGGCAGGAGTCCAAAAAACCTCAGACATTTCAATAAAAGAGTCATTTTATCATATAAGCAAGGGAATTTTAAATAAAAATACTGTTCCTTTATCTCTGAAGTTGAAAGGTCAGATAGATTTTACCTTGATGCTGAGACGTGGTATTCATATTCAACTTTAAACAAATACTAATTGCTAAAAATACAGCATAGCTGAATGAACGTGGCAAAATAAGCATTTGTGGAAAAATGTCACCTTCTGTGAAGGAACTCAAATTACTAGAACAATGGTTTTTGGCACAGGAATTATGAATACCACAAATCAACATTCAGCTCTCTGTATGTGAGAGTCAAATAATGAAGTTTAAAACCAACACAGTCTGTACGCACTATTAAATCAAGCAGAAAACAATAATTTCATTAAATGGTACAACTGACAGAGGAACTGCAGAATCAGAACTCTGATTCCTGCCAAATATTTTGCCAGATAAAATTAGTAGAAGGAGTAGTGGTTTTATAGTCCTTTGTTATCAGAAAAAAACACCATTTACTAATGAATTTGTAGGAAGTTCTTGATATTGTTTGAAATAAAACTATGAAACTCCTGCGTACAATTTATTATGATGGACCTAACATGAAAAAAGCCTCGAGTATCTATGGAAAATTGTGCTAAATGGGTTCACAAGACCCAGTTAAAATTTGGAATAAGAGTCAGTTTTAGCATGCAGAGAAGTGAAGTAGTGGTTCCGCAAAAGTGTCATATTGAACTACTTAAATGGCTGGGGCAGTCACTTACTGGAAAGGGAATTGCTTCAGTTGAGAATTGGGATCCTTGCTGGAAGTTTAAGCTTGTTCATGTGAAGAGAAGAAAAGGCGACACTCGACCATCAGAAGGGTGTAGTACTTTACCACTTCAATAATTCACCTATCATACTTTTGTTTGGACACAAAAGTGAAGAAAGATTGGAGATACAAATAGTATTCAGTGGAAAGAAGGCTACACCACTTCTAAATAAGAATTATAAACCAAATTAATGCTATTACAGTAGTATATTGTATGTCCTCTTTGTCTTGGACCTGGTGGAGTAATTTTTATTCTGAATGCTGTTATGTGATACACATTTAACAGCGGTTAAGGGATAATAGAAATCCAGCAGTCATTAGTGTTTCTGATTGCTGTGAATAAGAAATTGATTGTCTAAAGAGACAGTAATGTGTGTTATTTTGTACCTCACGAGCCTTACCCTTTCCTTTTTGAGGAAAGGACTCTGTTAGAACCTCTCACTCATAGAAGTGCCATTGACTCCGCTGGGTGGAGGCATCCATTGCAGTCCGGGTTGCTCAGATCTGCAGAAGAACGTGCATGCAGAGAAAGACAGTTGGAGTTGTTGTAACATCTGACAACTAGCAGAGAAGGGTCCTTTAGAACCAGTTTCGGTCTGTCTCAGCTGATTAAATCGAGGCTTTGCCACAGAGGTGAGTTGTGGGACCTTCACCCCTCTACGTCACTGGCGTGGGATCCCTATGGCAAAGGCTCAGTGTGAGAGGAGAAATGGTCTCCCATTTATTTTTCCTGTAGGAAATTTTAATTCTGTTAAAATAAATTTATTCCTCTTTGCTCATCACAGTAGAGAAGCATATGGTCCCACATTTGGTGGCCAGAACTAGCAACCGATTAACATCTTAGATAAATGCTACATTTTGCTCTTATGACAGTAAATACAATTAGACCTGGGCATAATGAAACAAAAGATTCCATAGCCAGAGAAAAGCACATGTTCCCTACAAATTAGAGACCCAGTATTGATTTGTAATTATATGTATGAGATAGAATGGTTTATATCTCCAATAATCTGTAAAGACTACCATCTGCCTCTAGACAAACTTAAGAAGGAAACTTAATTTGGATAAAAACCTGCTGTGGATAGTTAATTCAGTTAAAGGATCAATTTCTAATAAAATTTAAGGATTGGGCTTTGTGATAATCCTTTGAACTGCCTGCAGCAGCAAATTTGTCCTTAGCTTTTCTTCCCCACAGTGTCACAGTGGCACTCAGCTTTCTGGTAAGTGATATACGTAGTATAGTCAATAAAAACTGCCTGAAACAAAATTGAAAGAATTTAAAAATGACTGCTATCACAATAGTAATAACAGTAAAACTTGTCAAAACATAAATGTTAATAATAAAAGCACATTAAAATATATCTTTGTTAAATGTAATAGTGATACGATGTAAGTAGACATTTTTAAGATTAATTTAAAAATAAGAATTATGAATGCATGCACGTGTACATACACTTGCTACAAATGGGATCAACCAAGGCCTTCAGTGTTACGGGACAAGACAGACATGAAATGAGGGCAGAACAGAAGTGTTTGAGTAAATGTCAGTTTGAAGTGTCTCTTCAGTCTTCCAGAACTGTATTTCTGCTCCTAAGCAAGAGCAGTTTGCATGCAATGAACTCCCTGGTATACGCTGACTCCCTCTGCACTCTGTGTCCTTAGCAATCTCCTTTGAACTCTCTCACTCAGCAGAGTATAAGGTCCATTTCAATTTGATAAAGGGGAAATCATGATGACCTGCACATAATAGATTTAAATGCAGTACAGGGTGTTATGTTTTCTTTCAAGATGTATTTAGAGCTAATGCAGAGATAACATTTTAATGTTTTGGGCTTCGTGTTGCTATCCATTTAGCAGTTTACATCAGATTTATAAATCCTTCATGACATTTTTGCTAAAGGAAACATTACTTCATCTATTACACTGCTAACAACAGCATATAGTTTTCTTAGGTAAGTCAGAAGTTCAGGCCAGTGGCAGAGCTTAGCTACATTAGCCATTTGTCATGAAAGAAAAGCCTCTATTTATGCCTATGCACTAGGATTAAGATGACTTCAATGCTGTAATCCTTCCTGTTCGACTGTTGGCATCATGCTGCCATCTGACAACAGCTGTTTCTTCCTAAAGCTAATGGGAAAAAAATTGTGGTAGATTGTTGCTCGCACAATTACAAGCTCAGTCATTCCAATTTATGTTTTAGTAAATATGCATATCTATCACAATAAAAACCTCTTAAATGTATACACCTATTACATATAGTCCTGTTTATTTTTTCATCTACTTTAGTAAGTACCCAAAGAACCAACCGACATTGTTCTGCACCGACACTTTAGTTTCAGATATGTAGCTAGGAGCATGCCGTGTGGGACAGCAGGATCCAAAACTTGTGATGAGGAAAAAAACAGGCATTTGGGGCACATCAAAAAATACGTAAGCATTGCATGTCATGACACTTCGTAATTGCCACTCTTGGCAGAAGGCAAACCATGAAGTTCTTTTGAAGTGTTTTGAAGCTACTGGAGCTGGAAGATCCGGCCTTGGAACTGGACACCAGGCTGACATCTCCGTATTTCCTGCTAGCTGCTAGTTTCAGGACATGAAATTACATTTGCCTCACGTATTCCCTGAGCTTCAAATTGTTGGGGTGCTTAGGTGAAGCTTGGAGTTCCGAAACTCATCCATGAGAATCTGATTTGGACACTGTTGGATCATGATCCCATCGTAGGTGCTGGTATGACTGACAGCTACTGGTATGTTCACATATATTGAATACATTTGGTATTGGAGATAAAATAAAGGCTCGCTAAATGACAAAGTATTCCTTGAACGCAGAAGACTGAAAATTTGTATTTTTTTTTTAAAAAAAACTCCTTTTGAGTTGGTGATACACAGAAGAGTGACTGCTTTTGGTTGTGAAGTGGGAGAATTTAGCCTGAAGATCTGTCCCTCTTTCTGAGCTTAGCTTGGGAACAGCTAAAGACTGGATGGAGACTTGGACAGAAGGGAGAAAAAAAAGGGTCACATTGAAAGTCAGGCAAATAATTCTGTACATTTCAAGAGCAGAAACTCAGAACTGAAGGAGCCCCTGAAATAATTTATGAGGTGAAATCCTGTGAATTGATAATAGGGACATGCATATTTACAAGAACAACGAAGGCCACAGAAGGCAGCTGTTTTGCACCCACCATTACCCAGCACTGTGTGTGTGTGTGCTGTAGATCATGCTAAGGATGCCACTGTCTCTAATACACAGGAAGGGGGAAAGGATTGTGTGAATGACAGTTTTGGAACTATTGTGCTCTGATCCAGACAATTATTATAAACAATCCTAATTATTGACAGCAGAAATACTCAAAGCCAGCTCTTAACTTCCAGCAGCAGAACTCCCAACTTCTGCTGGGGGAAATGGGCTCACGGTCAAGGTCTCCCCAAATCCATCTACAGCAGTCCAGTAACTGTTGAGGCAAGTGAAAACAAAGTGCTCTCTCTTTTGCAAAACACAATATATTCCTAATAGCAGGACGGAAAGGACACATAGTCCCACTCTGCTGTCTACTCTTCCTGGCAGATAGTTACTATGAGAAACAGAATTCCTCACTTCATGTTCGACGATGATGGTTTCACAGGCCGGAGCACACCATGGCTGTGCAGAGACTGAATTTCTCATTTGCTTCTAGAATCATGCTCTGGAGTTTGTGCAACCACTAATTTGTAATTCAGAGGGTCTTTGGACACACTCTTGTATTAGCTAAGATTCATGCTAGGATTGTTAGCTTAGCAAATCACTGGATTCTGCAGTGCTCTTTTGTATTAGCTGCTTCCAATAATGAGACCTTGCGTGCAAATACAAATAGTTGGGGCAAAATAAAAATATTGCAAGCCCTAATAGATAGGATTAAATTTTGCAGGTATTTTTATGACATTGCAGAATGTATGAATAGTGATCAAATGTTTAGGGATGAAATGGAAGGAAACAAAATATGGACTACTCTGCTGATATTAAAGGTCCGTTGTGTAAACTGTATTTAATACCGTCTTTAAACAGATGAGTTCTTGTGAATATTCTCAAGGGGGTTTCTTTTATTTGCACCATCTCCCTTGGTTTAGTCTGAAGTAAATACAGTTTATTTAAAATGCATTCTTAGGTTTCATCCCTACTGCCTCAAACATAACACGAAACCCAAATGATCACTGGGACAGTCTGTGTATGCATCAGTATGATTATGAGCTCTGGGGATGCATGTGAATGTAATTTTTCAAAGGACGTAGGAGCTGATAATATATACTGACATTTTATAGTGAAAACAGAACTTTTTTAGAAAGTCTTCAATCCAGAGGTATTCTTAATATTTTTGTACTTTCTGCTGTAGCAAAATGTATTTGACAGTTGTAATTCTTTAACTGAAAATGTCACTTAGAAATTTGGAGTGATGCAGAGGATGTCTTTCTGTTTGTCCATTGACAGTTTTGATATTTACATTTCCAATCAGGGCATAAATACAAGTTTTGCCTGACTAAAACACACCATTAAAATTTAAATACATGTTTATTTTGCTAATACATAATTCACTGAATTAAGATAACACTGAACATCCACTATAAGCTAAAAACTTGGCTTGCAATTTAGAAAGGGGCCTGTGCTCGGCAGATAAGTACATTGTCAGTGTTATTCTGTGTTTAAAATGTTTCAGCTACAGGGGTTAGAATTGAATTGCTTCGTTTCTGCAGAGTGGAACCAGGCCAACCTGTGCATCACAAGATCCAGGTTTACGACTGAGTTCCTGGGAGTTATTTGTGACCATGGCACGTTAAATGTGATCCAGATTTCTTCCAATGGTGATGCTTTTAAATCTAATCAGAAAATTGTATCCTCAGAAATTTCAAGAAATTCAATCATAAAGTTAACAGGATGTGTTACTTTTTTAAAAAGTTATTTTTTTTAAAAATGCAATATAATAAAAACTTTTTGCTACTGTCCTATATACTGAATCATAATTTGTATTTTTTGTCATTCATACACATTTATACTACTTTCATTGTTGCAAGGAACCAGAATTATTTTAAATTATGGCATATTTGAATATAAAAGTAGCTCTACTGGATTGGACCAAGAGTCCATCTGTCCTACCCGTGTTTAAAAGACACCCATACAAGTGTTTTAAAGCAGGGACGACGTTCCCAATGCTTTCGCCAGCTTGGAGCCGTATGCTGCCAGGCAATTCCTATGCCAGATGTTCTTGCTATGTATTTAGTAATTGTCCATGGATTTCTTTTCCGCGAACATGTCTGGTCTTGCCGAGAACCTGTGTAAGCTTTTAGCTTGCCCAACATCCTGTGGCAAGCAATTCCACTGCGTAATGACACATTATGTGAAATACCACCACTTTCTGTTTGTTTCGAATCGTTTTTTTCATTGTATAGTTATTTCCCCTTAGTTCTGGTACTGGAAAAGATGGTGAATGATCCATTGATGTAACACTTTATTTTCCCCTTCGAGGTTTGTAGCTTATTAATTTAGGTCCCAGTGTTCACCTGCAGACCACCTTCTTTGCCCTTTGGGTTTTTTTTTTTGTTTTTTTTTTTTTTTTTAATTGATCCTATAATTATAGTAGTTGACAGTAAAATTGCTAGGATTACTTGTATGAGCAAGGTATACCCAACTAAGCCCTGAATTAGAAATGGTATTTAATACAGTTTAAATCTGAATATTGTTTAAAGACATACGCAGCTTCCATTGTATTTTGTTTGGATGTTAGGGACAATCAGCCTCATAGCAGAAAACCTGATCTGACTGTACAATTTAGGCCAATACTTACTTTATTATTAATGCACATTGTTTACTTCAGTAAGAGTTTGCCATGTACTTTTATGGCTTAAAGGACTTCCTGACATACAGCAAGTACAATACAGAAAATGCCATTGGTAGATCTGTAAGTATATTCTGAGTATTATTCTGTATTTTGCTATATGCCTATGAATGTACCTAAGAATGGTACGTAATCATCTATTCCAACACTTCTGCACTTTCCGTCCCTGAATGTGAATAATAGAAAATATAATACACATACTGGCTCATTATGCTTTGAAATTTGAGTCCTTGCAAAGCAACTGTGATGAAGCTTCATTTTAAAATATTGGCCTCTCTGTAGTCAAAAGACTGAGAAATTAAATTGACTAAAATAGTTACAATATTTTGAACAGAATAGTTAAAAGTAGGGAATTCCACTGACTGAAGCAGGATACTTGAAGCCCTTGGAGGCTGGCATTCATGGTGGTGGGATGTGGCAACATCCTAAAGTTATTACCATTTCACAGCTTGTTGGCAGCTAAAAAACAATGTACTTGCTTCATGGGAAAAAACAACGTTCCAGTTTTGCCCATATAACAAGTACTTTAGGCAGCACTTAAGACATTTAAAACTATTATTATGGTTATATATTGTAATATATATTTCTGCATAACATTATAGCACACATTATACATCGTGCTAATTCCTTGTGAAAATATCTTCCTGTTATTACTGTAATGAAATGCACTTTGCATAGATAATGTTGTAGAACCTGATGTTTCCACAAATAGATAACTCTCAAAGTGGGGCTATGAAAAAGAAAAATCTTCAGCTTGAAATCTGCTCTTACGAGCATCTGCTTTTATTACAACAACAATAATGTTTTATAGAAATTTCGTCTTAGTTTTTAGTGATACCCCAAAGCAACTGAAGGGAAGAAACTAACAGGCTAAGAAAAGAAAAAAGAATGATTCTGGCAGTTCCCTTTAACTGTTTATTCATGGCCAGGAGGCCCAGAAACAGCATACAGACACGTGCTCTCTGTGCTGATTCTTTGATAAAACTAAAACTAATACCTGAAGTATCTGAAGGTTCAGTGCCTACAGATTAATTTTTTTCAATTTTGTGAGTGTTTTATGGGCTTCTGCATGGCCTATGTCAGTGAAAAATGTGTTTTTTTTATAAACGATAGCTATGTTAGTAAAAGCCCTACAGTAGCTGCAGTAGAAAAGCACTTCATGCTGCTACAGCCACTGAAATACCTGAATGGGTATTAAATGTTACAAGTATGCTTATATTGATAAAATTTATCTACACCAGGGTCTTCCTTTTTCTTTATCCATTCTGGAAGAGTCCAACTGGCAAAACTGAAGTGTAGAAGGCCTTAATGAGAGATCCCCTTTCCATAATTCTTTTGGGAAGTGCTCCACTTACTGGGTAATTTTGATAAGTGCCCCACCTGAACTGTATATGTCTTCCTGAGTGTGAAGGAGAGAGGGAGCTGACACCTAGTAGTCCCATCATTTCAGTGGAAGCATTGGGAGGAAGAACAGTAAGTGAATCCTAGTGGAGTATCACATTGCTGTTCCCTTTTCCCACCTATGTTTTTTACCCTGATGAAAGGGTGGTACAAGTTTTTGACCAAATTGCTGTTTTGTAAAAGACCTGTGTAGTACAAAGAATGATGTTGAAATAAGTCAAGCAGTGATCTAACCAAAAAATGCAAACAAAAAGCCGAATCAGAAAATATTTGGTCATCCTATAATTATCCCCAGTGAAAAAGAAAAATACAAGGGAAAAACAATTTAAACATTACATATGTTTTACAAGCCCAGAACCCAAACAGAGAGCAAACAATTCACCTCATGAATTTATTTATTCCTCAGAAGAGAATTTGCGAGCCCAAGCTGGCTGGGGGACCCTCCAGCTCCCGCTGCACCAGGCTGGTGGCAGAACGAGGGAAGTGAAGTCCTGGTAGGAGCCACCCTGGTGCCCGTCTCTCCGGCATCCCCTCAGAGATGAGCATAAAGGAGCCTGAGCATTGTAGCTGATGCTGAGCTCACAGGACAGGAACTCGGGGCTGAAACCTCAGTCCCAGGAAAATCAATGGAGGCTCAGTCGTTCACTCTGGTGGGGTGAACATTTTGCTTCACATCCTCTGCCTGTAGAAAAGCTGCTGTATTCTACTGTCCTGTCATTTATAGCCCCACTTCCAAAGCTTTTTAAGCCTTTGATGAAGTAAGGCTACCTTCTTTACAAGCACTAATGATGCCAGCTATGGATATCTGATAATTTCTTGTCCTACACTGCGGCAATTTACCATATAATTTATCAGTTTGCCTTTTATCTATGTATTGATATTTATCATATCTGTCCCTACTAAGAATGAAACCTAAGTCAATCTGTGGGAATGTCAATTAAGCAATTAAAAAATTTGGAAACAAGTGCTGAAAAGTATATGTCTGCATATACAGGCAATGAAAAACATTTGGACAATATTTGAGGCTTGCTTGTTTGTTTGTGGCCTGTATACTGTTTTTGCCATTCTTCTGGTTTGTCCTTCATTTTGTAGCTTGTCCTCTTAAATCTAGGTTACATGTGATAGCACGAAAAGAAGCAAAACACAAAGGCTGTAATTTTCATATGATTGCTGCTTGATTCCCCCTAACCTGCTAAGCTAACAGAAATGTAGTTTTATGATATTTGTTAATGTCACTGTTACAATTCCGGGAAAAGTGCAGTCTCCCGGAGCAGCAGTACTTGGTGTGTAGTTGGAGCTTTTGTACATCAGCCAGCAGGTGGCAATGAGATGAAGGCTCCTACAGGTGATTATCCCCACGTGTACTTCTGTTAACATGTTCCAAAACAAAGTTAAATTAAATACGTGATAAATTCCCTCAAGAGCAGCAGAGCTGATGGTATCAGAAGTATCTTCTTTGACATATTTTCTACCCAGTTTCATTGGCATGCACGCTCACATACAAGATGAGTCTCTTCAGGGAGAATTTGTGAAATAACTTAAATTACTGAAAGTGCTTACTTTTTATATTTCAGTTTTAAAGATGGTAAAAATTTAGTTTGGAAAAAGAGGTAAAAACAAAATAGTTTTTGCAGCCTGGTTACTACACAGGGATTGCTAAAATGCAGAATTACTGTTAAAGAGATGATACTCTGGCTGGAGAAGATGTGCCCTTTCAAAAATGTTACCTTTCGAGGACACAAAATGTAGTCCTTAGTTCTTTGCCTCTGTCTGTATCTCATACACACAAGTTCACAGGATGTAAAGTAATACAACACTTCCTTTTATGGTCAAGGAAGGATAGAAGAGAGAAGCTGATAATTCCTTCATATTTTAGATAATTTGTCCCATGATAAGAAACGGACTCACGTAAATTCTGAGATAGAAATATTAGTGACCAGATTATAGTGCCTTTGGCAATTTGATTTTTTATTTAGTAAAAATACATGAAAATGCATAAGGGGTGGTGTTCCCCGATCCTGGGCACTGCTTTCTGTCCCTGAGGAAAACGCATGCCTCCACCGATGTAAGGTAGTAGCACCATTTACATTGATTTTCAAGTGCCGAGATGTAATCTTCCTTCCCTGACCTGAGAGCGCCGTAGCCAAGGGCTGCAGGTGGCTTCTCGTCAAAGATCAAACCCCGATGCAGACACACATCGTGACTGCTCACTCGGAGCCCCGCTTCCCCGTGGCAGCCATATGGCTCAGAGCCATTCCCTGGGTGCTCTTCCCTCTTGCTGGGTACGTGTGTGTGTCCTTCTCCGCAAACCACCCCACCTCCCCGGCCTGTTTTGTGCCGTGCACTCTCGTTCTGATTTTGTTCGTGACCGTATTAGTTCCTCCCAGTGAAGCTACGATTGCATTTCACAGGCTGAAATTTCAGGAGACTTGATCATAGATGCCCTCTTAATATTTGTATGTTATGCATATGTATACATTTATATACGTTTACATTGCTTTTCCCCATATGCAAGGTTATTTAAAAGATACTTCAGCTTCTCTTTTTTCTTTTTTTTTTTCTGGACATATGGTGAACAGTATTGTACATAGCGTGAGTTATTAAATAGTAAGATACTATATTAAATCAAAGGCAATCTGATTGCTCTAATATAAATACCATTTTTTGTGAATATTCTCCAAATGAACTGCAAACGTTATGTTTTTCCTGCAGAAACTACACAGATGATATCCTGATGTAGGCAAACTTTCAAGTTTAGCCTTCTGTAACACCAGTGATTGCTTCCAAAATACACAGTACTTGGTAGTATATTCTTGCCTTGTATTTCTGCAGCTCTTGCTGAACTTTGCTTTACAAACCTGTCTCAAAATTTCTCTGCAGACAGAGATGAGCAAATTAGCCGCAACGAGTGATTTATTAAATTTAGTCATTTGTGACTGTCACAAATGTATCCTTAGAGGACTGAGGCCTCAGAGGCTACAAATTTGATGCTTTCTTTAAAATTATTTGTGACTAGTGTGTGTGGCTATGCATCAGTCAAGAAATACTCATGAACTTTATAGTTACTGCCCGGGACATGGTACTATAGTACACTTACAATAGTGCTTTGAGTTTTTATTATTCTTGCTGTATGACTGGTATTTTTTCAGCTTTCTCTCTGGCTGCTTTCAATCACAACCAAATAAACACACAAATATTTATTTCTTGTACAATTTTTTGCACAAGTATTCACATTAATTTTCCTTGTAGTTGTTATTCAGGAGAGTTACATGAGTTAGTTACTTTTTAATAGTTAAAAAGAGCAAATAAAAAGCATCAGAAATACTATGAGAAATCAGAAACAAAAAAATGTTTTTTTCCTACAGTTTATGTTTGTGAACTTCTTTGTTCAAAATTTGGTCAATTCTTGTTACAATAATGCTGTTGGAAAATAGCTTCCAATCCAAAATATCATACACTTACATTAAAATGTAATTAAAAATTACAAGTGCTAAGTGTTGCTGACAAAGCTAATTTATGCAAAAGATGTAGAAAAAACTTTGGTTGTGTTAATTGATGATTTTTTACAGAGTACAAGTGTAACAGAAACAAGCCTGGTAAGCTGATGAAAAAGTCAAGACAAGCAAGAATGTGAGGACTTCTATTTCTCCTTTCTGATTTGTCTCTGATACTTACAGACAGGGTTTTAAGAGATGTCCCATTAATATGATATTTCTGAAACTGTAGTCAGGATTTGAAATGTGGTTAAAATATCATAGAATGGTTTGGGTTGGAAGGGACCTTAAAGATCATCTAGTTCCAACTCCCCTGCCATAGGCAGGGACACCTCCCACTAGACCAGGTTGCTCAAAGCCCCATCCAGCCTGGCCTTGAACACCTCCAGGGATGGGGCCTCAACAACATCCCTGGGCAACCTGTTCCAGTGCCTCAACACCCTCACTGTAAAGAATTTCTTCCTAATATCTAATCTAAATCTACCCTCTTTCAGTTTAAAACCGTTACCCCTCATCCTATCACCGTACTCCCTGATAAAGTGTCCCTCCTCATCGTTCCTGTAGGCCCCCTTTAGGTACTGGAAGGCCTATAAGGCCTCCCCTGAGCCTTCTCTTCTGCAGGCTGAACAACCCCAACTCTCTCAGCCTGTCCTTATAGGAGAGGTGCTCCAGCCCTCTGATCATCTTCATAGCCCTCCTGTCCATATGACTGATGATGGTGCCCTTCTTTTGGATTTTAGTTAAATTTCTGGAAAATTTAACAATCCTGAGCTTATATGAACCATTTTTTAAAAAAATTCATGTTGGATTCAGCAGATCATTTCAATTCCAAATAGCAAAAATAACAGTGACAGCTTGAAATATTCCATATTAAGGGTGGCTGAATTTGATTGCATTGTGTAAAATGTGAAAGAAGGAAACAACTTCTTAAAATTTGTTGGGGATGAAAGAGAATGATGCAAAATGAGTATTTTTGTCAATAAGAAATAAGAATCTTTTGTTTTGTGTTAACTGCAAGTTTTACTGGGTAATCGTGTTTCAAAGCCTTTACAGAGAAGTGGTTTTCTTTCTTGCAGCCCATGACTCATGCAATTGTTCCTTTCTTTGTTCTGAATCATTTCTTCTCAGCTCGTAGCAACATTTCTGGATAGCTCTGGCTCGCTCAGTTTAGGATTGTGTCACAATTTTCATGAGCTTTTCTGAGTGACTACACTCAAGAAGAAACTCTTCTCCTTCGTGGCTGCTGTGTGTTTTACTTCAGATGTTTCTGTGTTGCAAATTCAGCTGTGATCAAATCTGCAGACAACAGCAAAATTAGAAGGGTAATGAAGAGAGCTCCCAGTCAACATGCAGACTGACTTAGTGAACATGTGCGGGAGAGAGCATGGTTTCAACTTCCTAACAGATGTAGAGTGAAAAGACTATCCCAGCCCATACTCAAACCTGATCTAAAGCAGGATGGGGGTAGCTGACCCAGACTGTGAACCCCAGTGACGGGTACAGCCTGCCTTTTGAAGCAGCAAGTCATATGTTTGTTTTCACAGAATCACAGAATAGTCAGGGTTGGAAGGGACCTCTGGAGATCATCTAGTCCAACCCCCCCGCCAGAGCAGGGTCACCTACAACAGGTTGCACAGGACAGCGTCCAGGCGGGTTTTGAATGTCTCCAGAGTGGGAGACTCCACAACCTCTCTGGGCAGCCTGTTCTAGTGCTCCACTACCCTCAAAGTAAAGAAGTTCCTCCTCATGTTAAGATGGAACCTCCTATGTTCAAGCTTGTGCCCATTACCCCTCGTCCTATCAATGGGCACCACTGAAAAAAGACTGCTCCCATCCCCCTGGCATCCTCCCTTCAAGTATTAATAAAGCATTAATTAAAGCATTAATAAGATCCCCCCTCAATCTTCTTTTCTCCAGACTAAAGAGACCCAAGTCCCTCAGCCTTTCCTCATATGAAAGATATTCTAATCCCCTAATCATCTTTGTAGCCCTTCAAGCATGTTCTCCACAGTTGCTAGCACCATCTCCGTCTCACTTGATGAAACTTCAGCCGGTCGGTTCATCCACTCAGTTGCACCCCAAATAGGGGTCTACTTCCTTGCTTGACGGAGAAAACAGGTGGAGTTGTGAGTTATAGCAACGTTCTCCTCTCTGCCTCTCCAGTGGGTTTGGTGTTGGTTGCAATGTCCCAAGAGGAGAGACAAAACCAGCATTTCTGGCATTCATGTGACAGCACCCTCACAGCAAGAAAGTGAATGCCTCCTGCCACCCTGTACTGATCCCTCGTAAGAAATTTCAGAATGAGCTTCCTGTGTGCGCTTCGATGTGCAAACTGGTCAGCAAATCTGCTCAAACTGTATCATACATACACATATGTTCAAGTCAGTCACAGGACTATAAGCACCAATGTGACAGAGCCATGAGAAAAGCTAATGTTTTCCACAATACAGTGCTTGTGATACAGTCACAAAAGTATTTGTGGTATTGTTCATGATCCCAGTTGCTCTACAGAGTTCAGGATCCTCGTGCTCAAGAAAGATCAATTCAAACTGGAACAGATGCAAAAAGAGGCAACAAGGATGGTCAGGAGGATAGAAGATCTCTCTCTGAAACAGAACCAAAAGCATGTAGTGAGTTTAACCCAGAAAAACATTTTTTGAATGGGTATACAGCTGGCTTGTATACACGTAAGACAGGATTGCACAGGAACATGAGATACCATGCTCCAGAGTGGGTTTTTAATCTTTATTTCATTTTCATACACTAGTAGAGTGTATCTACCTATGCAGTGAATGTATTCGGTGTGCACCACATCTAGGTGACATTTTGGGAGAATTAAGAAGGACCAAGGCTGTTATATTCTGAAAATACACTGTCTCTTCATAATTAGTGGCATATGTGAAGTTACAGTTTATAAAAATAAAATTGTATCAAAACTAGCTCAAGCAAAAGGGGTTGTTCCGAGTTTTCAGTGAAAATCCCTTAGTCCCCAACATGGATGCTGATTTGCCAAAAGTGAGTTGAAACATCAGTTGTGATACTAAGTTTTCCCCAAAAGTTTTATACCTCACGTGGAGACACTGCATAGTGTACTAGATTTATCATCTGTTCTCTGTGCTTGTGAATACAGAAATCCGTGCCATTTTATCCCTATTAAATCATGCACCAATGGAAAGTAAACATAGTGATGTAACAGGAAGCAATTTTTTTGTACTTTTCAATGTAGTTGAACATATGGTGAATAATCCTCATAAACAGCTAGATATTATTAGCCCCGTTATATGGACAGGGAAAGGGAAGCAAGAACTGATACGAGGGTTTGTGCAAGGTCACACTACAAATAAACATGGAAAAATTACCACTACTGAAACTGATATACCTCTGGGTAAAATTCAGCAGCTGTCTGACCATGAGCTAAAACATAAAGCAGATGAGATGAGAACCTCCACCACTCAACCCCCCTTGTGATTTATGTAAGGTAAGCAGATGGGCTGCGATGGGTGAGATCTGAATTCCTCCAGGGGGTGCATTCAAGAAAAATCAAACTGGATAAACTGTAATAAATTCATGTGCTCATTAGTCTTCATATGGATAATCTCAAAAACGGCATCGATAATTACTGTTCCACCTTTTGCAAAGTCATCAAATTAAGAATTACCGAAGCAGCCACCAGAGTGCACCAGATACATTGTAGAGCAACTTGGAAGAAAAGAGAGGAACATAGGAAGTGTCCCTCCCTTTTCTTCTTTTCTTCCTTTCTTTTTGCTATGAGAAACAAATCAGCTGTTTAAACGTGTGTGGAGGGCCAGTGAGGGAGAAGGTGAAAACTCTCAGCAAGCCGGGAGGGTGTCAGTCCTCTTACCTGTAGCTGTGTCCTTGCAGTTGCTTCTGCGCCAATTGTGTCTTGCTTACTAAATTCCCCCGTGTATCGAGCTGCCTCCCGATAGTATTGGACATATGTTTCTACAAAAAATCCTATGAAAATTTGAATATAGGATACACATTAGCTTGCAGGATCAGACCATAAGAAACGTTCACAATGTGCTGGCTAGCAAACATGTTACCAGCTTTCTGCATACAAATCTGCTTTCTCTGTACACGTGTGTGACTTCATCCCCATCGCCTATATTCAGGGATATGTAAGCTGATCTGAAACACCTCCTACATACCAGTACTGTACATTTCAGAGTACCGACTACTCCACGCTGTATATGCCATATGGTGCTCATTGTAATGGAACGTTACGTCTTCCGTATTTTGAAGGGCAACATAAAAGCATTAAAGGTGGAGCTTATCTGACAGATGTGGACGTCTGCATGTGACCTACTCACATAGTCAACCTGTCTAGTCAGTGGAAATAAATAAACAGTTCTAGAGAGTGATTCATCTCTATGTCTTGAAGTGGAGGTCTAACATAGGGCAGAGGATTTTATCCTCTAAAAGTGCATTTCTTTAGTGGACTTTCAATGGAGCACAAAATCATTTGCACACGTGTAGACATCAAGAGTTAAGTAATAGAAATCATACCCTGAGTATGTAACCTGTAATATTCTTTTTTATATTATTCCTAGCATTGGCTATTAACAGCTGCAGAACACTAATCACGTATGTGGTTCTTCATATAGTGGAGTGCAGCAATATATGAAGTGTGAAGCTTAATATGGGTTAGATTTCACCTTACAATATACAAACAACTTTCCATTTCATATCTTTTCTGGCTGCTGGATGGAACCCTGGAAACACAGTTTGGACAATGGAAGTGCTGCCAGTTTATCTGAATGTGAATTGAGTGAGCGAGCTGATGAGACATTTTCTGCTCAGTTTAAAACCCATCTGAACAAATTTTACAGTAGATAATGCTAGGGAAAGGATGACAGTCTCCTGCATTAAAAATATAGCTTAGAAGTCCTGGAGTACAGTTGTACTTTCACTGCGGCGCTGTATTGGTTGTCTAAACCCTCTGATATTGGTTCCAGAGGGATCTCTGGACCTCAGCAGGAATAAATCCACCTACTGCCGTTGAAGTCAGTCTGTGGGTTTGAATTTGTAAGCTCACCTGCTACTATTTCCTCAAGCCAGTGCTTCTCAGTGGATTGTGTTTTTACCTGCTGATAATTGATGCATCATCAGGAACACGAATGTGAAAAATCACCCATCACCTATATAAAATATATCATCATATATCTATACAAAATATGAAAATCAGTGTGATTTTTTTTATTTGGGAAAACTTTAAAAAGGAAAAAAAAATCGCTCTGTATTGAAGAGTCAAAAGCATATGTTGAACGCATGCATATTTAAACCCTGTAAAGCAGCAATGAAGGATGGTACTGCTGAGAAGTTCTCTTTTTAGCAGTTCCTTTGTAAAGTGGGTGCCAAGTACGAGAACCCTGCATGATCTGCTTGGCTCTGGTGACTGATTATTTTAAGTGTAAAGGCCCTGCATGACATCTTAATCTAAATATTTAAACTCTTTGAAGGAGTCCTGGATTCTGTAGCAAGACAGATTTGTAATCTCCTTTCTCAGTGATATCTCCTTTTATCACATAAACCTGTGTGCCTCAAATGGCGCATTCTTATCTAGTTGATTACGAACAACCTTACTTTTCAAATAAGCATTCCCGTACCTTGTTAAGAACATGAATATTAACTGCAAACCCAGCAATTACTGACTGAAAGATGGTTTAGGCAGAAGATATATCGATGAATGACAGTGGTGATATTCATGTCAGTTTACAGCAGTAATACATCTGTAGGTCAAAATTGTCTAGCTGGCTCCACTGTAAGTCAGGAATAATTTAATCAAAGAAAACTGTGGTGGTGTTATGCTGTCGTAACAGGACAGATTTTGATCCTATCAAGTTGTCAAATGTAGGAAAGAAAAAAGTGTGCCTAAAGCTCCTAAATCCACTTCCATGTTTGAAATGAGTCATGTTACAGACAGATTTAAGAAGGGAATCAGTATTTCTGGTGGTTTTGTCAGTAATTTAATCCCTATTCTCATTTATTAGTAGAACTTACTTCTTTGTAGCTTCTTTTCCCACCCTCCTTGTGATATCCTTACAAGAGCTTTCTTTCTCTCTGGTTGACTGGCACAAACTCTTTCTGGGTTTTGACATTTTTAATCTCCCCCCGCCATGAATAAGGCAGGTTCTTCCCCTTCTCCATTTGCAGTAAAATTTTATTTGAGCAGTCCCTGGGGCGCCACGTTGGCTACATCTTGGCTTTGCCTTCTTCCTTTTACAGCAGCAGGGCAGCATGTTATGGTGTGCCTTAATTAACGATGTGTTTTAAGATGCTTATCAAAGAAAAAGCAGTTTCTATTTTTGTTCTTATAGCAACTAATATATGTTTAGTTTGGGCAAAGGGCTTTAGAAAGCACTCATTAAACACAGAATCCTTTAAATGTTTTTACGTTTCTTTCTGTAATTTTTTTAGCTATTCTTTAAAGGAAGTTTTATAACTAAGTAGGGTATTTGGCACACAACCAATTAGCGGAAGTTTTAGAAATGGCCAGGTCCTGAGGACCCTGGTATTTACATTTTTAGTTTTCTTGGTTCAGTTTAAAAGAAAAAGGTTGAGTCCTTCAGAATATAATTTTGCATTCTGCATAGGCTGTTTGACAATTGATACATGCATTGAAAGAAAGAGGCAAAGGCGCCACTAAATAGGTGTCGTGACATACATTAATAGGATGTTTGCTCATCTCATGCTGACGTACTTCTAAAGTGACCAGTGAAAACAGCTGAGTCTTCTTTGTGTCTATGTGAGAATTTAGGCCCCAATTTTTGCCTTTTTGGACACAGCCTGAGATGTAGAGTGAGTGCTGTACCTTTGCAGTGGGAGTACAGGGAAATCTTTTCACAGTCCGAAGTTATGCTGTGGTTTCATGTCCTTGTTTTTGTGTGTGTGCCTGTGAGGAGGTACATGCAGATAATTTGTTCCAGTGTATTCTCCTGGTGCATCCTGCTAGTTAAGCTGCTGTAGCCGTGCTACTAAGCCATTGCTGAAGCAGAACTGTAGCTGTGCCTTCTCTTATACCCATTCCCTTTGGAAACTGAGAACATCTGGGGAGGTGGGGAAGCACCAACCTCTTTTCCATGCACTGTAAATCTTAAAAAATTAAAAAATCCACACAGTTCAAAAAAGACCTGTTCTTTGTTTCTAATTTATACGCAGAGCTTACCTGTTGGTAGCAATGTCTACTTTTTAATAAATAATTTATTTAAAAAAAATTTAATAGGAAAGTTTTGATTAAAAAATTAACAATACAAAAATTATTTTAGCCAAAACACCTTGGCCAGCTACCTACAGATAAAATATCTTACAAAAGCCATGGAAGAGACAGGCTTTATTAAAAGCCACCCCTACCCTCAATTCTTTATATGAACTTAAAACTAAGGCAAAAGTTGACCTTCAGTGGTATACGAAGTGAAAAGGCACCTCTGTAATGGTTGGTCTATTGAACATCAGCCAAGGTTTCCTGTGCTTGTAATGTTGGGACTCTTCTTAAAATGTCATGGTGACATTATGCTTTTTAAAGAAATCGGGGCCGCCCCCTTCTGCAGAAGGCCAACCTTTTAAGAAGAAACCTACTGGATAAAATTATCCGCTTAAGTCAATGACAAAATACAGTTATGTCTGGATATCACCCATGAACTCTGCAAAGTCACCAGCTGAAAGCACCAAGGACTCTGAAGGACAAACTGATCTTGCTCAAACATGACGCAAAGGTCTTCCTGTTTGCTTCTCCACTGGGAGCAACTTCACAGCGAATGTAGGTCGAGATTTCTGTGCTGCCCCTGCTTGGCAGCTCTGTGCTGGACAACAGCTGCACAGAAAAATGCGTGGTCCATCCGCGACCGCGTGCAGCCTCCCCATTTAGGTGTACAATGGTTTAAATAAGTGAAGGTTCAGAACTCGATACCTGCGTGCTCCAGAACACCTCACATGGCCCGGTGCTGAACTTCTCAGATGTTTAACTGCAAGCAAAGCAATTGCATGATTTTTGTTTGTTTGTTTTAAAAGGAACAAGGAAATGCAATGCAAATTACACTCACATTGAAGTTGATCCATTCACTTATGGCACAAAGCAATTATAATTCAGACAAATCACACGCTTCTGTGAATGCAGACACAAATTACAAACCTAAACAGCGTATATACATCTACAGGTTATGTTAAGAGTTGCCATGGAAGAAAAACCAAACAGGTTTGAGTGCTGTGTTACAGATCCTGCCTACAAAGCTAACACCAAAGCAGTGAGTCCCACCTCCGATACCAGAGTTTGTGCCGGGGCGCAGAGGCTGTCCCCGCTGAAAAAGCCGACCCAACGCTGCCCAGCTCCGGCTGTCGCCGGTTGGTAGAGCGCGGCCTTGGGGCTCATGGTGGCTGGTTTGAGGCACAGCAGCTCCGAGGCAGCTCAGTCACCTCATGTCCTTGCCTGCGGTTTTTATAGCGATAGCTCGCAATTAACAAACCATTTTGTGTGTGTGAAGAGCGCAACCAGGCACAGAATAACGTCGTGATTCAGTGAAACGGACAACGTACGAAGCAAACACTGAAGCCATTCCCTGTTTTTTCTCACCCCCGGGCTGCTGCGTTGGCACCACCGCAGCCCCACCAGCCGCCTCCGCGGCGGCGGCTACGGGCCTGTGCCCCCCAGCACCCACCGCCCCCGCACCTTGCTCAGGCCTCAGACTGCAGCAACTCCCCTTTAACTGAACGATTTCTCTGCGGTGCCTCAAACCAGACTCCAGCCCGGCCAAAACCACGCTGTTTATTAACACCACACGGCGTATGGAAGCACACACAACGCTAACACCAGCGGGGCAG
>VZSZ01002905.1:210098-291814 GCA_013398815.1 Ibidorhyncha struthersii | reverse complement strand
GCGGTGGTGGTGCTGCCCCGTGGCTTCGGGGGGAGCTGGACCCCAGAGTCTTTGGGGATCAGGCCGCGGTTTGTGGGATGCAAGGTGTAGGTTGTCATTATTTTAGTTTTTAATGAGATAAACAGAAGGAAGGTGCAGGCAAGGACAAGATAAACTTGTTAAAGCATTCGTCGTTTTGCTTAAAAGGTGGAACGGATAATGGGCACAGAAGCCAGCCTTCCTTTTGTGAAGCCTGAGGACCTCCTGGTGCCTCGCAGCATGTGTTTGGTACAGGCAGGAGCCTGCCGGCTTTTCGGCGGCAGTGAGCAGAGAGGCTGCTGTGTGGAAAGGAGAGTTTTGTCTTTATGGCCCGTTCAGTCTTGCCTCTTCCTTGCTGAAACTGTCAACAAAGGTCCCATTGATAAAGATGGGGCTTTTATTAGTGCTGAGAAGCCAGCTGAAACTGGGAAGGTATTGAAACTGGCACACTGTTTCCATGCCTCCATAGGAAGAGCGTGCCTGATCAAAGAGATTATAGTCTGATTAAATGAAGATAAAAGGAAGTACAGTGAGTCACCCTGGACAAGAGATAACTGATGCACCATGATATGTCACACCAAGAGTCCACGGCAAATGCAAGAACCGAATTGAGAAGTACAGCCTACCCCGTGTCTGAACCACAAAGCCATGCCTCTCTTTTTATTGAGGTACTTCCTTCTCCATAACTAATGTTATTTATAACCCCACTTTCAGTCCTGCTGTCATTTTAGCTACATACGTAAAAGGCACTGCAGATCCAGTTGTTCACTACTGAATGCAAAATATGTGCATTTTTGCAAGAAATTGGAAAATCCACCATCCTTCTGCATTATTGTTTTTGATATTTTTACCTCTCATACCTCTCCTCAAACTTCCCATGGAGGAGGGACAAGATAAAACCACTTTCCCTGCTCCTTGGGATAACTTCTGAGTAAGGATCCGTGTATCTGGAGACTGTTAAGATCAGTTCTCCCTTTTAACGCAGGGCTTCCCAGATACATGGCTCTAAGCTGCAGTTACTCTTAGCCCCCAGAGGCCCCAGACGCGTGAGCACAGTCCTGGGGGCCCCTCTGTGTCCTAGAAACTTGCCTGCTGCGCGAAGGCCAGCACCATTAGGAGCAGAGATCTCATCAGGTTGTCTGCAGCTGCTTCTGGGGAGAGCCTCCTGGGTAAACTGAAGCATTGCCATGCAAGTGATGGTGATCCTTCACACATTGTTCTGATGTGGGATTAAGGGAGTGCAGGAGGATATAAATGTGAAAAGCAGTCTCATTTCCTTAATTATAGCATATAAATGTGTACGTGAAAGTTCTGCAGAACAGGGGATTCCCACAGTTAGTTTGCCTGAGTTCCACTGCTGGCAGAGTTACAGCTTTCCAAGCCACGCATGTTTGCCATTTAGCTCGTTAAACTAAGATTCTAAAGGACACCTCTCTACCTTTCTGCTTTGCCACTCTAAATTTGTACCACAGTCCCCTCTCTCCCATTTTCGTTAACCAGGACGTCAACTCCATGGTCCTGATTCATCTGCTCCCTCCTGCCCTGCATCCCCAGTGTCTTCCCACTCCTGAAGAGAGAGAGGTTGGGAATGTTATTTTCATGATGCATGGAGGGAGGGGGATGACCACTTGTTATCTTTTGGTCTTTTTAAAACAAACAAACAAAGAAACAAAACTTTTCTGAAACATTGTAACATTTTTTGTGGGATTTTTTTTTCCCTTTTTTCTGAGTACTTTTGTTCTTCATCAACATTCCCATGTTGATGTGCAGAGCTGTGTGATAATAATAGAGCAAATGCCCAAACCTATATAATTCTGAAATATTTTGTGGAAATACGTTCTTCCATTATGCTCTGCACAGTGTGTAAGTGTACCAGTTCTGCCATCCAGATTCTGCATTTTATTACTGGTATGAAACTGGAATTTATTTTGCCTTTTTTTAAAATAACAAAATAAGAACAACTTTCAGTATCTAGGTTAGCATCTCTCTGCTAATTTGAAAATTCTGTAATTTTTAACAAGGATCAGAATATTAGGAAGCCAGTGTACTACAGTGCCAGCTGTAATGAAGCAGCCCTTTTGGAAAGGTTAATAGAGAAACTACGTTGAATTGTTTTCTTCAGAGGCATTAAAAATCGTGCATGTTAGAGATTGTATTGTCTTTGGATGGTTGGGGAAGCACGGCACTGGTACATTCTGGAAAAAGCAATGTATTGGCTGTGCTCCAAACAAAGTGGCATCCTAGGAAAGGACTATACTTCCTAACCAGCTATTTTTTCCTTCAGGCATTTGAGAAGTCTTACTTCGTAAGACTAAAGAATTTTACTGATCTAATAGATTGTCAAGCTACTTTCCCATTCTTTTTTGGCCCTTTAAAGGCACAATGAGCCTGTGAAATATTTGCTTTAGGAAAGGCTTACCTTACTATTGGTTCCTTAGGCTAAAATCTAGAACAGCCTCAGCATGATTACTTCCAAATTTGACAATTTAACAATATTGCCTTGACCATGGTGATGCAAAAATTCTATCAGAGCTGTCTTCTTTGCCATAGGGAAGTTTATTTTACATTTTACTTTAAAGTAATGGTTAAAGAAATATTTTCTGATTGTGTAGATACTGATTATGGGTGACTTCTGTGGTATACCTAAGTATCTAAGAGCTTCTTAGAGAAATCACAAAGGCAGATTGCCCATTATCAAATTCAGTTTTAATAGCTCTCTTTTGCATATTGCTTCAGTTTTCTCACTTGCCAGTTTTAACCCATTAGATCCACTAATGCTTTATAGGCTGTCTTGCTACATGCATTTTGGTGTCATCTCCTTTTCTTTATCATGCACAAGGTTTTAAATCATTTCTTCTTGTTTTTTTTTCCATGGAACCGTTTCTTGTTACATGGACTGTGGGAAGTAAGAGTCAATCAGAGAGCTTTCAGACCCTGTTTCAGTGGCCGTTTTTAGGCATGTCAGCCTCATGCAGGTGAAATGTGAAATCCACACCATTAAGCATAGACTTCCAGTGCCACTTAGGTTCCTTGCTGGCAAATTTTACATCTAATGTGGCAGAAAGGACTGCAGGTCCTGTGTCATATTTGCCAGCCACATGTAGGCGTTTCAGATAACAGCAGTCTTCTCATATGGCTGCGTGGGCTTACCCTCAGGCAATCAAATGCCATCCAGTGCGTCCTCTACAGGACTATTTCTGTCCTGTGGAGTAAGCGAATGTGTGTGTGTATGTGTATGCAGATATGTATATGTATATATATGTGTGTAAAAGTATTTTTAAAGTGTCATTATAAGGCTAAAGCCAAGTCTGGAGTATTCAGTGGGCGGGGATTAGGATATAGCAAAACTGCAAGTAAGTGAATGCATGCAGAACTAACGGCATGCATACCAGCGTGTGAGGCAAATAAACTTCTGCTACAGAGCGTTTTCAAGAACCAAGCCTGAAATGCAAACTCATAAATAGATAAATGATTTTAAATGTGGTGGCCACTGGACCTTGACTTTGCTTTTCTGTCCATACCTTCGTCCTGTCTGGGAGGCTGCCGTTCTGTATTGTCTCCTGTGCTGCACCAGGTTGTGGTGTGAGTCACAGCCTCCCTGTGTCTGTTTCCAACGAGTCACTGTGCCTGCTCACCAGCCAGCATGTGTGCTTTTGCTGCCACTTCATCTGCACTTCTCTAACTTACCTCAGAAGACCAGTTTTAGTTTTGAAGCTTTGCAAGCCAGTGCCTGTTTAACAACAAATGCTCCCAAAGGGCCTGCCAATCTTCGTATTGCTAATGACTTTTTAAGAAGGACTGCAACAATTTATAGAGACTAGGACATGGCATTTGCCATATTTAAATCTTGCGTTTGGTGTGCTGGTAGTCACTTGCAAAATGAGAACGATCAGTTGAGTTTCCCCGAGATGGAACTGAACCCCAGCCCAGTTCTGGACAGAGTGCTGTAACCCTTAGCTACTGTAAGAGAGAAGATTGCTGCCACCTCAGGTCTCCTCTTTCGAGTGACACCTGCTAGCCAGGGCCTGTGGTCCCCGAGGCTCACCGTCCCACTTCATTACTGGATCTGCATGATTTTGGGACATGCCAGCTGAAGCTTGGGTCTGTGTGTCAGTGAAACCAGGAGGTCTCAGTTGGGTTCTGTTGTAGAGAAGTGCCCTTTTTTGTGTTACTGTGTAAGTCTGGATAAAATAAAATATTTATTTTTACATGTCTTTGTAAATATGGGCTTTACTCAGTAGTGATAGCATCTGTGTTCACTGCAAGGATGGGTGACAAGTGAGGGGCATAAAATGCTTGATGTTTTCTACAGACTGCTGTGGTCTAAATCACTCACTCACTGTTTTATCTCCCTGAGAAAGAAACCAGATGATAGATGTCCTTTGAGCTTGGAAAAATGACAAAGACTTCGTCTATGAATTGCCCATGATATATGATTTTTTTCAAACATTGACCATAATAGACATTACACAAGAGGAGTTTATTCTTTCCTTACCAGAATAATCTGCCTCATTCGTTGTTCGAATATTTGCTCAGTTTAATCTGAAGATTTAATAGTTTGCATCTTAAGCCAAAAAGAAATCTATTAGTAAGCATGAATTCACGCCTTTTTTCAAGGGCAGTTTCCATCTCCATTCTTTCAGAGAGAAAAGCTCTCATTCCTTTCCCCCTCTTTTCCCAGCAGTGACTCACTCTTAGAGTTGAAATCCAGTGAAATCCAGTATGAAGGACTAAAGCACTGTTAGGGGTATGTGTACAAGCAGAAAACTCACAAGCTCATTACTCACAACTGACTTAAGTTGGTAGAGCCTTTTGCAATTTCACTTGCAATCTGTTAGTATGGCACAGATTGCAGGTTCTCCATATCATCACAGCATTTGTTGTTCCTAACCCCTGTAACCCGTCTTTCGTGATGCCAGTATGGATGGCTCAGCACGTACCTTCCATGTGTCGCTTTGCAAAGCAAAGACCTATCACCCCGTGACTGACTTTACAAAATCACAGCAATCTTTTTATTTTCTAAGTTTACTGGCTCTACATAAGCACACTTGTTATCTAAATGCATTAGAAAAATCTTTCCTGCCTTGGATTTGCCTGCTAATTTGAACAGTGTTTATTGTCCGATGCCTACCAACATCTTCAGATAGAGCTGACAGGCAACAATTCATTAAGTTGCTTTATCTAGCATTGCTTTTGTGTCTTTTGTACTTCATGCATGTATAAATATGTAGTATACTGAAGACCCTTAATGTGTTGCTTAGTTATGCATGTATTAATCCCAGTAACGATCTACTGACAGCAAGTTCTGTTATCCCGACATTTCCTGCTTCCTCGATTCTGGGTTCTTGCTTCATGGGGTTGCCCTGCCCCCAAGTTTGCACCTTATTTCTTCTTTGAATTTATCTTGCTCCTGCCTTTGGTTCTTAGTATGTCTTTCCAATCATTTAAAAAGCCCTCCTAGTGCCTGTTACCTATTGTCAAGTTGCTGCTCAATTTTACCTTGATAGATGGAGCAAATAATTCTGTTTGAGTCTCTGTTTCTTCAGTATGAACATTCTTTTTGTGGCACTTTTCTTCGACATTTTCAGCATCCTTCTTTACCCTTGCCCTGTTACTTTGCCTCTTCACCCCCCAGCCTGAATTACACGCAGTAATTCCGTGTCAGACTCGTGAGTGTTACCTACATAGGTAAAACCACTTCCTTGCTGCTAATTACCACCTCAGACAATTGTATATTCTGCAGTCATGCCGTCTTGTTTTTCTAAGCATTCTGGTGGAACTCACTTTGAGTTGCATGTCCATTCTGAGCCCTAGATCAGCTCAAGCTCGCTCTTTTTCAGTGCAGTCCTCATTGCATAGACATAGTCAGTTTCTTGCACTTAGACATCTGTTTAGCATCTGTCAGTATGATAAAACAACATTATTTCAGCAAGTCCAGTTCACTAGGTGACCTAGATTATTCTACGTCGTGGATGTAGATTTGATTTAACGCCCTTTGCTATCAGTGAAATGAGTCTATTCAGTTCTACTCTGGGTCAGGCCCTTAAATGGCTATAAAATGAGAATAACTGTGCTGAATCAGTGGAGCTACATAGCAGAAATGAGGAAGATCAGGGCTCTCTGTATATAGGCTTTCTTTTTTATTTGAATGATGTACAGAGAACGAGATGTCATGCTTGTCTAGCTGTAAGGAATGTGAAGCATAAAGGCCTTTTGAACATTTTAATTAAGGGCTTTCCCTTTTTTGCTCAAGTGTGTACAAATTTATAGGATACAGAGCATAACACGATGTATTACTAGATGTGCTGTTATAAGCATGTAGAGTTTATGCAAAACTAGAATGTAACTGAACTTCCCATGAGCAAAGTGCCAGAGAAGCTGTGTAAATGTGAACTCCAACAGTCACTCTAAGTGGGGTATCAAAGGAATGTTTTTTGTTGTTTCACTAGGTTCCTTTTCTTTGAAGAGCAGAATTGTTGAACTTATCTTCAAATAAGAATAATGGCATTTTCAGCTGGCTGATACCAGCACTCGATTAAAAGGTGTTATAATCTAATTATTGTTGTTGCCAATATTTTACTTGTTTTGTAACTGTTACTAGAGAGGCTGGAGCTGAAAGCTGTAAGGTTTTAAGTCTACTCATATGTGTTTTGGTAACATCTGCAATGCCAGCACCCTTCTCTAGAGTTAATGCTTTTTTTACTAGAGTTACTGAGTACATGCCATCATTTTTTTCTTCTATGAATCAGAATACTACAGCTGAACGGAGGCCGTAATTACAGTTAGTGATACAGCGAGGTTCCTGCTGTGAGTGGTGTTGCAGATTCCTGTTATGCATGGGTCACTGATTGCCACTCCAGGCTCCTCGGTAAATCAACTTGGCCAGGGAAAGAAAAACTCCACACTTGTAAGTTTTAAGTATTTCCAACATGACAGTGGACTGTTTTGTGAGGGCTGCTGGTTTTGCAATGAACTTGCCTCTGCCTTGGAGTCTTGATCTCAAAATAATCATGTTCAGGCAGGGAATTTGAATATTTATAGCCAAAGAAATAGGAAAGAAAACTAGAGGTTTTGTTTGTTGAAGTATTTGTATGTGTACAAAATAAGTAGACTTGATTTATTTCATAAGTACAGTTGTAGCCATCATTTTCTGAGGTATATTTTTGGTGGTACTCCAAGCAGCATATGGGATGAGCACCTAGCCAATTTACCCCTCTGCGTTCCCCAAGAAGCTGAAATGATGAATTTATTATTTGGTCATTGTTTTGTGCCAACTCTCTTGTGTTTCACTGGAATAAAGGGGTGCACAGAAATGGTTACTTACCTGGTCATACCTTCCCATGAGGATAAGCTGCTCATTATTCCCCCTTGTTCCGTGACTCTGTTCCCTGCCGTTCCTGCTACAGCATCCCGGTCCTGTTAGCCTAGAAATGCTTTAATGAGAATTTCGGAGCTTTTATCTGTCAGCTTTCTACAACATCCTTCTTTCCTAGGGAAGCTTCTTAGACCAAAAGGTGACAGTAAAAATGTCATGTTAGCATGTTTCCTTTGCAGTGCCCCTAGTATTGTTGGAAGACTTAAAATGGTTTGGGGTGAAGTATTTGAGGAGGAGCAAATTGGAATGTTTTTAGCATGCTTAGAAATATGGTTGAAGGTGCACCACACATAAGAAAGCAACAAGGTAAGAATAATGCTGTCTTCGGCAAATAAATTAATATCTTATCATGTGTACTCAGTGCCAAACTGCAGCAGAACAGTTGGAATGTTTTGCTTGATTTAGCATCAGTACAAGTCTTCAATTTACCACTGCTCTGACTACCTCTTCTTCCTGTCCACCAGTCCCTAAACCACCCAGACGGCTTTTACTCTGGCTTAGGGAAGTCAGATATTTTGACTTCACTGCCCTGTTTGAAAACCAGGAAAATACTTAAGAGGATGTGTGAGAGGATTGTTTGCTCAAGGGTTAGTGATAACGTGCCCAGTAACGTACATTGTTTAATTTTTATTATTTGTAGTCAGTTGATTGTTTTTAGCTGATTTCTCTGTAATTGTCAGAACAATAGATGGTGGGACTGAAGCCACTGATGAAATATTCCCTCTATCAGAAATTGTCTGCCTTTAATAAAATAAAACAGCAAGCTCCAGGAGTATACTATATCAAGAGGTAACAGGGAGCTTTGACTGTGGTTTAAGAGAGTGCAAGGTTGGATTTTAACTGTACAAATAAAGCAGAAAGATCTTGTAGGCTCATAGTGACCCAAGGAGTCATATAGTAATTGTGGTTATAGCTGTGGTTATGAGTCCGTGATCCCAGATACAAATGAGTCCGTGATCCCAGATACAAAGCAAGACACTTGGAGCAGTAACCAGAAGCCTCAGCTACTGAACAGCAAGGAAGTCCAGGTAAGTGCTGTCACACACAGAGCCGTGACTCACTGGCCAGTCACAGCAGGAGACCAGAGCTGTTGTTAACCATGGACCAGTGGAAGATGCTCTCTCTCTTGGCAGTTGCTCAGAGGATGATAGATTTAACAGCTCTGTAGTGTAGGTTCTGGAGCCTCACTCTGTGATTCCGTATGCCACAACCAGATAAAGGAACACTGGTAGTGGTGTTATCACTGTGTGAATAGTCATTCCCGTTGTTACAACCCATATAGAGGGTGGGCTTTTGCGTCCTACTACATGTGTTCTAATGACTTGGCTGTGTCTTCTTGTCCTGAGAAGCCTGTATTTCAGGTGGACTTGAGGAATACCTTCTTGTACTACACTATTTCCTGAAACTTTCTTTTCGTCTCAGAGTGCCTCCTAAGGTTTGTCCTGAACCAGCACAAGTTTTGATGTGGGTGCAGGTCGTGGCCACATCAGGCTGAGATAAGTGGAGGCTGAAAAGAGTGGGGACATCACTGAAACTGGAGTTTCCTTCCACCTCTCACATACACCTAGCTAATGTTTTTCTTGCCCTGGCATTAGCATTTCTGAGCTGACTGAAGTAGGTTGAGCTGAATTAAAAAAAATTCCAACTGAAAGCAATACTTTTTTGCAAGTGTTGTTATCAGAAAGATTGGTTTCTAAACCTAGCTCAGCAGGTGACTACATCAGTGATGGTGCTGGCACAAGGGGAGTGATGGAAACCCACAGGAAACAGGGATATGACAGAACCCTCTGGCAGCAGCCTACACCCGTGCCAACTTAACGTGATCATTATGAGGCTGCAATTTGACAAGATAACATATTTTTATAAGTCCTAGTACTGGCTATGGCCACGTCCAGTGAGAGGCTCATCTGATATAATTTGAGTCCATTGGTTTAGATTTGCTAAAAAGATATTTAATGGCTTAACTTTGTACTGACTTTTTTTAGTCAGTTTGAGTACAGCTTGTCCTTTAGCAGCCACTCTAAAGCTAGAGAAAGCTTCATCTCTGGCTCATTTGGTCCTGACTCACACTGTTCGGTGATTCAGTCGTGTGCATGGCTTCTACCTGCAAAAGGCAGGCTGCGATCTGAGAAGAGGTCCTTGGGATCCGAGGGCACTGCGTTCCGGGGAACACCTGCACTCCTCTTACAGAGCTGCAGATAAACTGCCTTCCTCTCATTGTCTGCACGTGGCATGGTGCAGCCAGCCTCACAAAATGAAACGAAAGCTCACCCTGGATTCCCTCACGCTTGAATGAGGTAAATTAAAGTGGAGCTTCTAAATTATGGTTGGTCGTCAGTTGATAAGCTCTTGAAAGGTTGCTGATTCGTGCCTTGTTTAAACACGCCTTTCTTTGCTTTGAACTTTGCACCAGAAAGATCGCTTTGGTTTCATAGTGCCCAAGGTAGTACATCAAAACAGTATCAGGAATGAGAAGTACAATCAGAATAGTTCTTATGATTTCCTGTAGAAAACACAATCTAACTTTTCATCGCAGTAATATTTTCTAAGGGTAAAAGAGACTAAGAAATTAAATATATAAGACATTATACAAATATGTCATTTAAAATGTTAGGTACTAATTAAAATATCCAAGCATCCATCCAGCGATCCAAATTCTGTATGCCTTCCCCTTTGAGAGAAGGATATTTACACTGCGGTGCTTGTTCTTCTTTGAGGTGGAAGCTACAAAAAAGACTGTATTTGAACTTCTTACTGTGGATGGTGCATACAAGAACAAACTCAAACATGTTCTTTTTTCTCCTAATAAGCAGGAGCTGCTCGTGAAAGTTTACGGAAAACTTTATGAGCTTCATGCTCTGAAAGCTGGTATTTGGCACTTTGTATGTCAAATCAGAAAACAGTTTATGAAGATGTATGGTATTAAAATTTGTGTGATGTGTCACAGTGTTTTGGTTCCTGGGTCTTGCCTGAGCTTTTGAAGTGATTGTTAAAGAAAGTTTAGTCATTCTGTCTTAGGGAGTGGAAGGGAGACATTCACTTACGTGTTTTCACTCACTGTCCATTTGCTGAATTACTTGATACAGATGTCACTAAACACAGACCTCAGTACAAGTTGTTATAATTTCTCTTAAGAAGTGTCATTTTAAATGCATGTGTATATTTAATCTCTGAAATATGGATTAGGCACAAATTCAGTTTTTGTTGTATACTTTTGAGGAAGTTGCTAAGTGAGGTCCAGTTAGTTAGCAGCTAGCAGCTGGAGCCAGAGTGTTGGTCGGTACCTCTTCATGCGACCATGCCAGTGGGAAGCGGGGCAGGGGACAGGATGGAGTGGGGTGGGATGGGACGTCCCGTACGCACTCAGCGTAAGCGTAAGCAACGTTACATTGCTTGCTCAGTGTAAGCGACCTTATATGACAGTCTTTTCAAACCTTTCAAATTGTGTATTATAATCTAATCTTGTACTTAAAATTTCACAGGAGCCTGGAGCCAGGCTCTTGGCTGTCTCTTTGAGCAACAAGGTGTTCCCTCTCCCGTGGACACATCACCAGGCTGTGCTGAGTGGTGCTTCTTGGGGCCCGTCTCTGCTGCAGTGTGGTCAGACCTTAGCCCAGCACCAGCATGCACCTGTCAGGTAGCTGTGTAGCTGTATTCATGTGGGTTTGAGAAACCTTTCCTTCAACCTGGATTGGCCTTTTGGGTTTGTTTCTTTTTTCTCTGGTGTGTTGTGTGGTGTTGACACAGGTGCACAACCTCTGATTCTGGACAAGGTTGGTGCCCTTTGAGCCATGCTGTATTATGTTAGTCTCCTGGAGGTTTCTGAACCCCTGTTTCTTTCTCACTCTCCAAGTCTTCTCGCATAAGTAATTTCATATAAAAATGTAATTCAACTTTGATCCAAAAGAGCTTCAGCTGGATAAAGGATTTTTCTCCAAGTAGGTTACCTTGCACAAATCACTAGTAGCAGTTACTGTTCTTATTAAATAGAAGACTCAAGGTCACATCTGCATATGCTGTTTTGGTTTCTTTTTCTTTTAATTTTATTTGCAACCTTCTGTATAGGTAAGGCTGTAGACAATCTTAGTGCCTGTACATGCAAACATTTTTTATGTGGGTATATTGGTAAATAACATTTTTATATTTTTTTTACAATGTCTACTGACTTGTATAATTTTGTATACGGCTACAGATGTAATTCAGTTTGCTGGCTAGGAACACTAGGTTTTTGGCTAGCAGTGTTGCTCTAGGCAACAATTTTTGGTATAAAACCCCTTTTATTGGGCTACTATAATATTCTTTCCACAATTCTGATTTCCTTTAAGACTTGAAGTTCTTCTCTTTTTCTCTGGATTTTGTTCCATTCTATAATACATACATTTTATAAGTATGTATGTTTATATATGAATAGATGATCTGGAATTCCATGGATTTGATTTCTGCTGTCATGAAGTGATGGTTTCATCCCATCTGAGCACACAGGTCATTTTGTATATATGCATATTAACCTCTTCCTTAAGACTTGTTTTATTTTTCTTTCATTTAGTTTTATTCAACTTGCAGATGAGGATTGGGAGGTAAAAGCTTTTTGTTACAATGTGCAACATCATCTGTTAATGAATATCTCTAAAATAATGGGGGGCTCTTACACTCAAAACAGTGTAGAACTGCTTAAAAGCTATTAAAATTGAAAAAGTTCTCTGGTGTCCATCGGGTGTCCCACAATATTATGTGACCATTGTAAAAGAAAACCAATCCTGTTCTTAAGAGTATTTGGGAAGTTGGAAATTTAGAAATGAAAAGTAACTGGGCAATTTCTCATTTTACACACCTTTGTTCCTATAATTATAAAGGCTGTTCAGCTGTTGCTTTCATCTAAAACTTCCTAGGTGACTTAAGTAAGGTATTTCATTATACCACCACACTGTTGGCATGACCAACTAATCTCTGTTTCAATTTAAAGTTGAAATTATCCTACTTTGGTAGCATTCTGGAATTGCTGAACATGTTTTGTACTTATCCTTTGTTTTATTTTTTAGATACATTCCCCATTTTTGAATTAAAAGATATATTTATGCCCATACCTTCTTAATCATTACAGAATGATTTTCTGTCTGGTTTTAAGAACTTATACTCACTTATCTGTTAAGTTATAGTAAGATTCTTCTGAAGACTGATGAAATTTATCTAAGTCAAAATATTAGTATGAAATTAGATTTTTTGACTAAAGGTAGAAAAAAACCCTGTTCAAGGAACATATCCTAAAAGCTTAAGATACTTTTGCAAGTAGGAGCAACAGTTTTGCAGCTTATAGTAACCAATGAGGGAACTGAAGTATTTTAAAGCTGTGATTTTTATTAACTATGTTACTTTGGTTCTGTGGCTTGTTCTGAACTAGTCAGAGATGATTCTTTGTCCTATTTCAAGTTGCTGCTGTCACAAGATGCCATTGCTAGTACTTTAAACAAGGAAATGACTTACTATAACTCCCGAAGGGGCATGTCATCTTCCAGATCAAAAGTGGGACATTCATTTATTGATATATAAGCTGCCTTGTGGCTGGCCTCATTAGCTTTGGAGGTGGAGGGCATGTGCTTTCCAGGCCTTCATCCTGATCCCAGAGTACATTGTATCCCTCACTGATAGTTGTCCATCAGGGTGGTCTGTCAAACAGTAGCTTAGCAATTTTACCTCAGGAAATCCATATCCTCAATGGTCTTCAAGCACTGTGAGTCCATGTGCCATCCAGTCTGCTTCCAACCGGTTGCCATCTGAGAGGGATGGGAGAGTACTGCTGCAGTGAGGGGTCATGGGACAATCAGCTGTGCCAGGCTACTAAAAGGACTTCCATATCCATTTAGTTTTCTAAGGAGGAGGCCTGTGACCCTTACAACCAGAGGAGGGTATTGCTTTGTCTCTTTCCATTACTAAGGTTCCCTTATGCCATAGGTTTCACTTTCCCAGAAACATCTGCTTTGTGTGGTTGTCACCAAGTTGCTGCTGCTAGATAAGTGGGACTTCGCCTGCTCATCATTTGTCTGAGTGAGCTCTCCGTAATACTGAGGAAATTGTTAAAGAGATCTGACCAAGACGTCTTGCGTGTTCCTTCTGCCAGATACATCAAGGTCTGCCTGCCCTTGTTTCTCTCGCTTGATAGCTTGGAAGAAAGGCAAGGTGGCTGGCATATCCAGCTGTAGCAGGCTCACATGTGGATAACTACTGGACAGAAGTGACTCCGTACATTGCGGTTCGTGCAAAGGATGCCTTGCAGGTGTTTTCCCAAAGACTTCTAGGATTAAATGGCATTAAGGAAAAATTCATTACAAGGGCCATTTGAAGTCTGTTCTACAGTTCTGGGAATCCAAGTCTTCTGCTGTGTGAAGCTGAGTGAGCAATACAAAGGAAAAAGCAGTGGCATTGGGTTTTTGTGGGAGGTGGCTTTGCTGCTGAAAGGGTCACTATGTTACCTTGGATGTCTAATTGTGACCTCCAGTAGAAGAAAGTGTAGCTGTTGGCTGCAGGTGCAGTGCGGAGGTGATGCTGATGCCCTTTCCATGGATGTAGACTCATCACTATTTCCAAATAAATATTTTTTGTCTGCTGTGGCTGCAGAGAGTGGTGATTTGCACTGGGCTGGTGGCCTGCTTCAGTCTTGTGTCTAGTTGGCTCTGCTCAGTGTTACCACACAGCCCTCTGACAGTCCTGGTAGCTGGAGTTTTCCCGTGTAGTCTCTCCTAGCAAACAGTAATACCCTTCCCTTTCCCCCGAATAGTACTGGGTGTCCGGCAGGTGGGCTGCCTTCCTGCTTGTGCTGCCTTTGATGGGGGATGCCTGTTAAGGATGGGGTGCGCAAGGTCTGGCACATGGTTGTTTAGCGGTGTGGATTTAGGCTGCTCTGAGAAGGGTGCTCAAAGGGTGGTGTCTGCCTCTTGTGAGTTACCTCGTAAAGGGTGGGGTGGCCTTGAGGTGTTGCCCTTCAGGGCATCCCCCTGGGCTGCTCCGAGGTTGCACTGGTGTGAAGACCATGTGAACCAAGCAGGAGGAGCTGGAGCTGAAGAGTGTTACTTGGGGCACTCTTGTGGAAGAGGCAGCTTCAGTGTATTATATTATCATTTAAACAGTAGTAATAAAAAGTGGTAATAAAAAGTCATATATATTCTGAGAGGGCATTGTACAAATCATTCTAACTAATTTACGTCTGAGGTGTCATGAAACAGCAAAAGAGGGAAAATGAGGTCAGTTGCCTTGGCGGCACAGTCAATGAAAATATCCTTAAATCTTCATTCATTGTAGCTTCCTGACTTTCAAAGAGGAAAGTCACCTCCGGTGAAAAAACCCAACAAGGGTGGTGGAAGCTGTAAAGTATACATGCCAGTTTTGCATTTAGAGAGTTGAGAATTCAGAAAATAGTATAATTTAGTTATACGGGCATTTGTCTTTCTTTGAATGTCTCCTTTTCATCTTTATGCTAAAATGTGTTGTAAATTTTCTGTTCCAGAGACTTCCCTTGCCATTGCTCTGTTGACTTACATTGTAGGTTGTAAACCCTTTCAATGCTGACAAGTGTATGTTTCCATTTCTGTGTTAACCTGTCAGCACTTGTATAGTCTTTGTAAATGTAAGGCTTTGTCCAGGTGCCTTATTTTGGCGAAGGAATTATTCTTTATCCTCTGAGACAGAATTGGCTACTTAGACAATCAAAAATTTCTTCTGAGATTGCAAAAGTGCGTGTTCAGTGCAGCAAATACTAAGACATTTACTTTAATACTTCTGGTAGGAAGGGACTCAACTGTGTTATCCTGCCTGAGCTCGAAGGATGTGTTTGTGACCTGATCAGGCCCAGCAATGTTCAGTTCCTTCATTACCTTCCCAGCACTGTTGGTATGTGCTGCTTCCCTAATTTTTAGGGCGCTTTAGGGAGCACTTCAGAGCTGGAAAGCTAGCGGAGTCCTGCCTGGTGTGGTGAGGTGACATGAGGGCTGGTGGCAGGACAGAGTGGTTGGGCAGTGCAACTTGGGAGCTGAGAGCGAAGGACTTGTGGGGCTCCCTGCAGCATCTGCACTGGTTTGCCTCATTCCCTTCGCTGTCAAGAAATGTCTCTGTGCAACAGTCAGGCCTGTTCAGGCTATCTTTCCTTCTTCCCTCCCCTTCTCCCCAAATTGGAGGCTTCGATCACTGTCATAATACAATGTTTTCAAGTTAATTAAAATAGTTTTCATATGTGACTTAATATTGCATTCAGCATTTTTTTTTCTCTGTACATATGATACTTGATGAAAACATATGGTATTCATATTCATATGGGAAGTACAGATGTCTAGCATGGGGAACTTCATCCCGTAACTAAAAGTCATGGATAGTAATACTTAAAGAGTGCGTAACATTGCTTTTGTTCTTCCGTATACAGAGTATGTACATACAACAAAAGAAAATACTAATTTGTATTTATAGAAGCATCTGCATATGGATTGTGCCTTATTTCAAGTTTAATGTATTACATGTGAAGCATTGTATTTCATTTTCCTTGATTATTACTGGGGTCTGTAATCAGAGCTACTTAGTGTTATGAGTATGTACTATTTTTACCCTATTTACACGAAGGAATATGTCTAAAGTTGAAGTCAGGGATTTAACCTCTAGATACACAGGAAAAGTTAAAAGAGTGCAATGTCATTTTTTACTTGCATTTTTTGCTGGCAGTTAACGCTCCACTGAAGTGTTTTGTTTGGGAATGTAGGGTAAGAGTTATGGCTAATATTAGTGATGTGGTAATTTTAAAAAGACAGATGGATGTTGCTTTATATAACTGATTGATGTCTTCCAAAATAGACATGCCTTTTTAGAACAATAATCATGGAGAACGTTATCAGCTGAAAAACCATAGGTGGCACTTATATGTTGATCTAGAAACTGGTATCTTGCATGTTTATAAGATGCTGGTAAAGAAAGGAGTGTTGGTTAGGAAGGAAAACAAAGGATTTTCTTAAATAATTTCTATTAAGAATTATCATCTAAATAATAAATCTAAAAAATGANTTTTTTTTTTTTTTTTTACTACCAGTATTTAATATTTAAATCCCAGAATTCTTGCAGTCCCTGCCTGCATCCTCCTTTTGACGAGTGTAATTTAAACTAAAGTTGGTAAGAACTCTTTTGGTCTTCCGTTTCCGTAATTCTGGAAACATTTTTTTTCTCCTTTTACTAGCAGCACATCTTTTTTTCAGCTGCAGAGCAAGCAGTGACTGACAGCCTTCCCTTCCTGACCAGTCTTGAACATTTCCTCTTGCCACCTTAAAATATGATGACAGTCTTTCATGACTGTGTTGAGTTTTGATGAACTCGCTGCCCATGTACCCACATGGAAGGGAGACTGCTTACGCCAAAAAAGAATCAGATCTAAGAGTAAAGAACAAAAAATGTAATGCTGTTAATGGAAACAAGAAACAAGGGTTACGTGTAAAATCATGATCAACTAATAATAAAATACATATGAGGTGCTTTTTAGGTTTGTTTTTCATTTTGAACAGTTGTTCCTATTAGATGATAGGTATTGAATTTGCACGTTTTGTTTACTTTTTTCTTAATTTCCAGTGTTTGTTTCTTTTCTGGTTCCCCCCTTTGTTTGGTTTGTATTGTGTTCTCTTTGTTTTCCCCTCTCCTGGAACAAACCAAAACTTCTTTTAAATCCTTCCTGTTGAAGTTTTGTTTTTGTATTCATGTGTTGATACTCAGACCTTGTGGGCAGGTACCATGGTAGGCATTTAGTGGTGAGTAGCATGCTATCAAGGGAGACCCAGCCTGTGGGAACAGATTAATTTCTGCGGGTAATCTGGCTTCCCCTCCCTATCACTCCTCTAGAATGTGACACATCAGAAAAGATGTCATTCCTTCCTCGGTGTCACCTCCATCTTGGGTTATAGGGCATTTCTGCAGCGTGTGGAAGTTTTTTTCTAAGCTGAGGTGGTGAAACAACAGAGCAGCTGGAGCTCTTAAATTACAGACCAGGCGTTTATGTCAGGACTACCACTAGTTTGCAAACTTGCACGTGAATGCATCTATATATTCGAATCGGTAGCTGTAAATCTGTGTATTCAATATGTAAGTCAAGGGACATATTTATGCCCACAAGAACCAGTAAAGCTTTGCAGGGAGCTTGGTTGAAAAAATGCATGTTTTTATATCTTTTCTGCTGATGTTCAGAAAACAGAGGTGGTAGCGAAGGGGGAGAGGGAAGGAGAGAATCCATGGTCCTGAGTTGCTTCCTGCTTGTGTGGTTGTCTACCGATGTTTCAAAACTACCAGAAATACGAGGGCGGAGGGAATATATTAATGTAATTTTTTTTTTATTTAATGGGTTCTTGCTGGATCACCGAGCCTTTGGAAGTGCTTGTTTGTGTAGGTAACAGAGAGGGCTGCAGACAGTTCCGCTGTTACACCCCAGGATCAGGTATTTCCCAGGAATATTTGCTTGGAAGCAGGAATTTGGTAGGAAAGGAGACGTTGCAAAGGCTCATGGCTTTAGCAGTTGCTCTCGAAGATAAAAAGTAAGAATTGTGACTGGATGCCCTTTTCGACCTCTTTTCGCTGAGGTGACAATGGACTTTGCTGCTGCCCTGTCTGTGCGGCGTGTCTGTGGGGAGGGGGTGTGAAGGAAACAGCTGGATCAGGGCAGACCTGCATTCCCCTCTGCCTCTGCCGTGGCACGCTCTGCCTGGATCCTACTAGAGGAGTTCCTCAAAGCAGGTTTGCCTCATGTGCGGAGACGTACGCAGTGTTGTTGTGTTAGCTCCTCTGGGAGCAGGCAAAATCCCAGCGTCCACTTTTGAAGCTGGTTGCGCACACCTCCTTCCTCATGCTGAGCCTGAACTAAACCCAGATGTTCCATCCCTTGCAGTGTCCTTGAGGCCTCCCTCTCTCCTATCCCCTTGCCTTTAAGGATGCTTCTTAAAAGCATCCTCTCTCACGTTTTGCTTCTGAATAGACCTGTATCCCTCAGTAGACTTGGGTGCTGGCCCACCTTGCACGTGCTGCTCTCTTCAGCCCTTTCTGCTTCCTCCTCTGCCTCTCTTGTCCAGCTTCTGAGAGAGCACCTCCATCTGCTTTGTCTGACTTCATCTTTGTTGGTGGTTTGTTTGGACAATGAAAACAGTTTCCTTAAAAAATGTCTGTACACTCCTGCAGGGATTTCCTTGCCTGCTGTTTGAGAATGCTGGTACGAATTCATTTACAATTTATTCTGAATGTAAGGATTATATTGTAATAAATTGCCTATGAATGTGTGCCAATTTCCTTCTAGCATAAACAAAAGTATTGAATTGTGCTGAAGGCCTTAATATTTGCAACTAAAAGGCATATAGGTCTAACTAATAAGTCCTTTAACATGGCAAGAGCTAATGCTTTTAGAGACCTAATTGCTTTTAGAGGCACAAAAGTGACTCCAGTATCATTTAATGGCTGTAACTGTACTTTACTAGATGGTCCTGGTATTTGCCAGGATAGCTTAAATCAGGCTTTGTTGCCATGCTTATTTTCTTCCACTGTGAAAAGAAAAATAAATTATTTAAATCTTTCCTCTGTGCCTCTCAATAATGGAATTACAAATACTGTATCTATTTCACTTCCTGGTTTATTCTCTTTGATATTTGTGGAGCCTGAAGTAATCTCACACAGGCTTTATTATGTTCTTTGGGAGAAGATTAGTTCCAGTGGTTCTCTTAGAAGATTACAGAAAAAGTGTACTTCTAAAATGTGTATGATGTGTTCGAATATTTTCCCAATAAGCAGCATGAGAGTTGTTACAGAGAACATATTTTGCATATGTTTTTGTAATTGATATGAATTGTAGGGAATGAAAAGAATCAAAACTGCAGAGGAAAACATCTGTGTCCTTATGAAGCCAGGTGATGTAGAAGGCATTTGGAAGGAATGAGAGAGGTAGATCAACTGGCCAAGGGTCAGGGCAAAGGAGATTCGAGTGAGGCCATTCCTTTCCTTGTTTTCCTGGCTGTGGGCAATATGTTTTCTTTAAAACTAGAGCTTTAAACACAACCAGGGTTGTATGTAAGGGAAATATACTGGGTGTCTGCTGAGTTTGGAGGCTGACTTCTGCTTTCATTCAGTGGGACCTGAGGTTCTGTAAGCACTTCCAGTTCTTCCAAAAGTCTGCACCAGTTGCAAACCTGCTTCTAACATGGTGCCACTTGTGTGATTGTACCTATACAGGTCACCCAGGTTCCCTTGTCCCCTTGGTTTCTCTTCTGGTGGATTTTGCACTCCCAGGAATAGCTATTTCTCTTTCTAAAGTGTATCCCTTTGAACCAGAGATTTTTATGTATGGGTAAAAAAAGGAATGTGTTTTCAAAGCCTTTGAGAGTCTTCATTCAAGTGTTATGAAAATTAAAAGGGTCGGAATGGCAGGACCTGAGACAATACGGTCTACTTCATTTTCTCGATAACAGAGGTAAAACCCAAACCTATTTCTTCTGATCCTACTTCTCAGTTTGGCCAATTGTGATAGTTTTATTGCAAGTCTGATAATATGTGATGTTCTATTTAAGGCTCCAAATCTGAGTCCGTGAGACTCTCCTTTCACTAAAAGAAATAATCAGGCTCCTGTATTTTGTGCTTGGAGAACAAAGCTAAAAGCATGCACTGAGTTGAACAGCTCCGACACTGGAATGCAGCAGTCCCCCCCAAAACAAGGAAACACAATTGGTGCAGTCATTTTGGGGGGGACAGGCTTCATGGCTGCAGTTGTCAATCCTGAATTCTTTCTCACTTTGTGTGGAGTGGAACAAAATCCCATTTGTTCTGAAACAAGCTGGGATGGCATATCAAATCACTTTTTCAAATGTTCAAAAGTATGTATGTTATAGTTCTAACACCTTTTTTGATAATCATTTCACATCATCAGTCATACATAGGGGCTGATGATCTATACCATCATTTTAAATAGGGTGCGTACGTGTATCAGTTTACCATAATTATAATTTATCTAATTGGAAGTAGAAAATAGGTAGAGTCTAAATGGCTGTGTAGGAACATGAGGTTCTATTAAAGGAAATGTCATGAAATATTTTAATCTTCTTAGAAGTGCTGCATATAGTTCAGGCCGATTAAGTTTTGGCATCGTATCTGGAATCTCCCATTTCTGGTGCAGTGGATTAGAATATTAAGTGTAATGGTCTGTGTCATTGCCACAATTTCCTTCGTGTTTTCTTCAGTGACAGGTTGGGTTTGGGAAAGGAGGAAGGTCATGTTCACTAAGGTAAAAAAGTCTTATATAAATAATAATGAGGATGTGACTGGAAGCAGTACAGTGTATAGATATACTTTTTAGACTTATAGTCTGGCAGCCCTAACTTTGGCCTGTTTTGCATTTTACTATTCATGATGGGGTTTAAAATACCAGTTTGTGGAGTTTTCTGGGTTTTTGGTTTTGTTTTGTTTTGTTTGGTTTTGTTTGGGTTTTTTTGTTTTTTTTTTTTGGTTTTTTTTTTTTTTTTTTTTTGGTTTTTTTTTTTTTTGTTAATCTCCAGAGGAGTTTTGAGCAGGTATTAACAGCAGCTGATGGTATTACAAAAAATCCCGAGAGACCTGATTCTCTTTGCTCAGCCTTTTTTATGCTCATTTAGAAAGTGAATACTGTTTTATACCCTCTCTGCAATCACTTTGTACTCTGTCTTTGGAAGGAGAACAGAGCTTTGCCTCAGTTCCTACTTCTCTGGCTTTTCTTTGGAGCTTAAGGGGGATTTGGGCAAGTTTGATTGCAATTGACATTCAAAATGTCCCATAAGGTCACAGAGCTGCCAAAATAAAACTGTTTAAGTTGGGAGAGAAGGAGTGCTAAATGTCAGTTCACAAAAAATACTGGAAATTATGTTGATTCGTTACTGTTAGTCTTTGCATGTCCTGTATGACTCTCTTGAAAAGACTGAGTTGCAGGAGAGTTTGCAGTCATTCATGGCAAGAATAAATGATAGAAAAGGTACAAAGGAAAGGATGCAGTTGTTGCAACGAGTGACAAGATTTAGGAGCCAGAATGAAAAGCAGAAATACAGGCCCAGGCCAGTGTCCCAGCCAAGAACAGGGAGCTCAAGCCAGGCAACTGCTGTAGCTATTAGATTAGAGCTTTATTGGTTAATTCATTTAAGAAGTCTTTGCACCTTGCAGTGCTACTTGGCTTCTTGAAAGGAGGGGAGGCACGGGGGGAGCTTGGGGCTTAGGAGCCTTACTTATTCCCACACTTCTGTAGCTCAGCCTTCTGGATGAGAAGTGGGACAGGAGACCACATTGTTTCCCTCTCCTTATCTTTTTAGTTGTTTAGATTTGAAAGGACTTGGGAAGTCCTGTATTTATATTGAAGAGCAGAGCATCTCATTCATGTGATTGCTCAGTAAACAGTTTTCAAAATGGGCCACAGTACCCATAGGCATTCTTTAGATGTTTAAATCCAGTTAGCCTTTGTAAAAACTTAAAATTACTTACGTGAATTACTGCTTAACTTTGTAGCTCCTACGTCAACAAGATAATTCTGTTTTGAGGATGCTATTCTATTTATAGCCACAGTGCTGGAGTCTATCACAAACCCACAACAGCAGAGCTTCCTTTTATCTGCCTTGCAGCTCACTGTGGGTCAGATCTTGATCTTTAACGCTCAGTAGTCCAGTGGTGAAAGACTCCAAAGATCTGAGAATTATTCTTGTTTCAGTCACTGATTTGCACCGTGAAATTGAAGACCATGCTTCACTTCTCTGGGACATATACCCACCCCTCCCACCCCTCCAGCCTTTGTGTATCTTGTTTATCAGGTTATTAGCACATCTAAACACGTGTTGGTATGATGCTCAGAGTCATCTGAGATATGGCTGTAATAATAGTACTAATAACTTTTACGTAAATGGCCAAACATACGCTGGCTTTGGGAGCGATGACTCCCTTTGCATGGGCATTTCAGAAGTTGCTGCTGTAACGTAGCTGTAGTCAGATATGTTTTTGTTGTTTTATGTAACTCTGGAAGTAAAGTGCTAGTTTATTGGTGTGCCAGAGAGTGTATCCAAAGGGGCTGCAGTGCTCCAGACATTGCCTGTACAAGAACCCCAATAGCAATGGTTAATGACCAGGATCACTTAAAGAACCTTTTAAGGCCAAGCATATGAGGATTGTCTTTTCAGTGTACAGCTTAAGGAGGTGCAGTAGTCCAGTTTGATAACTAATTATATCACTTAATAATGCAGTGTGTTTTGCACTGTTCTCAGTGTTGACAATGGCTGATACAAACAAATGTTTGTGAACCGTTTAGTCTTGTAGAACATTGAATTGGCCTTCAATTTGGAACCTGTTTGGCAATGTTTAAGACTCCCATAGGTTTTGTTAGGAAGCTGTGGAAAAGGACCATATTTGTTTAACCCCAGAGAGTTGAATCCTAATTGAGATTAAACCCAGTAATTAATCAGATGGCCTCTTCCCTTGTTCCACTCGTGACACTTTTTACAGTTATGAGAGTTTTTATTCAGGAAGGATCCAGGCCTGAATTTTGAATTCCAAAATTTGGCAAAAGTGGCTGGAAAAAAGGACCCTGTACAGAAATTCCTAAGTTTTAGGCAGAAAAGGTGCTTCCCACTCCTCCCCTTCACTTGCATTTCATCCACTGTTGGTTTTGTGTTTTTTTTTTCAGGAAGAAGGTAACAGATTATGGAGACTGGTATCTTTCTGCTTTATGTTCGTACAGTACTTAGTAGCTGGACTTTGTCCTCTCCTGGAGTTGGTGAACCCTCCTGCAATAATCCTGTTAGAGGAACTTCACTTCTCTTTCAGCAGTGTTAATCTATTATGTTTCGTTCAACAGTGCATTTATATTCCTTAGTTTTTATGACCATGAACATCCTTGCATTTAGTATTTCTGCTTTTCAGTATATTTACACATCTAATACATGCAAACCCATATATATAGTACATAAGGATACCACGCAATTGCAAAGTTTTTATAGCAACGTAGAAAGATCATATCCAGATCCAAAATTAGTGGCTAGCACTATAGAAATTAGAAAGATTATTTTTTTTCTCATCACTCACTATTTTAAAACACAACATACTCCTTAATTCTTGAGTGAGAAAAATGGAAGTAAGGACAAAATTAGCTTTTTGTGAACTGAATTTATCTGAAATGCCAGTGAAAATGCACCTTACTAACAGATGAATCTCTAGCTGCTGTAGTTTACACATGACAAGTATCAGTTATGAACTGCTAAAAAGGCACTGGAAGAGACAGGGAGATTTAGATTTCACAGGAAGGAAAATAAGGAATAAAGACAACTGGACCAGTATGAAGTGACTATTGATGAAATCAAAATCAGGCTGACAGAACCTGAAAAAAAGCACGTTTTTATTATGGTGTGAACCAGTGATTAATGTGAAGAGTCATGCTTTCTTACAGGCTGAGAAAGGACACAGTTGGTCACAAAACGAAAGGCTGAAGAAAATATTTGCGCACAGTTCTTCTCCCTTAAGTACTTGCCACAATGTGAAGCTCATCAGTGCTTAGTGAAATAACCCAAATCTGTTTTCTTTCCTTGTAAATGTAAGGAACGGTGTTCATTACAAGAATTGTTTTTAATGGCTCCCCTCTGGAAGAGCTGGAGTTCTTTGTCTCACATCCTTGATATTTCTAATAAATAAATGCATCTCTGGTGGGTGGGACAAGAAGATTAACTCTGGTAAGAGACTGCAATAACTATATTGAAGAATGGGTTTTATACCTGGGGGCTCAGTTTTGTACTGACATAAACAGGCAAAAATCTCATCGGCTGCAAAGGGCGCGTGTCTGAGTATCAGAGGTCGGAACTGACTGTGTAATTTGGAAATGAGAGTATTGCACTTCTCCCTGTAAAGCTATTTGAAGAGTAAACTATTTACTGATGATTGGAAATAGATGTTAATAAGATTTTAATAGAGTTTGAGAGTGTTGTTAGTGAAGACCTTAATGGAAATATGAGTTTTCTGGGGGAAAAAAAACTGCTGGAGAGTAAACTTACCACTTAGTAATCTGAAATGTTAGATGAGTAGTGTTTGAAAATTACTTTAAGTGACTGTGTGTGTTAGCAGCAGCTTACATTTTCTGCGAGGAGAAAGATCTCCTTGAAGATACTTGTGAAAAGCAGCTGCGTTTTTCAAATTTTAAATAGAAAAATGAAACACCTGAAAACTTAAGAATGTGCTGGAGAAGTAACCTATTTTCTGCAACCACAGGAGTAGCTTCTTTTTTGTAATGAACTGTGCTTATTTTCTACTGATAGTTTTTTGGAAGCAGTCTTCTACAAAATTTTCAAGCTTGCAACATGAGGTATTTGAAATATGTTCTTGAGATTGTTTTTTTAATGTCTTTCTGTGAATGTGGGATTAATTATTTTTTAAAAATATCTCTCTTCCAGATACCCCATAGTATTATTACTAAGATTGATTGCTTTTCGCCTTCTCCTCTCTTTTTTTCTTGGCCTTAACTTGTTCCCACCTATGTATTTTATTGTGTGATATGCAACTAGTGCTTACTAAGCATATGTTTGGAGAAGGACTGAATTTAGTGGAAGGTCACAGCAGAAATCCCATGTTCTTGGTCTTGTCAACAGATACCTAAAAATAAAAATCTTAATTGGCAACCTATTTTTCCCTAGGCTGTGCATTTTCAAAATTATTTTCCTTTCGTCATCTACGCCAACCCTATGGTATCAAGACTGTCCTCGTTATCCTCAAAAGGTCTTTCTTGTTTGCGCCTCTTTGTGCACAGGGGTTCAGAGGAGGGACAGAGATGAGGATGGAGCCACTGCTCTGCCAATTGTGCACCAAATACTGCTTCACCGGCATCTCTCTCTGGCGGGTTATGCAAAGCAAGAAACATTGAACCAAGTGAAGAGAAAATAAGATCTGACCTGCTCTGTCAGCTGAAGTTTTAGCGGTTGTTCTCTCCCAGCCTGAGCCTCCCTCTGTCCTAGCCCACAGCAACGTGAATTGTGGATGTGGACAAACGCAGGTGGCTTTGAAAGGGTTTGCAGTCAAGGCAGAAACTGGGAATAGGAAGTCGATCGAGTCCGGCGAGGGAAGACAAGGAAAGGTGGGTGGAGCGGGAGCAGGACCGATGTGGCAGTGGCCTGTGGCCTCAACTCCTGAGGAGCCCGAGCACTGCCGGCCGGCGCTGTGGCTGCAGCTGTGCCTGTTGCCTAAGGCAACGTGGATTTTGAAGGAGAGATTTGCAGCAGAGCAGTGAGGGTTTTGCGCCAATATTTCTTGGAAGGTTCCCCTGGTTGTTCGTGTCCTTCTTGGAGGACATTCATGAGGAGAAGTGGTGTTACTGCCCACTCAAAGTTGGGAGCTGCTGTATTGATTCATTAATGAGAGACGGACAGGTCAGGCCAGGAAGAACCTTACAAGAAAAGCAGCTTATGTTTGGTTGAGCAGAGCAGAGCGGGCCTGTGACTGGTGATTGAAGGGTAGGGCCCAGTCTCTGAGAGTTAATGGAGTGTTTTTAATGTACAGCAAATGCTCACAGGACCCTGAAAATAGCCTTGAGTGCTCTGTGCCGAGTATCAGCTGTGCATTTCTTCTCTTCTCTGAGACAGGACTTGGTTTGGGGAAGGTCACGAGCTGGCTTTTTTAGAAGGACAGGAGGAGCATTTCCCTGGAAGCGTGGCACAGAGCCGTGGCCTGCTGCAGAGTATCCCACCTCAGCCTGCCAGAGGCCCGCAAAGCGCACACTTTTAACGTATTCGATCTGTTGGTTTTATCTTTTGCGTGGTGTGCTGTGGTGGTTAAATTTCAGCTGAGGTGGGTGAGTGAGAGCAGGTTGTTCCAAAGGTGAAAGGCCACCGAAGAGCTGCTGAGCAGCTCCGCAGGGTTAAACCCAGGGACGATAAGCTGAAATCTGACCTCACTCAGGCTGCAGTGTGAGTGTACAGAATCTGTTTCTGAGGGGGACCCGGCCTGCTCTGAGCATCTTCAGCTGCAGGAGGAGGGAAGCCTGAGCAAGGGCTGGGAAGCCCGACCTGCTTTGGCCACACTCGACACCTATGTCAGCTGCTGGGGACGCTTCTTGTGCAGCTCCATGAACATCTTTCTGCAGTGATTAGTGTTGGATTCACAAGCAGGTCACACACGGCACACACCTTTCAGGAGAAGTTTAAGAACAGAGGTAGCTATATGGAGAAATTGTATTTATTGGGTAACATGCACTACTAGCAAGATGTTGTTATTGCCATTGATGCAGAAGCGAAGTACTCCTTTACGTATGTTTTTTCCTGGGCTTTCAAATAAGGGCAGGTTAAGGAATGGTGTTGGGGTGCATATTAGCTTGGTAATTTGTTGTCATTTATTAACTTGTACCTGGAGCAGAGAGGCAGGGCAGGTGGAAACTCATAGTCCTTCCATAAGGCTCTTTACCTTTAAAGGCAAAGTCCATATAGTTAGTATTTCTTATCAGAGAATCAGGCACGTTTGGTGTGAAAGGATTTGTGACTTGGACATACAAGGGGCTTATCTTCAGAGAGAAAGGTATGATTTTTTTATTTAGGGGCAACTGACAAGCATTAGTTGTCCCAAGATAAAATGTAAGGACGAAGTGCTTTTGTTTTTGTTCTAGATATGCTTGCAAAGTCAGTCAAATGGGAAGGTAGGACTTAATTTACTGCGTTTACATTGTGATAAATTCACAATGCTTGATCTTTGATATGCTTTTCTCTCGGAGTAAGTGATATTTATTACTTAACCCCAATCCATGCCTTCTTTTTTAGAATATAGAGTCAAATTCAGGCATAAAAGACATCTGAAGTTGTTTGTGAAATGTTAAGAACTTACTAATTTTTAATACAAGGAAGAATTTTCATATACGGTCATAATAGTAGAGTAGCTTAGTTTAGAAAGGGCCACTGGAGATCATCTTGTCTGATCTGCCTCCCACCGAAAGTAGGACCAACTCTGAAGTTAGATCAGGTTGCTACTCGTGTAATCCACGTCTTCTTTCTGATACTCTGAATCTGTTTGTGGCATTTGATTTGGTATATTGGACTATAAAGATGGTATCACTATAACCTTTACGCTTTTTTAAGAGGAATCCTTTGCTAGGTCAGTGGTAATTTTTGCCAATGACTTAATGAGGTCAAGATGAGACCTAAAGGTTTCAGCTTGTTGGTTTCTTCTTTCTAGTTGCAGCTATACTTAAGGTGAAAGATCCTTTTTGAAAGCCTTAGCAACATACATTTGGCAGGGCGAACCAAAAACCGGTAACATCAGACTATAAAAATGGTAAGCTTTCAGTTCAAGAGGAGGCAAGACAGAAACAAATAGTGGCCTTTATTAAACGTTTGGACTCACCAGTTTACTTCACAAACTGTAACTTCAGTAATTCTACTTTGTCCTTTCCCAGATGTAATTAAGGTCATTAATACCAGACTAAACATTTATAAAAAATAAAAGCAGAACAGCAAAGGAAAAAAGTAGGGGTACTGTCAAGCTCTAAGAATTTACTCAGGCAGACAGGCACTTCTGAAAAATTCTTTATGAATGGTGATGCTAGGAAGATACCTACCATGAAGTTTGTGGAACTGACTGTTGTGAGCTGAATTAGAGCTTTGGTGTAACTAGGATTACTAGAACTTGGATTCATTGTGTTTTCTTTAATCCAGACTCCTGTGCTGTTCTAGATTGGGAGATATGTATAGCAGAAATGTTAGATTAAAAATATACTCCAGATATTAAGAATAATTTTTAATATTTTGGTTTGCTTGTTGACAGTAGTTTTCTTTGATACTTTGGCACAATTCATTACTAAGGGCCTTCACAGATATCAATACATCCTGTGTTTTAAAATGCTCACCAAGAATTGCTTTTTGGTTTATGTTTGTAGCCGTCGGTCTGGCCAATATACGATGAACCATGACCATTCCAAGAAGACCCCCGATGGAGCATCGTTTGACCGCTCAGGATCCCAGGACTCCTTGGATGAACTGTCTATGGATGACTATTGGAAAGAACTTGAAAACATCCATGAAACCAGAGGAAATAATCATGAGGAACGAGTAGCACTTGTAGTGAAAGAGCCAGATGGTAATGAAATCTGTTCTTGTGAATGATCATCAGTTTGCTGATTTAGGGATTTTTCTTTAAGTCTTATTTCAAGAGATGGCACCCACCCAACACGCTTAAATCAAAAAGGAAGCCACTGTGCTGAACATCCACTTTGAAATTCTGTTGTTTCTGATGCATATCACCAGAAACAGGTAGTGCCCTGAAAGAGAATTCTATTAGAGATAAGTAAAAGGATGGTTTTCCTTTAAATTGTATTTGCAGAACATCAGAAAGGTGCCTGTACTTGCGAATCACAACAATTGAAACTTTATTTGCAGTTTGCTGTTAAACTAACTTACCCTTTCACTCTTTGTGTATGTTGTTCGTTATTGTAGCTATTGTGGATAGAAACCTCACGCTTTAGAAGACAAGCCAATGATTAACCGGTTTAAGTTTAGTGAGTAACTTTCTATGCTTGTAACTATTGTGACTGTTCAGTTGTATTATTTGTGTTTCTCAGAGGCATCAATTACAGGCCACTCCTGAGGGCGTGATCTTAGAAGAAGTTGGGCAATTTCTTTATTTTTCTTGTCCTATCAGACAGAAGAGGAGTAATATCCTTAATTCCATTCTTCTGTCAAAAATTAGTTTTTAACAGTGCAGTGTCTGCCTCTCTCCTATTCTTACAAGAGGCCTGCAGTCTCAGTAAATTAAAATGGTGAGTTTTGCGTTTTGGTGTGGCCTCTCCATGACTGAGATGTGCTCCATTAGCTTTCAAAGGGATTTGCACTTCTGCCTCTCTAGACATTTTGAAACATCACCGCTATTTACAAGTGCTCTGAAGAGGATAGCAACGTGGCCACTGGAGAAAGCAGCAAGGCTGTGAGCCCGTGTGCCTGGGGAGCAGGGCATCTGATGGAGCTGCGAGGCTGTCTCCAAGAGCAGCAGAGCCTATTGTTGTACCATGCATGAGCCTCTTCTCTTATCCCAGCTCACTGATGCTGCTATGCCTTCAGGCTCTGCACTCCAAAACGCACCGTTTCTTTTTTTATTAATATATAGCCTTATTCGCTCTAGTTACCTCTCCAGCTCGAGCTGCTGACTTTGGCATGAAGTCCGAGTGAGGTGGCTCAGTTAAGTTGATCAGCTCGAGTAGATGTTGCTCTGCCCAATACCTTGCCTAATGTGCAGCACCTTGCTTGGGTATGAGTACTCCTGAACGTGTGGGCCCCTATATCTGGCTGATGGGTCTGCCTGGGCGGGGGCTTGCTTAAGACACAGTAATGCAATGGCAAGGCAGGGGAGAGATGAGATATACCTTGCTCACATCTGCTCTGGAGAATGGGTGTAGCCCTTCTTTCCAGCCCTAATAACAAAATCCAATTTTTGTCAGAGGCTGTGTTTGGCCGCACAGCCACAGCAAAATTAGTACTTAAAATTTATGTCTGTTTTCTGAATGCTGCTAATATCCAGGTGCCCACCTGGATATGCACTGGGCACTGTGGGAAACCAGTCAATAGTGAAGTCGACATGCCAGCTTTGGAGTACTTTTAGATATCTGATAAGTGGAAATGTTGCTTGAATGTTTCAGAGGGTTGCTGGTGTGCAGCACAAGCTCGGCTGCTACGGACAGAACTTAGTGTTTTAAAGAAAGTATCATTAGAGAGATATTGATTTCAGAAGCAGAAGTTTTGCCATTGGTGACAGTATTTAATAGCTTTCTTCTCTTTCATGTGCAGTGATCTGTCAATAGAGGATACCTTATCAGCAATAAGACTAAAGCAACAATTGTTTTGTGGGCTGTCCGCAGGCTGGATACCATGTCATAAGAACTGATTAAAAAATAGCATTAAGGTGACTCCTGTAGCCTGGTTTGTCCTTCATTAAATTGAGCTAGTGGAGAGCTGTAGGATTAATGTATCAAAAAAAGTGGGCAGAACCATATCAGTAAAGGAGCTGAAGAGATTGGGGGTTGAACTAAAAACCAATGAAGCATTAATGATCAGAGGCTTTCAAACTTCCCCATACACATTTGTTATCTAGGTACGTTTATAAAATGGTGTATGATTTAATAGAAGTGCTGTAGATTATAATAAAGATTGCCCCGTAGCAATCTGTATTGGATTAACTATTTTAAAAGCTTTAATATCATATGTTAATTCTTTTGAAGCTCTTTAGAAACATTAGCTTTTTTACAAGTCATGACAGTGTAAGTAATTGTTCCTAATTGTGCATCCGCTTAGTACTTTCCCTGTGAACTGCATTAACTGTATCATGTTAATAACATCCAGTGTGCATAACAGTACTTGAAAGCCAACGTTTATGCCTTTTTCTCTTTGCCTTGCTCAGAGGGAGAACTGGAAGAAGAATGGCTGAAGGAGGCAGGTCTGTCAAATCTGTTTGGTGAGAGCTCTGGTGACTCCCTGGAAAGCGTGGTGTTTCTGTCCACACTGACTCGAACCCAGAAGGCAGCAGTAGAAAAGAGAGTAGAGACTGTCACGCAAACCATGAGGAAAAAAAACAAGCACCACCAGATTCCTGATGTCAGAGACATCTTCAGGGTACAAAATGACTCAAAGGGAAAAGTAAGTTCCTGTCCATCATTTTGTTTGATTCTGGCAGAGGGAAGAGAGGGACATGTAGGGGTGGGGGGAGAGGAGAGGGATGCACATACACAAAAGCTATGTTTCCAGAAGATTTGTGTCTAACTTTTCACTGATTTCCAAGGGAATTTTTTACTGAATTTATGGGAATAGCATTGGTCCAGATTTGACATTGCATTAAACAATTTTATGTAGAAAGAAGTATGTGTATTGTCCTTGTATTACTTAAAGGTGATTAATAAAACAACCACTCCACCATCAAAGTATTAATCTGAATTAATTTTAATGCAGGTGCAAAACTCATGACAACAATCACCCAAAGAGCTACCAAAAGCCCACTTATATCTTTGGGTGCTAGTGCCCTGCAGCCATCCTGAGGGCTGTGCCGGATAGGGGGCAGTACCTCTTACTTACTGGTGCTCTTGTTTCTTTTTTTTTTAAAAAAAGGAAAATAAAGGGACATCAACCCCACCTGCTGTATTTTGGCTAGGTCTTTATGCCTGTCAGCTTAGACCCTGTACTAACTTCCAGGGCCTATGTGTGTCATTAAACTGTGTGTGGGAAGTTGCTCTGACAGATCCTGAAGGGTCCCTGTCTCCTCTCATGAGGTATCGAATGGGAGAGTTTCTCTCCTGTACACAGGAAAGGGGAAGGAGCTAAATGTATACTATGATTAGAATTCCTCTTCTGTGGAGAAGCGTATGTGTCCTCTTTGCTCCTTCAAAAGCAACGAGATCTTCAGCTGTAAGAAGACTGACCTGATAAAAGTGCATGGCTAGTTCACCTGACCTCAGCCCTGTCCCTTGTTCTTGCCGCTGCTGCTGCCACCATTCAGCGCCATGGCAGTGGCAGTGGAAAGCATAGCGAACTTTGAGGGGATTTAACTTCCTTCTTCTCCCAACAGCTTCCTCTCCTTCAGCAACTCCTTTCAAATTCAGTAGAGGTGAAATTTAGTGGGGGGAGTTTGCAAGCTCAGCTGTATTTTCTGAAGGCACAACTTCCCTTTCACTGTTCTGCTTTGCATGTGGTTGCAGAAGGGATATTAACTCCATAAAAGCTTTCTGGCATCTGATTTGGAATTGACTACACCTAAGAATTACAAGATATAATAGCAGAGCAATTTAGGTAAAATATCATATAGCTTAAAGCAGTATAATTTCCCCTTCAAGTATGTTATTTCAGTAAAGCACAAGAAATACTCATGTTCCTGTATTTAAGCTACACATTGTAATGTTTGAAAATCATACGTCACAATGTTCAGTAGACTTCTGTGTCTCTTAAACTACATGTTTTGATATTGATTACATCAGTGAGAAGTAATGCAAACAGACAAATGATTGTAGCCATTTAAGATGTATAAAACAGAAGGTTAGAGTATTTATTAAATGTAGAAATAACTGGGGAAAAAAAAAGAATCCTTCTAAACCTGTCTTGACTGAAATAAAATCGTACAAGGGTAGGCCCTCAGACCTATACTGCATTCCTTTCTCCAAAGCAAGATAATTATTCAGAAATCATTGCTTGTCGTTATTCATCTAATCTGTCACAGAAAGCCTGTAGTGAAGTAGCTTCTGCAACCTCCCTAGGTAACTTATCTCAGTGCCTTGTTACTCTCCCATAATTTGAAAGCTTTTTATGTAACAAAAGGGGACTGAAGCCGTTTGCAGCTGTATGAAGTCATTCCAGTTTAATAATAGCCTCCAAAAGTCCTGTAACCTCCCTTCACCTGGAGGAAAGCAGGAGGAAAGGTAAAACAATAGTGTTGATGTTTTGCATCAACGCTACAATTGTGTTGATGTTTCTACTATATTTCCTGCCATATTTCCAAAGAAAAGCTAGACTTTTGGTACCTTGACAGCTTGCTAGTCTGCTTCTATTGTTCTATGAAACAGTAATAATTTTCTGGGCAGCCACGCTGTCTTCTTCCACCTCTCAAGTTCCCTGATTTTAAAAAATAAGTAAATACACAGGCTTGTGTTGGTAGGAGAAATCTTTAAAACTTGATTTTTTTTTTTCTCAGCAAGTATGGAGTTACACAGTGTTTGAGTAAACTACAATTAAAAATGCAGAGTGCTAAATATTCATTGTTTATCTGAGTTGCCAAAAAGTTAATAAAAATAGTATGTGGGTATACCCATATATATATATGGGTATAAATATACTCATACACATTTTTACCCACATATTATACCCATATATATACCCATATATATACGAGTATAGATTTTCTACATGTTCTGAAATATTTTTTTCTATAGTAGGTGTCATCCCGTCATGGAATGTGACAAATTTTGAGACTGGGTAGTGCAGCATTGTAGAAAGGAGAAGATGATTCAAATGCTTTCCTGTTTTGTTGTCTCTTTGAAGTGTCCTGGTTTTGCTGTTGGGCATCTAAACTGTAAGCACAGATATTAATATCAGGCTTCCCTGCAAAAGGGATGGGATTGTTCTGTAGGGGAGGCAACCATGTAAGATTTTGCAAGAGGAAGGAATTTGGACTGAGTCAGTCAAAATGTCTCCTCCAGATTCCCTTTCTGTATCCTTTACAGTACAAACTATGGCTTCAGGTCAAAGAATACATTTTCTTATTCTTTACAACTCTGGAAAGTTAAGTCTAATACCCACCTATCCTTTTAGGAAGAGTGGGGAATGGACTTAATTACTTCTTTTTTAATTACCTAGATTTCAGATCCCCTTGGACTTTGGCAAAGGGTTTTCTACTGAAACGCACAGGTGTGCTTCTGCATGCTCTTGAGTTGCAGGAGTATGTGTTTTAATGCTGCACAGAGTCCAAGGAGTTTCTACAACCATACATTTGTTTTTTATAGGCATGCATATTTATTGTTCCTTTCTTAGGTCTGTGATGGAAGTGAACCCTCAACTGTGAGAACAAGTGAAAACAAAAATGAAACACAAGATGGAATAAAAGGTAATGACAAACAGCTCTCTCCTTTTTTTTATTTTCCCTTTTGGTTTGTAGGCTTTCAACTATGCAAGCTACTACACAGGTCCATATTTCCAGTAACTTTTCAGCAAAAGAAAATAAAATTCTTATGAGAAACCTGTTCTGGCCTGCATTGTTGTAGTGTTGTCAAGTTTTTAAGTGTGGCTATAGATAGCATCCTTTGTGCCACCTGGGAAACCTTGTTTGTTACCAGTAATCATCTTACAATGGAGTCATCTGGGAGAAGTCTCTTCTCATAGTTTATGCTTAGGTCTTTCCTGATCCTTAATTTATCCCTACTGGTTTATCTCTGCTGTACAGTACAGGAAATGAAGCACTATACATAAGCTCATCAGTGCGTACAAGAGAACAAAACCAAATGGACTATAAACATCCAAAGAAAGTGAGAACTGGCTATATATCTGCAGCTCAAAATGCAAAAAAAAAACCCAACAGGGATGGAAGAAAAAAGTTGTTTATCTTTTTAAGGAAAATGGAAAAGAAATAGCATTCTGTGTTTGTAGGACTGGGTTATGTTCAACAGCGTGTGATTACACAAGATGGGTGCCGTACCCATGGGAGACCCCCGCCCTCCTACTGTCTGTAGGACAGAGCATCGCAGAAGTCCTGAGCTTGTTCCATAGTTTCTGTTTTTAGAGTATGAATTTTGATGAAAGACTTTGACAAAGCTTTCTGCTGTTCTTCAGGTCCAATACTAAAAGGGTGGCTGCCCTGCATCATCTTAGGTTTCTTCGAAGTAGGGATTGCACCATGTCTGTTTTACTACCATACCTAGCACTGGGGAGATCAGGATATTAACTGGCAGACATTTAAGCTTTAAGATACTGGATTGCTATTCTGCATTGTTTGTAAGTTGGGTTTTCTTCTTCCAGGGGACTGGATAGCACGTAGGTGTTATGCTGAACCCTATAGCCACTTAAATGGTCAGGCAGGCAGATCAAGTTCCCTACTGCAAGTTACTTATCTGTAATTAAGCCACCAGATAAACTTCTGCACCAGTTATAGAATACTAACCCGTAGTATTCTGGAAAAATGGTTACTTTAGGATTAGACTTAGGAATCAGCAACAGACAATACAGGATGTGTATGGAAGTTGAAGTGGGAGAGATGAATATAAACCAGCCCTGAATATCACCAAATCTGTGTGTTTCCAGAAGTGCCGTTAATCCTTCCCTCTCAGCAAACCTCACTCCAATAAGAACAGTGAAAAATTCGGAGGACTGCCAGACTGCTGGTTCAGCACAAGGGAAGGAAGAGATGCCTGGTGCTTGTGTCAATAAACTGCACTGTAGGAGTCAGAGCTGGAAAATTACCAAGCAATTATTACAGAGTTTTTATCACATCTGGTTCTTTTTTTTCCCAGTGGCCCTGGTGAACCCTTCAGAAATGGGAAGTTCTGAAAGGCAGATCCCATATGCTAGCTCTCCTCAGCACAGATTGCGATGTGGATGGCAAATGCAGCCTGCTTACATCCTGATATACTTCTCTTGTCAACATGCTAAAGTGGGCTCTGCTCCCAAGACTGGAGCAGGAAGGAAAAATCAGTTCAATTTGCAGTCAAACCATGCAAGTTCGGTGCTGTTAAAAGCACCACACCTGCTTCAGTGCTGTGCTGTGATCTTTCCTCCAGAATGATGAGCAAATTAGTGTTATGCAAAGAGTGAAAGAATGTAAGGCAAAAAGTAAACAATGCCTGACATTTCAGAGATAAAAAATATTTATGAAATCCAAATCCAAAGACATTATTTTAAAATGGACCCCCCCTTTAACAGAGAAGTAGTATCAGTTTTACCTGAAAAATATGAATATAATCTCAGACATTATAAAGAAAATCCAAAGCTTAAATTGAGATGTCTCAAAACTGTTAGAGTGAATGACTCTGGCCCTTCTCCAAAGGTGATGTCTCTGTCCCTAATTTGGTATTTGAATGCTGGGTTCCCAAGTGCTTCTGCCAGACTGAGGATGATAATGGTTTGCCCTTACAGCATACATGGGCTGTGTAAACCTGTGCTCACTCCTCCTTTCTTGCCAGTCTGACACACCTTGTTTCTTGCCTAAACAATGTAAGCAAACTCAGGGAATAAACGAAACCGTTACATATTTATTCTTTTCTGCCTGATCCTGCTCAAACAGAACAGTTTAATGAGTTCCTAACTAACTGGCTTTAAGTGCCTCTTTGTTTCATGTAGGTGCAGAGTGTGTCTATGGGAAATGAAAAGAAAATTTGGAGTCATGTATTAAGCTGTCAAAAGACGTTACCATTTTAACAATCCATAACAGTCACTAAAGACTAGCAATATGTTCAACAGCTACAAAAGAAAAAAAAGTAATTCTCTTTGGATGCCTTTGAGAAGGAGTAAATAACTGTTGTTTGAGACCTCTCAAGAAATAAAAAGGAAAAAATAAAGAAGATGAAAAGCTAAATACTCGTTAGTTTATATTGGGAAGCAGCAAAAGTCAGTTTACTGCGGACTGCAGTTGTCCTGAACACACAGGATTAGCTACAAGGGAAGAATGTTAGATAAAACCACTGTGTAGGGGCAACTTCGAAGCATAATGATCAGGAAGATGGATGAAAGAATTGCATGAACTATGTGTACCATGAGGGAAAAGAGCTGTGATGTTTGCTTCTTGATGGGGAAAAATATGGAAATGTGGTTGTATTTTTTAATTAAAGAGTTTGTTTCTGCTTTTCATTTTACATGATAAATGAATAACCTATGGCTGGAGCAATAGACTGTTAGTGAAAAGATTACAAGGTTTTTTATTTTCTATTTAAAATCATCCATGAATTAGCATTTTAGAGAAATGTTCTGTCAGTCAAAAAAAAACCCTAAATCAGCCATTCTGCCTTTCCAATTATAAATTAAGATCTATCAGCATAGCTTCATCGAGGTATACTCTAGATTCTCTAGCAAAACTAGGAAATAGCAAGGTTGATGCTTCCTCTATTTCCATATCCTATTAAAAAGAAACCCAAAACATAGCTCCCACCCAACTCCTGAATAATTCCTATCATTTTATCTGATCCTTAGATAGCACTGTGAACCAAGGAAAGGGTACAGGACTAATGTAAAACACGGTTTCCACATCCTTAGAGACAATATTTACATTTTTCTGTATCACACTCGCATTCTTCTCATGAAATATTGCATGCAGTTGGCAGGTTGGCAGAACACCAAAGCTGCTTCCTCTTACAGCTGCTTCCTAGTTAGTGAATCCACAACAATAGGAGCAAGTCTACGCAATCAAGAAGAAATTCCCCACAACAGCAGCATTTCCAGACCTTTAAAATGTGCACAGCATTACCAAGACATCTGCTTTACACAGCGCCTTCCTATGACCACAGGACTGAAACAGGAGCTACTGCTTTATTGTTTGTTAACATCAGATCCCTCCCAGGCTGGTAGGAAGTATGTAGGTCACGTATAGGCCATATTAGCATGACAAAAGTCTTGGGGGGATGGGGACTGTTTTTCTTTAGTTTGGATGCATTAAACAGTTTACATGATGTGTACAGATATACACACAGGGAGGCTGAAAATCGAAGCCAAGGATGAATTTGACCTTGGATATGTTTGGTTACTGAGTCTCATATATCTCTTCACCGAAACGAGCAGCTCTAGTTTCAGGATCAGCTTAATCTTTAGTGTATGCCCTAGACATCTTTCGGGGTCTATGGAAAGTGAGGAGAAGCTACTCTGGAAAGAGCAGGTGGTGAGTAACACACACAACAGGCAAAATTTGGAAATGTTTTATTTTACTTCTCACAGCATTGCTGGGTTGTAAGTACAGTCAAAGTGTTAGCTCAAATCCACCTTCTCTCTCTGGAAGTATCTCATTGAAGTGGGAGTGGTTGCGCAAAGTGCTGTGCCCTACCAGAGAGTGGCTTTGGTGGCTGCAGCCATTTGCCTGACTGTCAGGTCCCCTGAGTTTGGCCCCAGCAGACTAAGATAATTTTCAGGACTCACTCTGAAGAATATCAGAGACTGGTCTTGGTTTTTGTATAGTCTTTCAATTACACGTGGATATGATTCAGAAAAAATTTCTAGTTGTTGTTTTTTATTTTTTTTTAAACTTGATGCTTCGTATATTGTTTGGGTTGCATGCTTGCAGTTCAGCTCTTTTGCAGGCAACTGAAAATATCAGTGTGGAGCAGCACTTCCCTGATGCCTTCTCTCTTAATCAGCCTAGCTGCAGCCTTTCCCCTGCTTCAAGGTCAAACATTGCTGTAGCTATAACTGTTTTTGGGGAATTTTTTTTCTGGCTTGGTTTAGCATAGTTATTCCAGGTCATACAAAGATTTCCCACAGCTGTGTAAAGAAATTAATCTATTATGTTACACAATATTCTTACACCAAAGCATATGCATTTCTTATGGTTCTCCTCCTCAACTCATGTCCATTTCCATCGCACTTTTCCTGCACTTGTGGTATGTTAGCTTTGAACAGGCTCCAGTCTCCTGTGGGTGGGAGCCAGTAGCAGAATCATGGTCCCACTGAATTAAGCAGGATTGATTTGTTTATATTTGCGCTGGTTTTAAGAAAGTCTGAATTTCATCACAAGTACTTGCAAGGTATTCGTAATGTCTCGTACAAGGAACCTAGTCCTGGATGTTAAGAAGCATCAGTCACATCACGAGAGAGATGGTGGAGAGATCAGAATCTTTTTCTGGCTAAATTGTCTTTGATGCTGTGTATTAAATAGTGTTATTTACAGTATAATTTTCCTCGTGCTTCTTTCATGATATATTTTAACTTCAGACTGAAAAGCGACAGTTGATTTACTATGAAATTAGACTTCTAAAAGCAGAACTGCCTCTCCCTTTTATTCCTTCTGTTTTTTTGTTTTTTTTTTTTTTAAAAAAAAAACAACAAAAAATGTTCTAAATTTGTCTAGTGTTTGATTCCATTGAGGAACAAAGAAAGAGAAGTAAGGCCGTTGTTGTGTACTTAGTCCTTCCCTGTATCATAGAAACATGTCTAAACAGTTTTGAGGAATATAGACTCTTCAGAATGAAGTGAGGACAGGAATGTTGGGGCAAAGACATGATCTGTGTACTCCCTGTTATTCCCAGATGTTAATGCTTTAGATCATAGAGAAAACATTCTCTTTTGCTTTTGAAATTTTAACAGCAGAAAGAATTGCTGATTTGGTTGCAAGATATTACAGTCTTTGAGGCTGGAAAGTGTTTGATGGCAAGAAACTTCTGATGCCAAAGCTGTTTGGCTCTGGAAGATTCTGGGAGTCTGCTGCTTATTTGAGATGGTTTGCTTTATCTTTTTTAACAGATAAATAGGAGAAAATCCCATGTCTTGACAGAATTATTCAAGAAAAATTACAAAAGGTGGACCCGTGTAAGAAGCTAAATTTTCAAGTGACATAAAAAAATGCAGAAATAGGTGAATTTGCAACCAGGAAGTCCATCCCTTGCACACCATTAATTTTTACTCAGTTTTAAACTTACTCTCATGCACTGAGTGGTGCTCAATTTGTGCTGCTGTTGGTTATTAGTATTTTTAATTTGTTTTCAGGTACAAAGTTCAGTCTTGGAAGGGATGAGCAGAAGACCCCGCCTGAAGACATGCCATTTTCAGACACTGACATCAATTTGGACATACCATTTGCAGAACAGGCAGCTAATCTCAAAGACAGCTCAGTAGGCAAAATGTGCAAGGGTGGAGGGGGTGACACTCTTCTCCCAGTAAGTATTTCCTATTTATTGCTCTCATTCATTACTAGTGGTACTGTTTGGATGATATTTATCTGATAGTGGGTGAATTAGATTGAGAACATTGTCAGATCCAGCTTCATGGAGATAGACCTTCTCAAGACAACTCATTTTTGGGAAGAGTATTCTCAATAACGTGGAAGTAATTACTTTTATGCCTATTTACGTCATTGTCTATCTGGCAAAATGCACTCTATGTTTAAGCAACAATGGACAGGGAATATTAAGCTGGAATAGTGATAGCTGTACACAAACTATGTCCTTACTTCATTTGTTTACAGCCCCTTTTCCTGTTATCTGAGGTGAGATGCTTTGCCTCTGTAGTAAAAATCTCTATTGGCATTTAAAAAGGGTTGGTGGATGCCTGTAGAAACCTTGTGCAGTTACCTTGTGCAGATAGATGAGGGATGAAAATGAAGAACAGAATGGTCAATAGAAGTCCAAAGTCAAATGGCAAGAAATTAAGGGTTTGTGCTCAGTTTTACTTTCCAACTCATGATAAAAAATGGCTCATTCTGAATGAATCCAAATAAATACAAAAGAAGATCCTCCAAGGCATTTTGTTGTTGATCCTCAGGCGTCTCTTTGAGGATCTCTCTCTACCTAACAGTTCACGAACATGCAGTTACCTGTGACCTGTAAACTAATGACTGGTGTGAAAAACATCTTTTTTTTCCCTAACAGTGTATGCAAACATGTCTGAGTAAACATAGTGTCCGAAGTAATAATGTTTCACAGTTCTTCAAACACTTAATTTAGATAAGGACACATGCAGTTCTTCAAATAGTAATTACCCCATGTATCCTAGTTTAAACATTATAAACCAGACACTAATGGATATTTAGAAATGGATTCTAAAGTGTTTGAGTCATGTTTCTCTAATGTAGGCTGTAACAAGGAAATGATAGCTGTACTCTAACTTACTTCTGTATATATGTGCATAGATATATGCATAATACATATATTAATTATACTTTCAGTTAGGCTTACGAAGGATTGCTCAAAGACATGGCTATATGATTTCTCCTTCAGTGATGAAAAGAGTGGCAAAATGAGAGGAAAAAGAAAGGAGTTACCTATTTAAATCTACATTTTTTATTTGTTGCACTTTCATCATTGGCAGTTATTTTTAAACATATATGTTTGTGCAAGTCAATGAAACCTCAAGGTGGTAAACTGACTATTTATCTACAATTTGTAAATTATGTTTATGTTTTGGTTTGTGCCCTTGTGGTCATGTACCATAACCACCAATTCATCTCTGCTATCACTGGGTTTGTGCAGGATGAGAAAATCATTCTGGAGTATAACATATCTTTCTAAATGGAAGAAAGTCTTGTCAACCTTCCTCCTTTGAGTCATGCATACTGCTAATGTCAGGCACAGGCAAGAGTCTTACTTAAAAGCCTGCTGGTGAGAGAAAGAGTTAAAAAGTTCTGTGAGTTAGGAATTTCCTCTCCCTCGCACTCTCGGCTCAATTCCTTTTATTGGTCTCTGACTGCAGCTTCTAAGCATCTAGTGCAGTAGAAATGAGCCATAATTAAAGATCCCCCTTCCCTAAGAAGGGAACCCCTTTATTATTACAATATGGCAGCCAAATATGTTATTTTGTGTGCATAAGTGCATAGGGTTTTCTATCCCAGTTGTACATGCATAGGATTGTTCATGGACAGTCATTTCCACCACTATAAATTGCAAAAGGATGCAGAAGGTGGTGGTGTGGGAGGGTGGGAGGTGGTTACACACAGGACAAAGCCAGACTCTTCTTGGAGGTGCACAGTGAAAGGACAGGAGGCAATGGACACAAGTCATGACAGGGGAGATTCTGTTTTTCAAAGTAAAAAAAGTCCCTGTGAGAGCATTAAGCACTGGAACAGGTGCCCATAGAGATTATTGGGAGTTTTCAAAATTCAGTTGGACAACTCAACAACCAACACGATCAGACTTTGAATTTAGCCTTGCTTTGAGCCGGCAGTTGAATTAGATGACCTCCAGAAGTCACTAGGAACCTAAATCCTCTGATGATTTTGAGATCATCTGCTTTTTAACCTACTTGGGGGATTCTCCCGTGATTTAGTCAGTAACAGCAGACTTCATGATGAAGGGTTGTGCCCTGAAGGAAGCACAGCCTTCAAGCTAAGTAATTTTTTATGACTTGGATTATTCACTCTGCTGCAAATCTCTGCTTTTAGAATTTCAGGCTGCCGAAGGACAAAACAGGTACCACAAAGATTGGTGACCTGGCCCCTCAGGACATGAAGAAAGTCTATTCTTTAGCACTGATTGAATTAACTGCTCTCTATGACATCCTTGGGACAGAATTCAAGCAGCAAAAAGCTGTAAAAATAAAAACCAAAGGTGAGTTGGTGTTTCATATTCTGAACCAAATGGGTCTGTTTTAATCCAGTAAAACAAATGCATCCAGTTCTTTATGATTTTCCAGCAGAAAATTTATATTAATATATAAATAGTAACATAGGTCCTGAGCAGCACTTGATTATACACCTTAAACTCAGGGCACACTTTAAGCAAGTTCATGCACATAGTCACTCCAGCTATGGGACCGTGCTCTTTGTCTAAAGTTAAAACTCAAGTCAGTCACTGAGTGAAGAATGGGAACTATCTTAGTAGTGTGCTGTGCAGGAAGAATTGCTTCACAGAAGTTTGTATGTGCTGATATATTTCCCTGCAGGGCACGTGTACGTGCTCTTTGTGGGTATTCTTTTCCTGCTTTCCTGAAGGTAGGTACTGTGCTACTTTTATGGTTGAACTCAATGATACTAAAGGTCTTTTCCAACCTAAATAATTCTGTGATTCCATGATTCTACCTGACTTTTTTGCTTTCATTGCTCTTGGCTGGAGATGCTGGGAGCCTTTGTCACCTGCTTTCCTCTTCTGTGTGGTACAAACTTTCCTGTGTCACATAGGCCTTGCCCATCCAGTATTTACTCAGGCCGTAATTCAGTTTTTATGCTGAATGGCATCACATTAAGTGGAAGATCTGGGCTGTTGCAGAGGATGTCGAGACGGCTGCAACAGGTCATTTTGCTCTGCAAGCCGTTGGACCATATGTATAATCACAGTGCTTTTCTTGGGAACATAGGACACGTGGAAACCAATTTAAAAATGCTAGAAGTTTTCAGTGCTTTGTTTGTTTTCTGTATTTCTGGCTTCTGCTAAATGCTTTACAAGAGCTTGAAATGTGTTACCAGTTAATCTCAAGCCTGCTTGGGCCAAAACCCTGTTGTCAAGGTTCAGTGAATGTGACATCTCACTTTAAATAATTGAAAGCAACAGAGACAGTTCAGAGATATACAGCAAGGTACAGTACATGCTTCAGAATATGTTCTTCACTTTACAGTAGTACAAAATGACTTTTAAAATGCGAAAGGCACGCACAGAAACATCTACAAGACCTTGATCCCTTAAAAGCATTTTCTTCTTGCAAAAGTGCTTGTGGTTTCACTAATAAACAGAGTCAAAACACTATTCTCGTGTATTTTGGGTCTGAGTTTTAATTAATTCTTCTTACCAAATTTATTGTTAAGCATTGTTATCTGAATGACAGGCATTCATGAAAAACTTTGAATTGATTAGAAACTTTAAAAGTTAAAAAAGATGGGCTAGGCGCGTTGAAATATGTAGGAAATAGACAATGACATGTCATCCTTCCTGCCAAACAAATGTGCTTTTGCAATGTAATGTCTTCAGTGCCTTGTTGCTGTACCTGACCCTCACCTCTTCACTCCTGAAGTGCTGTTTGGCGAATTGATTCATACAATGGTGGATCTGTTGCCTGTTCCCCTTTATGCTTGAGTATGTAAAGACGATGAAAACATAATTCTGGGGAATGCTGTGCTGTGTCGAGCCCTGCCTTTCTCTTGACCTCCTACAGTTTGTTTCTCCAACTTCATCTCAGTAGAGACTTTTATTACTGACAAGATCTTCAAGATGATAAAACTGTGGGGTATGGATATTGACTGTACGTGCAAGTCCCTGCATATTTTATTGGTAGACATTTTATGCTGCTAGAGATACAAGAACTCCCTGATTTGGCACTGAAACATGTTTCTTTCATGTATATCCCCCTTTGACATTCCCTCAAGGACTGACATCTTTTTAGTAATTACAGCTGTTCTGTGCTCAATATTGTCATGGCATCATACCAAGCAGGAGGTTTTAGCTGCATGCAGTGTTGTTCTATGCTGTTTCAGAAAAATTGCACATACAGCAATTCCCAGTACTTCAGACAGAGAAGTTCTATGTCAGCCACCTTTGGGTTAGTTGTTACTTAGTATAGCTCTCTTTAATGGTCATTCACTTCTATGCAGCTGGGCCATAAACACATGGGAGTCCCATTTGCTTGAAGACTAAGGCTTGTTTTGCATCAGGGCTAGATTAACTGAGACTAGATTCCTTTTTTTCTTTTTTAAGTTGCATTGTTTTAGCACTATGACTTAACTGTATTTTTGTTTTTAATAAAAAAAGAAAGGAAAACACCTTTGGCAAGATGGTGATCTTGCTATCCTGCCAATGTTGCATAATGCAAAAGCACAGAGGTGGAAAAGCTCCTTTCAAAACCGTGATAGAGAAGTGTTCAGAGTAACTCTGGGTGATAATTACATCTGTCTTATTTTAGTAGCCAAATTTCTGGATATTTCAGTCATGCCATTTGTATCTTAACAATAATAACTAGCATTGAGCAATGAAGATCTGCATTGCAGGGTCATCATCACACCCATTCTGCAAACCAGAACCACACAGATGGTTCATTTATGCAGTTTGCTTCACTGTACTGCAGAATATGTGGATAGCAATTTGAAGTCTAAACACAAGACTCCTGATTTATGGTAAAAGGAAGAGACGAATGAATCCTTTTAGCCAGAATGCTTTGTGTAGTAACTTGATTGACGAAGACATTCAAACACTTTGAACAAAAGGTCAATAGCTGTGAATGTATCGAAAAATGTGGTTTTATGCCATTATCACATGTACTGGAACAGATGTGGATAATATCTCAGTTTCTTTTGCTTTATTCTTCAGACTCTGGCTTGTTTGGTGTCCCACTGTCAGTTTTACTGGAACAGGATCAGAAGAAGGTGCCAGGAAGCAAGATCCCACTGATTTTTCAAAAGGTAAATAGGCACGATCAAGTCAACTTGTTATATACCTGCAAATGACAAACAAATAACATTTTGTCCTGGATTTGTTTGCACCCTGTAGCACATTTTTCAGTTTATTACTCTAATCAATCAAAGTTATTGTAACTTTTATTCGCAGCTTTACTTACTAATTCAGTAAATACTTTGCTTTGACTCAGATGTATCTTGGGTTAAAGGAATAAAGTTCAGGTTTTGTTACAACTGGTCTCCATGATTTAGGCAAGTTTACTAATAAGCCTGTGAAAACTAACAATCAGTGTAAGACCCCCCCTGGAGCCAAATTCCATTTCCTAAATGTAACTTCCATTATCGTTAAGGCTGCCCTTTATTTTTGTCAGAACAAATACTTGAAATTCCATAGAAATTCTGAATCCCTGGCCCACAGGCTCAAACTACTTTTCAAGGAAGTGGTTTTCTCCTTTCAGAAGTGATTTGGGCCACAAGGCAGGTGGCTAGGGGGTGGGAATCAGGCTGGATAACTGCCTCTGGTGGTAGCATCAGCCCTTTTCCAGAAGATTTGTTGATTTAGTACGTGGGGGAATGCTTTGGCCTGTATCATGTTATGGTAATGGAGAAGATAATGGGAAAGATGATGGAGGTGCTGGATTTACTGCCAATACATAGCAGGTGTCATCACATGAGAAGGGAGAGACCACAGTGTGTCGACCTGTCCTAATACTAACAGAAACTCAGTGCTGTGTCATCACTGTTTCAGTAGGTTTGGGGACCTGCTTGTTAAGTGATTTTTCAAGAAACAGAAAACTAAAAGTAGTTTTGCATCACTCTCTCAAAACTACTGCTGTGTCATTCAGGCCAGAAATTACTCCCTCAGGATCATAAAAATACATTTCTGGGAAAGATGCTATCTAGAAAAAAAGAAATAAAATGACAAAAAGTGATTGATCACTGTGCTATCCTAACAACATAGTAAGCTTAGTTCTTCAGGAAGAAAATTCTACATAAACATTTCTAGCTTATAGATGTGATTTGTTTTGCAAGGTGCAGACGTCATTTGGAATACAGTTTTTCTTTAAATGAGAATATGAAAATAAAAAGTTTCCCATTTCTTCTGCCTGTTCTCTACAGGACATGCTTCCAAGAATAGGGGATTTGCATGAAGTGCAAGAAAGAACATTTTTGCGTACTGTTTTTTGAATGTACCTTGGTTATCACTAAAATGAAACAAAGCAAGCTAACAGGAAGGCTGCTTCATTAAAAAAACCCAAACTTTTAATAAAAAATGCACCTAGTTTTTATTTAATTGAGGAATTACAGTTAAAAATAATGACATCATTTAGCCTAGGGCTTTTTTGACTGGAAAATCTGAGGGTAATACCTATCCGTGTATCTCCACCAGAAGTTTCTGCTGATAGTAATTCAGGTCTCTGGCCTGCTAATGAAGCTGTGCAGAGCAGCTCTCATAGAGATGTAGAGGGGATTTCCCATAGGCAAGAGGCTGGTGGTGGCCAGTGGGCACATCTTGCTGCCTGCCAAGGGGGTGTTTGTGAGTGAGAGTGTGTGAAGGAGTCGTGGCTGCTGGCAGTGCTGCCAGACCTTGCCTCCCCCTAGACATGGTGATGGTGGCAAATCACACAACATGCCCACAGCGTCTTTGTGTCCGACAGATGAGAGCGGCAGCCACTGCTCTGTTGCAAGCTAGGTACAGTGAGAGTTGGATGTGGCCAGTTAGCACTTTTTCTTTTTCTTTTTTGTTTTTGTTTTTTTTTAACCAAGGAAAATATACCAGGGTGACACCTTTAGTGCTGTTTTCTAACTTTGTGGCTTTTTCTGTCTGATCTTTTTTATGGCATTTATCAGTTACGTAAATACAGTGGCAGGTAAACCCCCTTTAATTTCTCTATCTGGAGAAGACACAACTGTGTTGCATAATTTTTCTTACTCAAGAGCTAGCACAGGAAGGTATGTAACAAAGGCACTGCCCTAGTTAAACATTGTGGGAACCATTTGTGCTAAAATGATGTCATCAGCTTTTGACGTTTACAAATTTCTTTTGAATACTCTTAGATCCATCCTTCAGTGAATACTTCTAGGCATATCTTGTAGAGAAACAGAGTTTATGATATGTGTTTTAAGTACTTTTATAGAATTTCTACTGATTTATCTAAGCCATGCATAGGATCGCAAACTGTTGAGTTTGCTAGGAGAATGCCAGGATTTTCCAAATTGAAGCTTCCTTAAAGCCTAAAAGTGCTTAGGTCACAGAATCACAGAATCGTCAGGGTTGGAAGGGACCTCTGGAGATCATCTAGTCCAACCCCCCTGCCAGAGCAGGGTCACCTACAACAGGTTGCACAGGACAGCGTCCAGGCGGGTTTTGAATGTCTCCAGAGTGGGAGACTCCACAACCTCTCTGGGCAGGTCTTCTCTGGTAAAGTTGCATTTGTGAGAAAGTTAGTACTGTATCTCTAATGTTACCTTAATTGTTTTGATTTAGAGATACTTTAACAGGGGTATTAATTGGGATTTATTTTTTAAGACAGTAATTTTGGAAAAAAGTTGCTTCAGTGTAAAGCAGGTCTAAGAAAATACAGTTTTCTTTTTTAATAAAATAGACAAACCCTTTAATAGTGTTCATAAAACAGGTAAGAGCCATGTTAAATTTTTTTTCTACGTCTACAACAACTGTAATCCATTTGTAAACTGTGTTTGTACTTGTTACATATGTGCATGCACAAATGCGTGCATACATATGTGCATAAAGGCTCTGATGTATCAGCACTATCTACTGGTAATTTTTAATTGGCATCTTCATTCATGCAGTTTGCTTTGTGTTTGACAGCTGATTGCCCAGATAGAAGAGGCAACTCTGGAAACAGAAGGACTTCTTAGAATACCAGGAGTTGCAACAAGAGTAAAGGTAAATCATTGCACAGATTCTCAAGATCCCTGAAAACTTACCTGTGCTAACTAATTCTTTTTTTTTTTTAAATATATTTTAATACCAGGTTGTTACAAAAATTTTCAAAAACAGAAAGCTAAATCTCTTTACAAAAAAAACTGAGTTATATTAGCCAGGAAGCTGTTCGTTTCATCCAAGGTAGTTTTGGGGAAAAGACTGGAGTTTGAGTTTGAAGGAGAGTCAAGGCTATGTTTCAAATTCAATTGTGCCAAATTCTCATTAATTCTTGGCATGAGCTTTCCAGCCTTTTGCTTTTTCCCTGAACCAGCTTAATCATCTGAATAGTTCATACGTAGTCTTTCTACCCCAGGAGGAAGCTTTTCTCTGGCATTGTGAGTCTGTTTTAATAGCTCAACTTAACCTGTGTTTCAGGCCAAGGTAGCCAGCATGCACTGAAGAACCTCTCACATTTATTTTTATGAACAGCAATATAACTACTCAGCTCACTAACCACAATCTTGTTGGGCACGTCCACGCACACCAACACTTTGCAGAGTGAGTGCCAATTACATGCAGACGCTTTCCCAGTATTTGCCGTAATGCAGGAAACTAAATACACAGTATGATTCACACCAAGAGTCAGTGTGTTAAAAAGATGGTCTGAACTGGCCTTAAATTCTAAACAGAAAGCACCATTTAAGTGGATTCAGCTGTCCGAAGACGTCTGCCAGCCTCTGTTGTGTAGAACTCGGTCCAGCAGCTGGTTCATTAGAAACAACTGAAAGAAGGGAATATTATGGAAATTGGCTTTGTTTATTTACCAGTAACTAAGATGATTTTTTTTTTTTTTTACAATTTTCCTCCATTCTTTCTTTTCCACTTTTCATCAGTTCTGCATACGGGAATGATTTTGAAGTGATTTTGTTTATTTGTATATTCTTTTATTTTATCGGTTTAATATGTTTTCCCAGGCAGGGAATCATTCACTGCTTGACTTTCATTAATTTTTTAGCTCTTTATTTGCAGGAGCTGCTTCTTTGAATTAAGCAATTGTTTTGTTAGCAAAGATATTAAGTTCCTTTACTTATTCAAATAGAAATTTTTATAGAAAGGCAAAAAATTTAGCCTACTAAAGGACTGATGTTTTCTCATAATTTTCTTAAACTTTTTTTCTCCTATACAAAAAGAAAATATTTTCCTCATTATGTAGTTTCATAGAATGGCACAGATGATCTAAGAAAAAATATTTTGCTATCTTATTCTATAGATTTTGGAGTTATTATTAAAAAATGCATTGCATATACCCCATAGTTAAATCCAATTCCTTTAAAATCTAAGCATTGGTGCATTAGGATGCATAGTTGACATTACTGCCCTTGCCTCTCAGATAGAATAATTTGTTTTATCTAGATGTTTAATACTGCATTTGCCACAGTGATTTGGTAAGAATGTGGCTTGAGGAGCTGATGGGTCTCAGGGGGAGAATTTTCATCTTTATTTCTAATTCTTGCTTTTGTTGATGAGCAGGAAATCATACCCACATGACTTTAGACATCTGAGTTAGGATCTGTGCACCTTTCAACCCCTTACGAGATCAGTGGAGACAGAAGATCTCTCTGGAGGGCAGTTGAGAACATCCAACTTTTATATCAACCTAAGTGTCCACATTTTCTTTGGAAATAGATCCATTTTCCATTTGGACAAAGTTAAATTTAATGAGAACAGTCTCTCAAAAATATATCTAGTATTCTCTATCCAATGTGCTCTTCTTATCCAGATAAATAATTAAGGCCATATTTTTCCATAACACTTCCCCTCACTTCCTCTCACATACTTTACAAAACAAGCCAGGGTCTCTGTCCTTTTCTGTCTGGAATAACTGAGGCAAGAAGAAGGGAGGGACTTATGAGAGGTGCCTCGAGGCCACTGGCCCTATACTGAGGCCACTTCCTACTCTGCCAGACTGGCAAATAAATGAAGTGGGTGCAAGGCTAGGACTGATGCTTAATGGGAGACTAAGAAAGGACTCAGTCTTTGCAGCATGTTCCCATTCGTACATCTCTGGAGGTCCAGTAATAACACTGCCATGGGAGAAGGGCAGGTATATGGTAATGTCTGCTGCCAACAGTATTCCGCCCTTTCCCAACCCCAGCGTGATGAGGTATCACTGCTGTTTATTCTGCTGCGTAACTTCATGTTTTGCAGTACAGTCCCCTTCCGTAGAGGGCATATTTGACATCCAGTGCTAGGCAAAGCTGTATGTGCCCAGCAGCATGGATTTCCCTATAGATGCCAAGACATCCAACTATGCAATCACACAAATCTTTTCCCTGTGTTTTAAAAAGAGAACCAGCCTCACCTTAGTGTATGTTTTGATAGGAAACTGTGTGTCAACATGCATAATTGTCGTATTTGTTTATGAAAATTGTCTTGCATGCATTACAGCAACACACTTTGGTAGTAGTTTGAGAATTGCTATGTGTATCAGCCACGTCTTAATATTTTGGGGGAGGGGAAGTCATAACCCTTATGTGAATGATATGGGTATGATACCTGGTTCTTACAGTATATTCCATATGGCCCTGAGACAGGCCCATGGGATTTCTTCCTATATGATCTGGCCGTCTGCTGCCTGTTACTATATGTTTGCTCACGGTGCTTCTGATCCCCAATTTATCTTTTTGTAGCAAAAGATCATCAGCAGCTGGAGTTAAGTGATATTTCAGATGTCCCTTTTTTTTCCCCCTTTCAAAGTATGGAAAGTATTGCTATGTGTGTAATGCATGACTTCCAGCAGCCAAGTGTTATTGGTGCTCTCTGTATCTACTGTCTTTCAGAGTCTTTGCCAAGAACTGGAAGCAAAATTTTATGAAGGGACTTTCAACTGGGAAAATGTAAAGCAACATGATGCAGCAAGTCTTTTAAAACTCTTCATCCGTGAACTGCCTCAGCCACTCCTCACTGTAGAATATCTCAAAGCTTTCCAAGATGTGCAGAGTGAGTAGTGTCCTTTCTGTCTCAGCTGCAAAGAATTGATACTAGTGCAGAGAAGTGCCTCTTTACCATAGCATTATTTTCGCTAATAATATGTGAAACTGAAAAACAAGTTGAATAACAACAATATGACTTCTCCTGAGAAAAGTCTGGGCATATTTTTGCTAATGTACAAATAACATTTTTCATGTAACATCTGTTTTAATAGTTTACACATAAAATGAAAGCACACTGCCACTTTCTGATAAGATGTTTCTGATAGTCGTTAGGAGGTATAGATGGGTTATAAGGAAATTGTGTATGATGGTATCAGTTTATAAACAATATTTGCTTCAAAAGAAAACAACAGCAAAGATACAGTAGTTCTGCAGAAAATCTTACAAGTGGTAATTTATACTGTTTAGGGTATTTTATCCATTTACAACAGGAAAAGTTAGGGCAGAATAGTCAGAACTACTGATTATCTCTGGTCCCTTGAGATCAGCAAGTTCCTGTGAAAATGTCTTCCTTGCCAGCTGGTCACCAAGACAGCAAACATATCAGCTGTAATTGAAAGAGAATGGCTTGGTGATAATGAATCAGGAGTGACAACCCAGATACATTAACTCCCCAGCCAACATAGGAGTGCAAGTTTCAGGAAAATGTATTCCCCTCATCTACAGGCAGAGTGATGGCTCATTTCTAAGGGACACTTTCAGGGAATTCCCATGGACAGGCAGACAAACGAATATTCTTAAAAACTGTGGGCTGTGTCAGTCTCTGGGTTGTGAGCTGCCTTTCAAGGCCCTTAAATTGGTGGGAGCAGGGGGCTGGTGCTTAGGCCAGCTACACAGTGTTGTTGATTTTGCAGTACTGAGCAGCAAGTTAAAGCTGGCCAGAGCGCTTTCAAGTGATGCTGGCAGAAAGCAGCTCCTCAAGGTTGTTCCACTTACTGGACAGTGACTGGAGCCAGGAGGGTTTCTGCTTGCTGCTCCTGAGCTGTCTGGAGGCTTATGTGGTTTTACTTACCCAGAAAATACTCAGGTGCCAGAATCCAAAACACTTTCTACATTGAGCCAAAGGATTTGATGCAAAACACACATAGCACTTCATAGCCTCCCATTGATTAAATTGTCTGCCCATCTTATTGGTTACATGTAGTAAGATTAGGTGTTACAGAAGAAGTGCCATCTTTGTGACAGTAATCTGTTTTTCATGATACTGTGACTAAGTAGTGTGGTTAGAATTGAGTATTTAGACAACTTTAGTGAAACAAATTTGTTAATTTAATTAATTCAAACAACTTTAAACAAATTTGTTAAGTAATTCAAACAACTAAAACTAAATTGTTATTTAGGTGAACAGACAGAAAACCTTGATATAAGTAATGAATTCTAATTGTTTTGCAATTGTACTTTTGCTTACTTTCCTAGGAAAAGGTTGATTCTCATTGCTTTTTGAGCGTTGTGACATGCTGGTTTGGAACTAAATTTAAGCCTTACTTTTAATGTATGTCTTTCTAGAGCAGAGATAGAGGGTTATCACTACTTGCATGTTTTAAATAGCTTTATGATTTATGACTTCATATCCTTAATTTTTATTATGGTAGAAAGTAGTCAGCAAGGGGTCTTTTTACTTTGCTGATGAACTTTCGTTTTTTTGTGGTATTTCCCAAACGGATTTGGATGAAATGTATGCGAAATAGCAGCTCAGTTGGAATCCCAGCAGGATGCACAAGAACAGCCCTGTTGAATTTTGTTATAAAATTATGTGTGATAAAACTATGTGAAGTGCAGGTACATCCTTCTTCACTTGTTTTATGTATGGCCTGATTCATTAGGAATCTGCTGAGAAGACTTGCCAGAGCATGTCCTCTAAGGCATGACAGGAGGATGTTTATCACGAGTGACAAACGTGAGAGAGTTGGGGCTTTCTGCTGCTCAACACTGCCAGAATGTAGGAGCTTTTCTAGGAGGTGGAGGAATGTAGGGATGCACTCGTCCTGCATCTTGGGTGAATGACGCACCACTGAGCAACTGGGTAAAAGGCAGAACCAACATCACTTTAATGATAGCTTGCCACGTTTGGTACGGCAACTGCTGTAGATATGTGTTAAGCTTCTCTGCTCTTGGCTTTATCCCCGCTGGTTTGCCATTGCAGCTGCTGCTGCTTATGTCACTGGAGACCTGCCTTATTCAGAAACATGTGGTATTTGTTCTGCGTGGGTGACTCGGGAGACCACGCAACTGTTAAGGCAATCAGAGAAACTGTGAAAGCAGTTTTGAATATACCCTTTAATATGCTAGGGCACAGGCTCAAAAAGGGAGGAGCTGTTAGCTGACTATTTCTTCTTGTAACATTGCAAAATAAAGAATCACAAGGCATCTAGAAAATATTGCCAGAAGACTGCTGAGTCATACAGCAACTGAATTCTAAAACAACATTTGGAAATGAGTATCAGAAAACAAGGATCTCACGGTCCTTTGTCATACTATGACAATTAGCCATGTGTATGCATTCAGCGTTTTGCAAGAGGTTTCCACTTTGAAATCATGCTTTTTGAAGAGGAGAAATGACAATTTAAAAATACTGAGGTTCATGTGCTTCACTGGCAGATCTTCCAACGAAGAAACAGCAACTGCAAGCTTTGAATCTTTTGGTTCTCCTTCTACCTGACGCAAACAGAGACACTCTGAAGGTTAGAATTGCTAATACTGTTTTCCTGCACAAATATTTTCTCTGTTTCTCTGACTCCGCTGTAATGAGTGCTGTTGTCTTTTAACGTTCTTTTTTTTTCAGTTCAAAGTTAATGCTGAAACTAGTGATTCTTTTTTCGCATTTCACAGAACTTCAGAAAAAAAAACCTTTAGCACCCTAATTCCTCCCAAATGACTTTTAAGAATGTGACTTGAAATTTTTCCAGGAGATTGCAATAATAATCTCCCAGTGAGCGACCTTTTCTCTTACAAGTTTCGTTCCTTTTTTTCACAGTAGCAGTCATTATTTCCAATGCAAAAAATAAACAGTGTTAGAATACTATGGATTTGCTTTTATGAAATGAGTTTAGCTCTTCACTTTTATTCCCTACTTTCCTCTGTGCTGTTTGTTTCTACTCTTAATAAGCTAAATCCACACTTCCTATTGGTATTTGCAGCATGTTACATGGAGTCTTCCAATTTGGACTTGTCCTTTTGTAGCAAAGCTATTCATCATTTTCAGAATATGCTTATTATTAAAATCGCTATGATCAAAAATAAATTTGCAGGATTTGTGTAGGATGCAGAACATCATCTATTACAGGCAAAAAATACTATTAGGTCTTACTGTTTAAACATGTCTTTCTTCTTGAGTTTATTTCCTGTGTGGAAGTAGTCAGGAGAGCTCCTGAGTTGTGTTAAAAATATCTGGAAATGAATTAATTGAAGATTGTCAGTTTCTAACAGGCTTACCTGTCATTCACAATGCGGTGGTTTACGTATTAATTGCTTACCTTACAGAACTAGCCACTCCATGTTTCCATAACCATGACAGCTGGCACTATTGTGTTCTCTTTCAATTTAAGAAAAGCCAACAGTAATGTTTTCAAAAGCATCTGTGGGATGCTACTTATGCACCTACATAACGAGGGTTTTGAAAAAATCTTACTGTGCAGGGCTTGGAAGTCACTTGAATGCTTTTGAAAGTGTCATCCACAAAAATAACGAGAATGATTTACTCCATTACTTAAAGGAAACAAAACTTGCATTACAGTCTTGTGAACAAACATATCCACACTTCCTATTATTTATTGCTTTTAATGTGGTTTTATTAGGAATGAGGGTTTTTTTGCAAAAATATGTAACATCATGTTTCAGCAGTAACTTTTTCATGTGCAGAGTTGAGCTGTAAGTTCTGCTGTTATTTCAGGTACTGCTCGAATTCCTCCAAAGGGTAATTGATCATCGAGACAAAAATAAAATGACATTAAAGAATGTTGCGATGGTGATGGCCCCAAATCTTTTCACATTTCATGGGTTTGGCTCAAAGACTATTGAACAAAGCGAGTTTGTTATGGCAGCTGGAACAGCAAATGTCATGCGCTTTATGATTCAGTACCAAAAACTTCTCTGGACAGTAAGTGGATTCTTCGGGGAGGGGGGCGGGGGAGGAGGAGGGGAAGGGGGGGAATAATAAATTTTGCAGACAAGGCATCTGAAGGTGAACACGAGTATGAACTCATTCTCATGATTTAGAGACAGATCAGCCCCATACAGCTGGGTTCTTGCTCATAGGTAACTCTTACGGGAGCAAAACGGAATCGTTACATCTTACGTTAGAGTTCAGCTCTGATGGTCAGATTTTGAATATTGTATGTACCATATGTGAACTGAAAAATAAGTCCTTGGATCTTTGTATTTGGCCTATAAGTAGGTATTGTTATGAAGAATTTGTTCTTTTCTGCTTAGAGACATGAGTAAGAAACATGGTGTTTTAGTCCATGTCCCATTTGAGCCAAACTTCATATTGTGTAAAACATGTTTTCACAAAGTATGAAGTTGTGTCATGGTCTTATGCAAAGCTCTAAATTAGGCTGACTGGAGAACTTTGGGCTTTGTTGTCCATCAGCAACTTCAAACAATTTTGACCTTTGCTGCATGTGAGGAAAAGTTATTATCACTGTTGTACAGACTAAGTGTTGAGTGAATTTTTTTGGCCGAGGAAAGTAAAAACACTGCATGATTCCACCTCTTTTCCCCTGAGAACTTACTGAATGGATTATAACATCACAAATGGAGTGGTTTTTAAGTTGTTTCACAGCTTTATATTATTTGAATCTTTAATTATTACTGGAAATAAATACTATTTTTTCAAGTTCTACCTGACAATCTGTCAATTTACCAAGTTTTGATAGGTTAGTTACCTAAGGAAATTATGTAGGTATTCATACTTACTATCTATATTCATCTAGATACCTAAGTTTATTGTTAACCAAGTGAGAAAACAAAACACTGAAAGCCAGAAGAAGGAGAAAAAGGACAAAGCTATGAAGAAACTTCTGAAAAAGATGGCATATGACCGGGAAAAGCATGAGAAACAGGAGAAGACCCCTAATGATGTAAGGAAACATACATCTGAAATACTTTATTAATAAGACTATAATCTCTAGTGAAAAAGTAGATATAACAGAGGGGTTATCTACATTTATTTAACTGAGAATTTCAAAAGATAGTAAGTTAATATGGGTTTCATGGTTTATGGGTTACCAGCATGACACATTTAGAGTGTTGAGCTGTTTTTTTTTCCCAGGTTTTTCAAAATATTTCTATTCTGAAAAATGATGTCCCACAGGTACTTTCAATTTCAGCGTCTGAAACAAAAGTACATTAGGTCTGTATCTGTAGAGGGAGCAAGTGTTGCGACAACACTTAGTGTTACTGTACCCACGTTTAGATGCATTGCTGCCCGATGGAAGTCACAGAAGACCCTGTGTTTACTTAAAAAATAAATATCTAGATTTTACTATTTGATATTTAATAGCGTTTGCAAACAAAGCTAGCATTTAATCCTTCTTCCTGCTACAGGAGTTCCCAAACCGCTGAACTCTTTGCCTCAATGAATCTTAAGCTATTCCTGTAAAGTAGGGCATGCACAACCTGCCCACCCCGAGAAACCCCGAAGGATGAAACAAATGTAAAAAACTAATAAACTGCTTCTTACACAGCTATTGTCCAAGTGGCTACTCCCAGCTTACCCCTGTGTGTATAATCTACAGTTCAGTATCTCTCCATTGGGTAATTGACTTCTGCCAGACCCATCAGTGATGTCAAGGCATAAGTTTCAGTGTAACTCTTCACACATTCTTTACAGTGAAAAAAAAAATATCCTGTGGCATTATAGTGGTAATTTTTCCTGCACTTTAGAAATATTTTAGTTGAACTCTTTCGACTGACATGGAAACTTTTCAAAAATATAGCTCATGTACCTTGAAATTGCTTATTATTTACAATTTCAATGAAGTTAGTAATTACAATTTTTTGAAGCTCATTAGCCTATACAGTATGGTATCTTAATTATAATACATTTGAAATACATGATTCCAAAGTTATTTTAAATACGTAAACAGGCAACACCAAATATGTGTATCCTGATAACATAATGAATACACATCAGATTTAGGTGGTATGAAAATACCACCTTGTGGGCTGAAGTCATATTGACGATTCCGGTGAATTAGAGACATCTTGTGGCAGCTTGCAAAAATGCATTACTCTGGATGGTGTGTTTTTATCAAATACGTGTATGGCAAACTGCTGCAAAAAAGGTTGTCATATTCTGATAAAGGCATTTTTGAAGCTATTAAGCCGAAAAATAGAATATGGCAAATGAATATGCTATAACATTCCTCAAGTCTGCCTGGTTTGATGGTTTGATCTTGCAAGTATGCCTTCTTTTTTTTTTTTTTTTTTTTTTAATGTGCAAAGAGCTGGATCCTTTGGACAACTGCATCCAATATATTCTGGAGACTTATATTTCAGTGTTCCTACCTCATTTTGTATTGAGTATTTGACACATCTCTTAATGTTCAAAATTAATTAATTCCCCAGGCATCACTTTGCCTTACTTTGATATCTATCTATATGAAGGAATATATACACAGAATGAGGACTTAGATACAATTTTAAAATAAAGCTAATTAAACACTGACATTTGTTTTACGCTGTCTAATAAGAAAAGAATTCTTTGAATATAAGTGAGTCCAGTTATGATAAGATGCCACTTAATACTGCCATCCCCTGTTCAACATAGAAATAACAGCAAATACGCTGAAATAGGCAAATGCTGTTGCAACTTCAAGTATTGGATTTATTGTGATTTAGTGCTGTTCGTCTTTTAGAGTAAACTATGCCTTTTTAATCTGCTGGGGAGTTAGGGCTGAAGTCTCATGTAATACATTCTTACTCAAATGTAAATGTAAAGTTACTATTCAAGAATTTTCTTTAAGCCCTAGAATTCTGTGGGGATTTTCTTTGAAATTAAATGGTATAATTTTTCACAAGTCCTTCATGCTTATTTGAAGCATTCAGGTGCCTGAAAACATATTACTCTTAAAATCGTATTCCCAAATTGATAAAATTTCACAGTGAATGACAATTTTATACNCCAAATTTCAATTTATACTGCCTTAATTTGAAATTGAGGTCATTTTCCTGTGCGGTTCCTGGATGGCTTTCCACTGTTAGATGACAAGTGATGTGCCCAGACTTGTGGTGAATCCCCATTCCAGTGAAGCCTGTTTGAAACTTTTGAGAGTTAATTTTCTTGCATGCAGTTGAATAAAAACTAAGTAAAAGCTGCGATTTTCTACCACGTTCTGTGGCACCCCACATGATTACACATAGATGGACAAAGCTTGAGTCTCTTCCATACTCTCCAGAAGTACCTCAATATCTGCATTCTTAATGGTAGCTTATTTGGATAAAATTTCATCTTACCTCTGATTACATTTCCCCTTTTAAGACAGAAGTTAAATGGCATTTACTGCAAACTTTGGGCATTAACAATTGTAGGGTGCTGACAGTGGTTAATATTAGAGAGCTTGTGAGGGTTACTTGCATTTTGGGATATCTGTGCGTACCTGTGGCCCCAAGTCTGTGTTAGGGATTAAGTCTTCATGTTGCCATTGGGGTGCATAGTGCTCTAGCCAGGGAAAGAAAGATGCTCTCAGGACTAGAAATTTACCTACTAGCATAGCCAGATTTATACCATCTGTCATTGTATTCCTCTATATGTTGCAATTGTTCCAAAAAAAAGGAGCAGTTGTGTTAGCAGCACAACGCAATGTTACTGAGCTTATCTAATACAGGTTAGAATGGGGTACATCATAGCTGTTCTGTTTGCATAACCCATTTGTGTTTTTACAGTATTACGTTATTGAGTCTTGCTGAATTGGATATCCACTCCGATGCCAGATTATTTACCAAAAAAAAAAAAAATGCTACCTGCTAAATAATTTCTTTTTATGTAGTTTTACTGTGGTTTGTCCCAAACTAGGTGCAACGCTTTGCAGTTCAAAGAGAACAACTGCATCCCATTTCTTTCAGACTTTGTCTCCCATGTAGCAAGACCCTTTTGAAGGCCAGTTTTGTTCTTCATAATGCTCGTGCAATGTTCCTGCTTGGCGTCATTCGCACATTTAATAATTATATATTACATTCTGTTATCTGAGCCATTAGTGAAAATACTGCATAGTCACTTGGTTCCTCTCTTCATCTAGCCTGATGAATATTTTAGTGTGTCATGCAAAATGGAACAGGAGAAACTGGAAGAGACCCGCCCCAAATCCTATAGCCAAGCATCTGCGGTTCTTTTGTGATATATAGATTCAAGTCCCTCTGAAAAGAAAGGGTTTGAAAGAAGATGAGTACCTCACAGGTGACTGCTGTGCCTGCTACAGACTAAATGTTGCAGGCCAGTGTATTTTCCATCAACTAAGGACACATGTCTCTTCAGGTTTTTAAAGTGTGTAAGTATCTAACTCAGCGAGAGGTTTCAGCATTGTAAACCTCATCCTGAGAGAGCCTGTGAGGCAGGAGAGGGGACTTGCAAACTGAATAGTACAGGTGACCCACCCTTCAGCATGTGGTCAATCACCCTATAGGTACTTGGCTTATATGTTGTAATGCGGAGCCCTAACTTGGATGTTTTGGACTGTGCTGTGCAGAGAACAGATCCTTCTGTGGCTCTGCTCCTAGACGGTTTATGGCCGCAGTTTCTTTCCTACCAACTTGCACAGTGAATGGGTTAGGGGATGCTTCCTGTCTGTTCTTTCTGTAGTTGGGCACCATGAACATGTTGTGCAGCTGAGCATGAGTTCTTCTCTAAATGCAGATGGTCAAAGTGGCAAAATTTATTCATTAGCTGAGCTAATAACGATTCTGTCTGAATAAACAAAGTAATTATTCTGTCTGAGCTTTGACCATAATGTTACAGCTCTGTGGACATTTCTTGTTCTTTCTCTCATATACTCAAAGCAGGAAGGTTTTTAATTTGTTTATCATATGCCTGCTATATAGAAAAAAAAACATGTTATCCAGCTGAAGGTTGGAAAAACTCCATCAACATCAACTGAGACAAAATGATGTAGAATTGTATACAAAAATGAAAACCAATTTAAATTTACTATGCTAAATTTGATGAAAGACCAGTTACGGGCATCTGTAAATAACCGTGTTTTATTTCCTTTTGCCAGGACTTCAACAGGTTGAAGAGACACAAAAGATTTTTAAGCAGGAGTTAACCTCCTAACAGATGGCTGCAGCCATTGTTTCCATAGGTGGAGGCCTTAAAGAACAGATTTGACAAATTTAGGGATAAATACAGGGAGTTGCTCTTTGAGATCCCCTGCAGCCTTACTAATCTTTGATTCCACGATTACTACAAAGCAAATTTTCAATTTAGTGTTTCTTAATGCTTTAGACATCAGATATTATGTCTAGTGTTTTTAAATCAATAAATAATAAGACTGGATATAGAAGGGTTGTTTGGTTAAAATTACTTCCTGCAGCTCATCACTTTTATAGTAATGAGCCTTTAGCTTTCTCAGGAAGCTGTGCTTCTGATTCTGCTCACATTTATACTTGTTCTATATTCGTTTGACTCCGATGATTTCAGAGAAGCTATTCTAGAGTCACAGGTGCCCAGATTTGTTCATTGATTATGAAAGAAGAAATGCTCAGCCTTACAATTGCAGTAAATAGTGGGGGGAAAAGGAGAATGAACTGTCATAATCAACTTTGACTACTGAGACTCTTAGATTTCTTTTCCCATCAAAATGAGTACATTTGGGTAAATGGTAATGTAATACGAATAGAAAAATTACCTCAAGATTTCCAGGAACAGAAATTAGGACCTTATTCACAAATAAATTATGCCTTTTGTAACTTGAAATGTCAGGTACTGCAAGTTGAACAGAAAAATTGTCCTTAGGAGCCCTCCTTTTCTGTAACTAATATGATTGATATTCATCATCAAGGATTTTTGGGTTGAAATAAAATACCAATCCATTATGTAGTCAGACCTGCAGGTTGACTAGCTGAATATATTCTGGAGAATAAAAAATAGGCAGAAAAAGCTGCAGTAGTGAATATCTGTTCTAAAAGGAAATGATATTTGAAAAGAGGAATCACTTAAAGTAGACTGATCCATGAATACTTTGTGATTTCTTTTTTTGGCATGAAATTCAGATTAAATGAAACTGGAAAGGTTTCTTCTGGAGGTTTTAGGCGGGGAGCAGTGCAGGGGGGTTGCCTGGCTTTCATGCCTGCAGCAAGTCTTTTCCATATCCATCTCATATGCTTCTTGTCAAACCAAAGTGTGTTCTTGATATAGCAGCAATTGTTACTGTTATTCTTAACACCTTTGAAAAATAATTAAACACTACTGTTCTTCTGTTCTAAAGTTCTCCCTGCTGTTAAAAAGAGATTTGAAGGTCTGATGTAGTTTACTGAATTACTGTGTAGTTAGCATTTTTCTGCAGTGAAGTGTAGTAGATAGTAGTTAAGTACAGAGCACTGTACAGTTACTTATTCCATACTGTATTTTGAGAAGCTCATCAAAGCCAGCTGCTAGCAGCTTTGTTCCAACACTGTTATTTCTTTGCAGGCTGATGTTCCTCAGGGAGTGATACGGGTGCAAGCGCCTCATCTTTCGAAAGTTTCCATGGCAATACAGCTGACAGAAGAACTGAAAGCTGGTGATATAGTAGCCAGGTTTCTCAGCCAGAAAAGGTACAAACATGGTTTTATTTTGTTATTGTTTTGGGAGAAGTGGCTTTTCATATATTACATTGAAGAAAAAGTTTTAAAATACTTTAGGTGAGTTCATGAACTTTTGGGTTGAATTTAGCCTATTAGAGTATGTGCTTAAGGAATCAACTTAGTGTTCCTAATGTCATTAAAGCTCACGAAGCCTTCAGGAATATGAGAGTGCCGTTGGTAAAAAAATAACTGCTATTTAATCGGATGGGTGAGGAATAGTTTTGTAACTTTCTGGGGAGAAGATAGAAGAGAACTCCAAGAAACAAAGGAATGAGGAAATGTCTAGGAAACAGAGGAATAAGGAAAAGAGAAAATGCATTTTTTTAAAAAATATTTTCTATATGTAGCAACAGTATAGGTATTGTGATATAAATATGTGCAAATGTTGTGCATGTGCAGTTATTTAAAAGGAAAGCTATCTTTGAATCATCCAAATCCATTTAGAAGGGGAGACGTTTTAGTCAAGCTTTTACATTATTTGTTGTATATATAAGCAAAGTAAGAAATCAGAATAGACAGACGAGTGCATCATTTATAACTATTCATGCTAAAGCAATAATGTGGTATACCAATTGAGATTAAGAAGCTGCTTTTTCCTAAATGCTGTTTTTAGAGGTTTACACTTTTGACAGAAAATTATTTTCTGGCTGTTCCTCAGCATATTTTATTACAATTAAGCAGTGAGAATAATAGAATCCCTTTGTAATACAGGGACTTTATTCTTCCGCTGTCTGCTTTTTACTTCTTTTAGCTGCAGCAAAATCAAAACCAGCATGAATGTGGTTTCTCCCACCCAACCATAAGGCTTTTTCAGAAATATGAAGTGTTTGAGGGGAATACTTATTTTTCCAGCAGCAGTGAAAGAAAAATCAGAGGATAAATGTCAGGCTACTTGCTAATAACAATGGAATTCTTTTCTAAGCCCCACAGTTTCTTCACGTCTATCTTATGTTACCTTTTCTATAGCGTATTGCTCACTTGCAGGACTATTCATTTGCACTAGCATGCATTGTAGTTATGTATTGTAGTATGTATAGTATGTATAGCTTGTAGCATGTATAGTATTCTTGTTCACGTGCTGTATCAGTAAATGAGTATAAACACGAAGGATTTATGACAGGTATGCTGCTGATCTTAATTAGCATAATTTCTCCCAGACACGTCTAAGTGGCTGGTGTACAAGCTCTTTTGCAATATTATTGTTCATTGTGTTTTGTTCCTAACAGTGGAAATGTCCAAACACTCAAGAAAGAAGAGGTCTTTCTTTATGAAATAGGAGGAAATATTGGTAAGAATGTCTTCTGAAGAACTCCTTTTGCTAGAATAGGATTCCTTGGCATGTTGTCCATGGGCTTCACCGGGGTTGCATTTTTATTCTTGTCCCTAGTTCTTCCTGACACTAAGGCAGACAGTTAACCTTGGGGAGAAGGAAACAGAGATGTTGGTGTGATCATCATATTAGTAGTATCTTAGTATCTCTCACAGAGGAAGACGGCAGCTGTAACAGGTGTCCCTGATATGTATGTACAGTGAAGAAGCACAGAAAGGGTGGATAGGAAGGTGCTTGAAGTTCATCTTATTCATCTTTTTGTACTGAGGCATAATAAGTGAATTTAAAGTCCTTCATGCTCTGCATTTGAGTGTTGCTTGCAGGTTCCTTTGGGGAAAAAAAACGCTCAACCAGAAAGATGACCTAGTGATAAAATTTTCCAACTGTTTGTCTTTCCTGCTCTGTGTCTTACAGACTCTTGATTAAGGCAAATAGCAGATCAGCAAGGATCCCAAAAGAAAATTTTGAACATAGTTCTGAAATTTTCTTTGATGAATACAAAAGTATTTTTGCATCAGAAATCAGTTTCTAATCACAGCATTTTTCGTATGCTTAGCAAAAAAAAAAGAGAGAACTAGAAAACAGTATTGGATTGGACTTACATTTACTTTTTTCTTATTAACTGTGACCTGTTAAACTTTATTTGAAGTTATAAAATTCCATGAATACCCAGTACTCCTGTACTCTGCAAGTTTAAATCCCGTATGTAAATTGCTCCTTCTAGCATTTTTCCATTTTACTTAATCACTATTTTAATTTTTTTTTTGTTTGTGACTAAATCAAAAGACTTGAAGTAAATGAAAAATAACACTTTCCTATGTTCCCTACAACAGATATGTTTTAGTGTTTTTACTAAGCCAGTTGGCAAAACAGAAGTTACTAAGATAACTGGGTGCCAGATTAATGTATTATATGTTCTCTTGCATAACCAATATGCACATACATTTGCTATGCCTGTTAAAGCAGGTTGTGATCCCAAATGTAAGACTTTTTTAAAGGAGAGGAGTATCTTGCTTATTGTACAGAGGTGAAAAAAGTACAATTGTATAAAAATGTAACAGAATTCACACACAATTGTAACAGAATTCCTGTGCAACTGGAACAACCTACTATCACTTTAAACGCGTGACAGAGATTGTATGTCTCTTAGAGAAAATACGTGGCTGGTTGCAGATTTGTATTTTGTTTTGTTATGAAATAGGATAGAAAGCCTAGATGTTTCCTCTGTCTGAATGGTTTACTTCCAGACAATTTCAACTTTAATCAGCTCTTACAAATACTAGTCCTTATTAATACTGTCAGTTGAGATAAGTTCCCTGACTTTAACCTGCTGTACAGGTTTAAGTAAACTAGCTGTCTCGATCTTTGCCATTCTGTCTTTCTGCCCAATGTGACTGACTCATGTATAGGGAGTGCAACTGGGAGAAGATTCAACAGGTTCGTGATACACTCAAATGCTTACATTTATGCTCATAACTGTAACATGCGAAATCCTGCCATCCTGTCCCCTAGCAGATGGAGCTTCTGAAGTCTCCAGATGTTTTTTGAGTACTCAGTACACTATAGGACTTCAGGGCACTGAATGGAACTTCTGCCATTGCTTCATGACCAGGACTGGATATGGACATGGCAAACCACTGTACCTGTGCGCTCCCTGCCTGAACATGCTGCACTGTGTGGGGAAGAGGGCCTAGTTCAGCAGCATGGGTGGTACAGGTCATGTAGGCTGGGGTAAAAATCCTAGAGGGAAGACAGGCAACCTGGCAAGGAGAGCAGATGGAGACTGAGTAGATAGAGACTGAGCCTGGTTGAGTAGGGAGTCTTGCCTTCTTGCCTGCTCTGCGCAGGGAGTCCAGAGAGCTGTCAGACAAAGCGAGCTGCAGCATCGCACCTCTGCTCACCTTCAGGAGCTGGAAACGTCTGGCTGGCACATGAGCCATCTACCCCACTTCCGCATCTTCCACTACTTGCATGGTGGAGTAGGAGAGGGGCTGTGATGTTGAGCTGCAGTTGTGTAAGATCATGCTTTGCCTGTGGAGGAGTGGGAAGAGTATGCAGATCTTGATGGATCAGCGTGTGGTAGTTTCATCATATCTACTCGACATAATTTAATTGCTTGTAAGGCACCAAGAACACTGCACTACTTTTCCCTCCTCGGACAGTAACTGTTACAAGTGCTATGCAGAACTGCTGATCAAGAGGAGCAGGATAGGGAGCAATACCTTCTTAGCAAGGACAAACCTTGCTCAAACTTTCAATTTGAGAAGGAGAAAGTAACCTGAAATTTTAATGGGCTTCTATGCAAATGTGAAGTCAGTGCTTGGATTTAACCATGAGAGGACCAGGGCATTGCTCCTTTTTTCCTAAACCTTTGCAGAGGAGAGCTCCCATGTGCATGGTCTGTGTGAAAAACCTGACCGAGAACGTGCACAAAGGTGTCACAGCCCCTACTCTCCTTCCTTCTTCTTCTGTCCCCCTTCCACCCCAAGCTAGATTTTAGCTGAAAACCTAAATTGAATAAAACAGTGACAGGAATGTTGAAAATAGTTTCCTTCCTTTTTTTGATACTGATGTAACCATGTATCTCTTCTATTTCTAGGAGAACGCTGCCTTGATGATGATACCTACATGAAGGACCTGTACCAGCTCAACCCAAACGCTGAGTGGGTTATAAAATCTAAGCAGAGCTAAGCTCACAACTAATGGCAAAAGAACAACCTGTGGACTTACTTTGTAAGGCTGAGTGTTTCAAAGGGATAGCGTGTCCTTTCAACATTCAGCTGTGTTATATATATTAATAGAAGCTTATCCAGTTAAAAAAAAAAAAAAAAAGTGATGTAAACCCGGCAGTGATTATCAGTAAATTTTCAGGTTTACTTGCAGCAAAATTTTGGAGGTAGCACAGTTTTCCCACTCGTATTTGAAATGAGAATAAGTACCTTAAATATTTCAATGGCACTAATCTACCTCCCATCTGGTAGGTTTTTTTCAGAACAATTTATTTTTCAAACAGATGTTTAACCTCTTTATATCAGAGATCTACAATCTGTTTGTGTAGAATTGTGTGTTCATATAGGTCTTTACAGTGCTAGTACACTGGAGAACCAAATTGTGATCAGCACTTCTGAATGGTACAGTATTAAAAATATCTAAACCCAGTCATATGAATTTCCCAAGTAAGTGAGAAATTCACAGGAAAAAACTGCAATGCAATATATTTTGTCTTTGGAAGTCCTAATTTTGTTCACTTTCTAGGTAAAGTTTGATGAAAACTATTTTAAAACAACTGTGAAAATGCTTTCTATGCAGCTTTTCTGGTAGATCTTTTAAATATTTTTTATTCTTATTCCAGTTGATTGTATTCTTGATTTTATTTAAAAAAAAAAAGAACAAGAAAGGACGATGTGACAAGGTGAGTAATTTTTAAAGCTCACCACTCTTGGCACTATCCTTTCTGGAATATTGTCATGCAGAAGAAAGACCTTTGGTTTTTTCAGCAATAATATGCAGCCACGTTACATACACTGGTTTTAGTTTTTTTGGACTTCTGATAGATTGTATTTTGGGAATTGCCAAAGTCGGCCAATTACTAGCACAATAAAAATGTTGAGGAAGAATAAAATAACTGTGGAGGGAAACTGTAGTCTAAATTTCGCAGGTAGCAAATGACCAAACCTTTCACTCAAAATCAGTGTAAAGGTCTACTGTGGAGATCATATAGGCTTTTGGGATATGATCTGTCATCAGCTTTTTGTCTGGTCTATCCTGGATGAGGCTAAAAATCAAGTTCTGATCTCCCTTAAGCTGATAGATGCTGTCTAAACCACTTCAAAAATTAATAGTCCAATGGTGAAATCCTTCTCCTTGCAGGGAAGGACTGAAAGCTCCCTGTGGAATTCACTGATAATAAATTATAGGCTGATGTGGCTTGTTGCAGCACAAAGAGCTGTGGACTGTAATTCCAGAGTCCCAGTCCCACAGGAACAGTTTGGGCTCACAAATTTGTGTACCACCTTACAATTTATTTGTAAACTAGCTCAGCCATGCCTAAGTGCTCACACCTGTGTGCTGACTGCCTGAAATAACTACTGTGAAATGATATCCTTGGAATGAAATAGTTTCTTTCAATGCACACACAGAATTATATTGACCTCATAGGGAACATTCTACATACAATCAAGGACTGAATTAATTTTTTTTTTTTACTTGATGAAAGCTGATTAAAGGACTAAAGGGCCTTTCTGCAGAGCTTTGTATACAGGCCTTGACTATGTTTTTCCCAAAGTAACCACTGGAACTCTCCATTTTATAGATAAGCAATGAAACAGAACTCTGAAAGGTCATAGAAAGATTAGACATCTACTCATTAGTTATCCACAGCATACGAACAATTTTGCGGGTGTAAGTATTTATTGTTGTTTAAAGTCGAAGACTGTCTTCATGTAGAAAGGAAGCACTGAAGGATTCTCAAAAGCAGGATGAATAACATAGGAAATTGTTCTAATGTGACTGTACTGCCCTCAATGTTCCATCTGGTTGGGTACCCCTATGTGGTATAGCACTGTGCCACTGTGGGCAAACCCTGTAAGACAAATCACTTTTGTCAATAGAACAAACCACATTCTCTGTTCTTTAAATGTAAGGAGTAGAGTAGAAAACCAGTACAGTGCTTAGGTAAATATTTATTAATCTAATGTAATAAATATAAGGTTTTTTTGTCATGTAATACAAAAATGATGTGAGTTTTCGTAATACATTATAGTTCTGTAAAAGATTACTTGTTACTGGAACTCTAGATGTTATTTTAATCAGGAGCAAAGTGCAGATGATAGGAACAGCTGTAAAGTTTCAGTATAAAATTACAACCGCCCTGTGGCTATGATCTCTTAAATAACTTTGTTTCTGGTTTAGTGCCATTATCTTTTTTAATTTAAAAAGCTCTTTTATAATTAAATGTTGGGTTTTTTCTGACTTGTTTTCTCACTGGAATTATTATATTTGTACATAAAACATATACAATTAGCAATAAGTGGGGTTTTTTTAATTTCAGACTTTATATCTTTGCAGATAGTTTGTAGTTTTGTATCTGAAAGGAGACATTGATAAGTTATATGGTAAGTTAGAGTCTTGCAACCTGAATGCCTGCTGGAAAAGGAAATACTGGCTAGAGGTTTAGAAGTTTGCCACAATCACAGTGCACCTTAGCTAAATCTGTAATACAACACTTACTGGGTATATAGGAGGGAGCAGCAACCCTCTAAGCACTCACTGAAAATGCAGGCTCTTAATTCCTCATAATTAAAGAATTAAATTAGGGCACAGGGGGCAAGTCCAAAAAAGCATTCAGGTAAGCTGATAAAAATCTTCTATAATTAAGAAGACAATGCTGCCTGGGTTGCTTATTTGGGGCAATGTGGCAGCTGATCATCATTTGACTGATGACTTGGGAAAAGGATCCGCAGGTTTTTTTCACCCAGCTGACAGATTAATTGCTTTAATGCTTAGAATGCAACCTCAGGTGGGCAGAGTGGTGGGGATGCAGGGCTGGGATGGGGGGAAGGAAGGAGTGGGGAAGCAGGCAGTGTCCTCTTGTAGTGTTGCCTGGATGTTGTGCAGCATGTAAGGATGGTTTTGTGCTCAAAAATCATCCACCAATGTATATTTGGGGGTGTGTGAGAGCATTCGCAATGCTTGCATGGGGTGTTGATACCTTTCTCGCGGTGCCTGTCCTCTTCAAAGACCAAAGAGTTTGCACTTGTTTGCCATAGCCTCCTTGATTTCCTCACCTTGCATGAAGTGCATGTGCCATCTGTGGACATCCGCAGGTGCTAAGAAGAAAGCTGTCATCCCTGTGTGACCAGCATTGAGGAAGGCAGCAGCATAGCAGGTTTTCCTCATGTTGCAGGTCAACAAGTGGCATGTGTGAGTGTGCTGGTGAGGTTTCATGAAGGCAGTAGGGAGCAGGAAGATGAATGGGTCTGGATGTGTTGGAAGCACTGGCAGAGTTTCCTTCTGGCCTTTCAGTATTTGGTGGCATGACTGAGATGAATTCAAGGGGTAAGGAGATATATTCTTATCCAGTGAGCATTGATGGAGAAGTGAATGTTTGAGGCGGGCCTGCTTGAAACTTTTTCCAGCCTATTATTTCTTTGTCATGTATTCTTCTTAAAAGCAATAGAACTGTCCAGTAAAATACACTCTTTTACCAAGTATTGAGAGTTAAATTGCAGCAGAAAGCTAACTTGGCAAAAGATTTGCTAAATGATTTTCTCTGAATCACATCTAGGTATAAATGAGGATTAGACCTCTGTTGTGCTTCTGTTTTTAAAAGGCTGTGGCCATTCAAAAAGAATAGAATGTGTATGCACCAATCTTGCAGCAATTTTTATAATAATTATTTTTTATGTAGAGCAGTGCTTATAAGATCTTCAAACTACTGTTTGTGTTTGCACACTGACCACATTTGAGGCAGGTAAGTACTTATCCCCATTTAACAGATGGGAAAAGTGTTCATAAATGGCTTGCCTGCAGCTAGAAGGGGTGAAATCAATCTGAGCTTAGAAACTGAATATAATCTTCCAAAAATTGTTTTAAAAATGTGCCGTATTGCTAATAACAGAAGTACAGGAATCATGAATCTGACCTTGGGGGACTTTTTTAATAAATACAATACTGTGGGTTTTAGCTTGGTTTTCAAAGGAAAGGTGTCTGGGGTAATCTCGCTGCCTGTGTGTGTCTTCCCCTAATTACTTTTGAATCTGTTGGCAGATTTCAGTTATTTTTGGCAAATGGATTGAGGGGGGGAATGTCTCAAAAATAATTAAGTTTCTACCAGCTTCATAAAACAAGGCAAATGGAAGGGACACAGAGGTAGTACAAGTGCTTTGATCAAAGGGAAGATGACAGCATAAACTCAACCTTTATTTAGGCACCAGAACAGATGCGGGAGAGGGAATGTACGCATGCTCTGACCATCAAGGGCAGCTGAGCTTGGAGCTCGCAGCCAGCCATTGGGAATTGGTATCAGGCATTTGGATGCCTGTGAAAGCACTTGCTTGTGTTGCTTTCTGACTTCTGAGTCTTCTTTGTTGACTTGATGTGGGTAACTGTTGCTGAAACTACCGCAGTTGTTCTCCTGGGCTGGCTTTCGTGATGCGAACTTGTGGTTAGTATGGCCCATCCCCCTCTGGACTCAGCATCCAGGTGAGCACCTTCCTGGCCTGAGCTCTACCTGCAGTTAATGGTGCTCACACAGGTGGGTAGTGGTACATCTGCTCTCTCTGCTTGCAGGTCTGTTGGGAATTAACCTTCATCCTGGACAAAGATCAGCTCTGAAATTAGTCAGTGTCCAAGGACAGCCTTCACATGCAGGTCTTAAAACTGTAGTGGGAATATAACTTGCCATTTAGATCCTCTGTTCTGAATCATACAGAGGTGGTGGTGGTGATTCAAAATCCCTGCAGATGTTTCTACTCCTTGATTAGTCCTATTTGGGATAATTGAAAGGATCCTACATTCTTCCTGTGGCCCTGTGAAACTGATATGTAATGCTTATTCACACTGAGAGCTGAAGTCTCCACCCTTTACTGGCCAAATGAGCTTTCCCCTCTGTGTTACCGTTGCATCGCTGCAATGCGTTACTCTTGAAAATGCCTGGGTTTTGGCTTAATTGGCTCAGTTCCTGTCAACAGTCTGGTCACATAGATCTAGGTCACTGGATCAGGTCCTGCAGGTCAATCAGTTCTGGGCTACTTTCCCATGGGATTTCTCTTTCTCCCATGGCTGCTGTGGGGTGGGGTGCTGGGGTGGCGGCAGGTGGCCATGCTGTGTCGTGCCGCGCCGCACCATGACGTGGCCACTTCTGTGTTCCTGTCTGCTTTCATGCCATCCATTCCATCAGCTACACTGAACGCTCTTCGACTTCCTAAATTCTTGTATTTAATTTAAAGTATTTTTCTTACACCTGTGGCTAGTCATGTAGTACATATCTCATTTATCTGAGGTGGTGCATCAGGCAGGTGCAACCTAAGTGTCCAGTTGTCTGGATGCAGTGAAACTATGAAGATGGAAAGCTTTGTATAGCAGGAAATCGCAAGCTTGCATGAGTTACTTGAGTATCCCTTGTTGGTTATCAACATGCAGATGTACGACTCGCTCCAAATGGCCTAGAATAAATGAGGGAAGACGTAATTGCTTGGAAATGTTTGAGCGTCTGACTGAGGTTCCAAACCCTGGGCTGTGTTGGATTAGCAACTGGAAACTAGTTTCTTGCATACTCACTTTTTCCCCTAATCCGAGAAGAGTCATTTGATTTAAATTTGCCTCTGATTTGGGATTAGTCTGAAACTTATGATGTTTCTACCCTAATTTAGTTGTCTTAATTACATTCTGGTATGTTCCCGCATTGTGCTCTGTAAGTTATAAGGCAAATGAGCTTCCAAGCCCTTATTCCGGATGCTCCTTCTCTGCTGTAGTCTGCCAGAAGCTGTCTTTATTCATAAATCTGGTTGAGCCTGTGCAAAGGCAGTTTCTTTCAGCAGGAACCCTGGAGCTTGAGTGGATGAAATGGCGTTGAGGCTGTCATTGTGGGACTCTGCGTATGTGTGAAAGAGCTGAGAGTTGCCTATCTCCGTATCCCAGTCTGCCTCCTTTTCTTCTGTGTGTCGGTCTCATACTTATTCAGTACAGCATTTTGCTTCTGTGACTGTAAAATCTTGGAATGCAGCCAGGTGACATCCATCTGGGATGCTGTTTTTGTTTAAAACACTTGATCTTGAAATAAGCAGTGTTTTGTGGGGTATGATAAGAGTGAAACCTTACTGTGCAGTCTTGGAGTCCTGGCAAAAATATCTGCTGGTGCTTTTAATGTGCCATTGTGAACAAAAAAGAAATAAGATTTTTCTTGTTGTGTTTAGCAATGAGAGAACAGACAATTCTGACATGGTTAGAAGTTCAGATATATGAAAATTATAGTGAAAATTCAGCATAATTAGAAGAATTTTTCTGTATAACTGCAATGAGGGGGTTTGGGGGTATACATAGAATACACATGATTACAATACTCTGCTCTTCATGTTTTTCAAAGAATTTCTAAGTTGCCTATATCAAATCTGCTTGGATCATTATATGAGGAATTGAGCTAGTGCAGAAGTACTTCCTAAGCCACTGGTACACCGTTCGTAAAGCTAGGAAAGAACTTTTTTTAAATTTTTTTCTGCCAAGACACCTGTGCCTGTGGCAGAGGGAATTCTACAAACACTTATTTGGTTCTAGGAAAAATTAAATTAGCACATAAATAGTACAACTAAACTGCATAAATAGATATGCTGATTATGACAGGATTGGTATCCCAAATCTGCCTGTTAGGTGCTGTCTACTGGTGAGAAGTCCTTAAGATTACAAAATAATTTCCTAAAGATTCCATTAAGAAATGCTGAGTATGGGCAATACTTATTAGAGTGGCTATTCTTCATTTGCCTCTGCCTTTACTTTTAGGTAATTTTAGCCCGCCCACTTGTTTATAAAGCCCTTTAGCAATATTTGAGCAGTTAGTAAGATAAAGACAAAAGGTAAAGGTCTACCGTGCATCATGTTTCTGTCTGTGCCAGTGTGCTTCATCTACAGTATGTACAGAGGAAAAGGCCAGAAATAATCTTCATCGTGTAACCTCAGAACGCTTAGCTGACGGTTCAGATTCAATCGCTGTGAGTAGAGTTTGGAACTCTTTCTCATATTTGTTACTTTATACTTAACACTGAATTTCATCTGTCACTTTTTTACCAGTCAGTCATGAGGTCACCAGTATCATGAGGTCCGTCTGGAGCCCTCTGCCTTTTGTTTTTTTAAAACTTTCAATAATTCACTGTGAGCAACCCTTTTCACTTCATTTATTCACCGCCTCCTCAAGGTCAGGTGTGTGTTGAACAGCATGGGCCCAAGTGCTATGCTATGCCCAAGACCTGCCTGCCAGAAGACTGTGCATTCCTACCTTTTCTTTCTTATCTTTTAAACTTGTTTATCCTTTATAGGAACTTAATATCTTAATTAAGATTTTTGTATGTCTATTTCTATTTTTGGGATCTTCCTTATCCACATGCTTTTATGAATTTTCTCAAAAACTCCAAGAAGTTCGTGAGTCGTGACTTCATAAAAGAACGTTGTTATCTTCAGTAATCAGTTACTACGGGTAACAGTTCAGCTGTGTCATACTTGACTTCTGTTTAATTTGTAGGTGAAGACCATCTGGTGCTGGTAACTAGCTAGTGTTAATTTTCTCAATTTGTGTTACAACTTTTTACTGAAATTCGGTTTGAGAGTTCCTCTGGAGTTGCTCCTGTAAATCCTAAAGAGATAATATAGATGCAGAAAATTAATTTAGTGTTTCTCTTCTTTGGTCACTCCATTTACACATTAATTACTGGTCCTGCAAATTTCTGGCAGACCTCCTACTCCTGAAAAAAGAAAACCTGGGTTTACGCCCTTTTAACAAGCTGTCTCTCAAAACCCTTTCTTGGCCTGCTCACTATAACCTTACATAAAACATGACTCTGTGAGTGTGTGTGTTGGTTTGTTTTTTTCCTACTTGGACATGGCTTTAAATTTTCAAAGAATACCTTTTGGTAGAATGATTAAATAACAAAAAGGTTAAATATTAATCCAGTGAGTATCCACTATAGTGCTTTTAACACTTGCAAAAACACTTTAACTGTTGGCTTCTATCTTTGGGGATTTTTATTTTTTTTTTAAATAAGCTGCTGCTGCTGTTTGTTTGGGGTTTTGTGTTTTTTTTTTTTTTTCACTTATTCTCACGTAAAGAAAATGCAATTGTGTGAGATGTTGGGGAGGTACTGTTGCTGCTCTTGTAGTTTATTGTATCTGGGACCTGGCAGAATGAATCTCTGCAGCACTTGAAACCAGATCCTACATGTTCTTCAGAACCAAGTCAGGAATTGCTTTGCCTCTTGTGCATTTCCTGAGTAATTGCTCTGAGTCAATTATTTATGTGTTTAAATGTGTACCTTCATATCTTATACAGCACACGTGGATAGGGATAATTGGCATCTTTCATTGTTCAGCTTGCAGCCTCTGATCTCCGAGCCTCTTTCAGTATATGACACTCACCATTGTGCTCATGGTTGGTCCCTAGTACCACGTGCTTCCTCTCACTGCCAAGAACTTTATTCATTGGGAATCTGTGTTTCTCGTAGGGAATCTGTTATTTCTCTGCACATGTGTGTGTCTCTCCCTTGTGTATGGAAGTTGTAGCTATTATTTTTCTGCAGCCTATCAGTCCCTACCCTCCAGGTATTTGATATAGCTGTCATAGTAATATTCTTAATCAAATCTGTGTGTGTGTATATATATATATGTTAAGACTTGTAGTTGTCTTTATTTTTCAAAATTTTTCCCTCTTCTGTTAAACGGCACTCTTCTGCTTCGCTCTTTCACTTGCCTTCGTTTGGAATTACAGAGCCTATCTGTAGGTGACGTGTATTTCTGAACAGCGTGCTCTTCTGCTTCTGCATCATTTAAAATTCTCCTATAACTTTAAAAGTGGTAGAAACACAGTTCTGTATTGGCTTCGGTGAAGACTATCTTTCTTGTACAAACTTCCTCTCTTCCGTCTGTTCCAGAAGTTTCTTTAGATGCCACTGGATCCACAGCTTCTCTACCACTTCTGTACCACTGCAATAGTAGGAGCATTTTGGAGAACACCGCTACTGATGTTGTGGCCTCTAACTTCCTACCTAGTCACCTCTCTTTTATGTAGGTAGACCATAAAAACAGATCCACTCCCCTCATCTTTTTTCACACCTTGAGGTCAGCTATTTTTAACTCTTTAGGCCAGTCAGTACCCAGGGATCCCTAACATCACAGATGTTAGTGGTTTCAGTGATAGTTCACACTATGGACTGACCCTCTCCTAACAACTGGGATCGTTGTCCTGACCTCATTTAGGGAATCGCTTTTGTTTTCGTTAGCTTATTGCTACACCACCTCCAGCATGGAGGAAGGAAAGCACAAGGGCCATTAACAGTGTCATCAGTGCCTCTGTCCATCCCTGAGTTCCTCTCATCTTAGTCAAAGACATGGGTTTTTTGGTCTCCAGGGACCAAGAGCTGCCTCTGCTGTGTGCGCATGTCACTTGGCCACAGGGCAGACAATCATATGTGTGACAGTCATGCAGATGTCTGGGAAACCTCTTATCTCTGGATAGACCTCCATCAGCATTTTGTTTTATGCGATGTCCAGCTGATCTATGCCCGCAGACCTATTCAGTTTCTTCCTTTCCTCCACCATGCTGTGTCTGTGGCTTATTTGTGACCAGAGGGGCCGCAGCGGTGGTGACTTCATGTATTGTTGTTACCGTTCAGCTGATGAATAGTCTCTGAGCACCTCTGGTGGACTCTGTCGGTTTCTAGCACCTGGATAGGCATAGAGCTGTCGTGGCACACAAAGCTGCTGTTTACTGAATTTTGTGGTCTTGGACAAGTTGAACCAGGGAAGTTGCTGGTGCTGACAGTTGGATTGTCCTGGAGCCAAGCTTCCTGTCTAGCCCAGCCCCAGCAGAGCCCTGAGGCCCTTGAGGAATTGCTGTTATTTCTTGTCTCTGAGCTGTTCCTAGACTCCTTATCTTCTCCCTTCTGCAGCATACAGGGTACGTGTTGTGAGGCTTCTGTCACGATTGGCATTGTGGATATTGTTTGTAGGATCAGCAGTGTTGGCCTGTTTCTTTGAGCTATTACATTATGTAGTACACAGTAGAGGGAGTTAAAGAGTGTCCAAATTCCTGAGGAGTTTGCCTTTGAATGCTGTGTTAATATATATTATGTAAATTTTGCTTCAGCCATGTCAGCGCAGCTCTAAGACCTCTCTGTTCTCTTCTAGCACCTTCCCTGTAGTGTGCTACTGAAAGGATATGATTGCCACCTGTGGGCAGCTCCGCTTTTCTTTACCTTTTAAATATTTTTCTTTTAAGCTTTGCAGCCAGTCTCTGTTGGGCTCCTTGCTGGAATAGGTGTCCATTCACAAAAGCACATCAATTCTCTCATGGAATTCAGGTAAAGAAAAAGCGTCTGGGGCTCTCTGACACCGTAGCAATGTGACAGGTTATGTCAAGGTGTGCTTTGGTAAACCAAGGCAGGATGAACTGTGCTCCCTAGATAATGTTTAATAATTCCTGTGATTAACGGTTAGCAAAGTACTTTATTTTTTCCCCTCCCCCGAGCTGTGAAAACAGTTATGGTGCCTCTGGAGATGGAGGTTTTCCTGTCCTTACAGACTGTATTTGAAGCACCAGTGCAAGTTTTGAACCACAGACTCCTTTCACTTCCAAGGCTCACCTTTTGTCTGTACGTGCTCACTTTCAGGACTCCAGGTCCCATTTGAAACAGAAAAACTTGGCACCATCCCTCCCCCTACCCTGAGGGTTCCTGCTGCTCCAGCTTAAGAACCAAAATGAGCAAGAGTGAAGTGAACGTCTGTCTTCTGGCTGATTTTTAAGAAGAGTGAGTGTCTCTGGAGGGTCAATACTGTGCCCATCTTGTCCCTGTGGGAGGGATGTGTTTTGATGGGGTACCTCAGGTGACCTTTCAGAAACTGAGTCTCATTGGACTGTTGGCTTTCTTGTCAAGGTTTTGCTCTGACAATGGTCCTCTGCTTCATGACAATTTGATTATTAATTTCTACTAAAAAAAAAACAAACCATGTCTTGATGGAATGCAACTTTTCCCCTTCTTTGGCTGTCTGAATCCTGATGTAGTATTTCTTTGTGTCCCTCCCATTTGGGAACAGTTTATTTTCTTTCTCAACTGATTCTGTTTTCTCTCTTTCTCCTCCTTCCACCTCTTTCATCATCTTCCAGTCCATCTATGCTGTTCCGGCATCCCAGTGACCTTGAAGGCAGCCCCGCCATGCGAAGTGAAGAGGGGCAGCTGTGCACAGGTCTTCATTGCAACTCTACAGTGACGCTTCTGCAGGCACCCAATACATTCAGCGTTAGAGACTGTGAACCACCAGCAGTCCTGTGCCTTTAGCTTTGTGTCTTCATTCTCTTAAATGATCATCCAAAGACCTGCTTAGAAAAGTTAAACAACTGCTGTAATTACCCAGTCTTTCTTAAATCCTTTTTCATCTGTCTTACGCTTCCTGCAAATGCCATTCATTTCTGAAGGAACCAGCATAGGTACAAATGATCTTTTCTTGAGCTATTAGTTTATTTCTTCTCTAACCTTTTGTATCACTTTTAAGTATATACGGTGTCAGGAATGCCTTGGCTCACTGCATTTCAGTACAGCTTTTATCTGCTTTTGGCTTCATTTAATGTAATTGATTCCCCATCAACGCATCTCCTGTCTACCCTCTGGCAGGGGAGTGTGAGAACAAGGAAACAGTAGTTTTTAGTGTTGGGTACAGATATTAATCTCAGAAGTTATGGTAATGGCCAAGTCTTCAATATGGAGCCCTAATTTTACCCTTACATTTAGTTGTAGAAATCTGGCCTAGCTGGGAGATGTGCAGCAATTTCAGAAGACTGAAGGAAATTGGATGCAAAGTTCAGAGAAAACTATTAAATCTATTTCTAAAGTAGAGGTCCCTGCAAATTTACCCTAATATGGCATTTCCGTGTGTCCCTTCCCCCTAGGAATAGCTTGTTATTCCTATTCAGACTGCCCTCAGAGTGTAGCTAGCTGCCTTTGAAGAAAAAAAAGCAAAACAAAAAAACCACCCAACCATAAAAAGTTCAATAGTCTTATATCAGAAGAAGAGCAACTGTGTAGTAAGCAGAACTATTCAATCTAATTGTCTGTGGGGTCTCATTGAAGTTTATTAAGGAACAGAAGGGCCAGTTCTAACTTTTATGGGCCAGATTTTCTTAAGAACTTACTATTTTATGTGCTGCCTTCCTCATACTGAACGTGTTACACTCGAGACTTGACTCAGAATGTGTGGTTCGTGCCTGTTCCCCCCGCCAAGAGCATGATCCCACATACTCATTAAACAATGATACCTAAACTGGGAGAGACTGGTTGGCAAGTATTCAATTAATTATTCTTTGTAGCAATGAACTTACAGCAAACAGCATCTTTTTTTCTCCTTGCATTTAGCCAATTATTTGACGTAACTTTCGAAAAAAATTTCACGAGAAAGTTTAAACTTTATATTCCTTTGCATTTGTAGTTGGCACATGGAAAATACCTCCTTTTTGTATGATATTGGATTGTCCTTGGGAGCTGGGGGCAACTAACTGATCAAGTACTTTCCAAACATAGACAGTTGAGCACATTCTTAAATGGTTACTTTTTCTAAAAGGTCTGTGCCCTTATCTCTAAAGCTACAGTTCGATGTTTGGATTCCACATTCTAACAAAATCTATCAAAAGCAAACAAAAACCAAACCATCCACCTGTATTGATCAAATATCAATACTACCCTGCAGCCCAGAAGTGTTCACTTTGAGTAGCCTACATGGCAGCATGAGTTTCTAGTTTTCTTTGCTCAGCATTGCAGAAAATTAGATTAGGTCTCAGTTCTGTAGGGCAGAAAAAGATTTAGACAAAGATTTTATGCTGTGAAATGTAATCCAAAATAAAGCATCCCCAATTCTTATTTTACAACACGGGGAGAAGGGAACAGTGTCAAATATCTATCAACATCTGAAACTGAATGTTTGTATAACGATGGAGCAAAAGAAATTTGAACTGGCTTGGGACATGTTTTTGGCTGAATGTTCCCTTGTTCAGCTGGAAGTGACAGCAGCCTGATGGCGGACCTTGTTTGCTGCGAGCTGAACAAGATCGTCTCTTCAGAGAAGCGCGTAGAAGCTGGAGGCTGGTGTACTTTGTTCTGTTGAGAAGGGGTCCTCCTTGCTCCCTCTGAGCCTCACAGACATGGAGGGTGCACCAGGCTGAGAGAACCCACAAAGAATAATTCTTTTTCTGGGAGACAGAGACCTTCTATACAAAACTTCCATAGCTCAGGAAAAAGTGGGAGGTGAGGCCAGTCTGCTATATGTGCTGTGTTGAAGCTTCAGAAGAGAGCTCTTTTTCCTTGTTCGGTTGGTATGAGCCGTTCTGCAGTTGTCAGAGGTTTGGCTGAGTCGAGCTGTCCATGGGGGCCAGTGAGTCCCTTGTAACGCTTTTGCAGTGTCCTTAAACCTAACATATTTCTGATACATCTGTGATGGCTCTGTGAACACAGGGTAGATGGAGCCTGACCAAAAGTGGTAATTCCCACGTTCTAATGGGCTGCTGAAGCCTCACGATGCAAGAAGTGAGGGGTTGGTAGAACTTATGAACTATATTGGCAATGGTGTCAGGGGAAAGATGAGAGTCAAGCTGAGTTCATAGACCCTTTGGAGGATCATGACCTAGGTACAGCCACAGTCCTTGTAGGGTTTCTGAGCTGTATGCCTCACTGGAGTTGCAGAGGACCTCTGGAGGCATTGAGAACTACCAAATTCTCAAGGTTATGGTAGAGACAGGAACATCGTCTATTATTCAGCATGTTGTCGGACTTGCAGTTGAGGGGAAAACATTATGCTCCCTCCCTTATGGAGGAGCAGTGTTATTTATCAGAAGGTCTCAGAAGGGAAAATCATTCATGGTCTCCAATAATAAAAATATCTTGTAACAACATAATCAGTCTATTCTTGCTTTAACATTTTTGTGCGTGAAAAAAGTGAGATTTATGAAATGCACTGTATAGAGCTTTGTTGCATATTAGTAACGCTTTCACATCTTCATCGTTAGACTGGATCAAGCAGCCATAATACAGAGGATGCCATCGATAATGTGGTCTTGCTGAAATTTTTCAGGGTGGGTTGAGTTACAAGTTTCTGTTCATCAAAAAGAGCTGAGATGCAGGTTGAAACTGAAACTTCCTTCTGCAAAGATTCCCAGACATCACCTTGCTTAGAAATGAATACAAAAGAGTTAAAGCATTACATTCATTCAGGCTTTTAAAATTTCCCTCATGAGTACAGTATTTGCTGATGTCTGCCAACTCTGCACCTTTCATGGTCCTTTCAGCTTCTTAGGAAAAAAAAAAAAAAGGGAGGGGGGTTAAGAAAAAATATTTCTATTCAAGTACTTGGAACTCATTCACATGAGGATTTGCCATTTCTTTTAAAGACATAAAAGCTTCGCTAGCCTTTAATTCTGCATCTGAGATGCCCTGACTTGCAGGAAGGAACGGAGTGGATGTATAGTTCCATTTTTTTTTGTTAATATGGAGGTTCTCACCTGGTGCCACTGAGCACCAGGCTGAAAATCGACCATGAAACACCTTAAATAAAGAGTGTCAGTAAAGGATGTTTCTGGTATGGTATTAAGTGGAATTCCTTAGATTTAAAAGTATACTGTAAGCCAAAGCCATTGAGGAGGCTCTACAGCATTCAAATCGCTTGTCTTGTCTTCTCGATGTAGTCTTTATTCAAATTGCTTGTCTTCTTCTCCTGCCAGTTTTAATCAGTATGGATCCATAGGGAACTTAATAATAACTTCTACTTCCAGCTGACAATCTGGTATGTTTATGCTACAACACTGAATTGAGGCAGATAACCCTCTTTGCTACTCTGTGTGTTAATTCTAATTTAGCAATAAAATATGTGATGTGCAAGTATATAAAGAGTTCCAGTAGCATCTGACAGTTTCCAAAAATTGGATAGGGAGGCAGTTGGAGAAGAGTATAATCAAATTACTTGTACATCTGAAGCATTTAATCTTTTTTGCTGCACAACAGCGTTCCTGGCTGCCTTCACCTGTAATATAGCTATTTTTATGGCAAGAAATGTAAAGTATACAGAAGTGAGTTTTATTTCACTAGCGTCTGACCCACTATGATTTTTTCCTGTGTAGAGTTTGTCTTCTCTCCCTGTTATGAGATAGGAGGCACTTACAGTACAATTCTTTCCATGGTAAGTTTACACCCTTTCAATGTAAGATGACATGAAGTTTTATCTTCTGGCCACCATTCAAATGAAGTTTGCAATGTATTAACAAGAAAATTATTTTCACTTGCTCAGTCATTTATGGAACAAAAATATTAAAATATACAAGAGAAACATTGAGAAGATATTGTTTATAGACGTGTTTGCTTGTTTGTTTTCTGCCACTGAAAGATGTCTTGCTTTTTTTTAAAAAACACATTTGTATTTTTTCTGTTAGCAGCAGCTGCTAAAAAAGCCACTACTCATTACTACCTATTATAGCAGAACAACTTTTTTCCTCTTCAGAAAATAATTTCTTTTTAAACTAAAATAACCGCATGTTGAGGACTAATGAATTGCTCCAAACTTTCACTTCTGCACATATATCATCCAGAAAATAGTTTATTATTTTCCTTTATTATTTAATTGGTTCTAAGTAGCCACTGGGCTCATGAGTATATTTTGGTAGTCTCTTTGCAGAAATATTGCAGAAAGATAGCTAATACGATGATATTAATGCAAACTGACATACAAAGATATTTATGTCAGAAAAATGAAGCGGGGGACCTTACTGTGGGGTTATATAGCAAGCAAATCCATCTTTCACACTGCAGCTGAATTTGCAAAATGTGAGTGGTGATTACAGTTGGCTGACTTGTTCCCCAAAACAGGGCACCTCAGAAGGACTTAATTTTTCAGGAGAGCAGCTCTCAAGAGAGAGTGTGTGGCTCATTTGTTTGCTTTTCATTAATCAGCACTTGTTGTGCTGCAAGCTGGGCACCTGGAGACACTCACGTTCAGTAGTTGTTTATGAAAAGCTTTGCTTAGTCTTGGATCCATGAATAAAACCAGTGTAGATATGCTTCGTTGTGTTTCTTCAGTGACAGAGAAGGTGGAAATAGCAAAAATGTCTATCATTTCGAT
>VZSZ01002905.1:94004-210055 GCA_013398815.1 Ibidorhyncha struthersii | reverse complement strand
CCCCCCCCGCCCCTGCTTCCCAGCCAAGGAGAACAGCTTTTCAGGTGAGCAGCCCAGAAGACTTACCTGGGGTCCCAGGTCGTGGGGAAGGACAGGAGCGTCCCCATGGTGGCACCAGTGGAGGCTCTTTAGAGGGCAGGTCGATGGAAGGACCTTTTGCCCTTCTTCCCCTCACGCTGCTACCTCCAAGTTACGTGCCTAGAAGCAAATAGCTCAGTCCTGAGCATCCGTGTAGGGGACGGAAGGGAGGAAATAAAGTTCCAGTTACCTCTTGTTTGTTACTGCCTTGGCTTTGTGGCTCTGCACTTGCACAAGTGCCAGCGTTTTGCCTGCTCCCTTGCTTCAAGCTCGAGTGAGATCAGAGAGACAAGACACCAGATAAATTACTTTATCCTTCTGAAAGGGCTAAACAGTGCTTAACTTTCTTTTTTCAATGGGCAAGAAGGGGAGGATGTTCTAGCAACTGCTGTCATGGGAGGAAAAAGCCAGAGTGTACTTCTTGTAGGTGTGGAAGATGCTTCCTGCACGGTTGCCCGGCTGCACAGTTCAGTCCTAACCCGGCTTCTGAAGCTTCCTGAGAAAGAAGCGCTGTGACAAGCTTAACATGTGCTGTACATACTATAATTACGCCTTTGTCAGCTGGCATTACTTTAAACAAGCTCTTAGAACACAATAGAGGGATTGACTAGAGCGTCTGGTAGTGAACTGCAAGAAGGCAATTTAGAAATGCAGTAATAAAACAGTTGCTACTGACTAGAGTCTTGCTCACAGTGAATTACCTCAAATATATTTGCCGTTTCCGATTCTACAGCATTCCTCTAATTACATTGTTGCCTTGAAGGGACAGTAGTTCTCCATCAGCTTGTTCAAACTGGGTCTGGAGACAACATGACAAAACGTTATCTCCCTTACAGTGAAAGAAGCCAACTAGAAAAAACAGCAGTTCCTTAATGCAGTTGCTCATTACCCATGAAGAGAATGATTTTATCTATATTGCTACAATGGTTGGCTCTTCCATGCACTTGGCTCTCCAGTCGCATCAAATGGGCTTCAAGGCAAGGAAGTCAGTGATGAATATTTATTCTTTTTATGAATTTGAAACTGCACTAACTGTAAGCAGATCAGCAAGAGAGAGACTGACAATACGTGTATGTCTACCTGCTGTGAAAAAGGAATAACATGAAACTTTGCTAAATAAATTCTTGTTCATTGCTGTAGACAAGGATGTCTAGTTTTGAGGGAAGGTGCGTGGGGAGAGAGGTTGAATTGGATTTAATTCATATTGTTTTTTAAGCTGACATCACTCTGTACTGTGCAAGCATAAGGGGGCTTGCTGTGTTTGTAGGCCTTCTTTAGAGACACTTGGTTGGCAGCTGTCTTCCCACAACTGGAGAGGGGAACGTGAGATTATATTCCATCTCTATGTAATATAAGGTTAGATTGTTATGAGTTGTCTGTGTGCTTGAAGAGCCTGTGCAGCTGATGACAGTGTGCTATTTGCAGTGTTGGCAGCAGTCCAGAAAGAAGAAATGGTAGACAGCATCCCCCGTATTAACAAGCCCCTGCAAATCTCTGTCTGTATCATTTCTTCGATGAGACTGTGATTGTTGAAGATATATCTGGGCTGCATCTAATCTGGTACTAATAGCAGCAGTAACTGGTAACGTGGATGCTGTGCGTGTACGGGGTCGCAGCTGAGTCTGCGTAGTCCACACTGAGAGCTCTTCGTACTCTTCGCTGCTGTTTGTATGCATCGTGGCTGGAGCCTGTGCACCGTTAGCGATTTTCAGCTTTGCAGTGCAGCTGTAGATCACACAGCATTTTCTTCATCATCTAATAGGCAAGGTAATGCCAACGGAATATACTCTTGCAGAGAAAAGAAAGTGATTAGACCACTACAGATAATTTTTGTTTTCTAGATCTATGGCACCCCTTGTGCTTCAGGTGAATTGGTTTTGGACAGGGGACTTCTGAGACCAGTGATTGGTTTTCCATAAAGGATGGAACAACTGGTTGGTTTTGGTAGACCTCTGCCTGTACTAGAATTAAAGCAGTAACACCGCTGTGGCTTTCTTTATGGCGTTATTAGTTCTTTGCATCACTTATTCCCTCAGGATATAGCAAATTAATACATGAATTTCCCATAGTGCACAAGCTATCCTAATTGTAACTGGAATAAACCCAGGCTTGAAAGTCTTTCGACTGGAGGCTGTGAAAGATGCGATTAATCCTGGATCTATTTCAGTATGTGTATTCTAGTATGCTACTTACTGGACTGTAATTTATATATAACAACGATGAAAAATAAGGGGGCTCAGTATAGAAAAATAGTCCATTTTATAAAAAAAATCTTAAAAAATTAAAAATATCAGGACCCAGACCAAGGAACTTAATTCCATTCACAGTATTTGGAAATCTTGTTCTTTCTTGTTTACCAGGAAAGAACATGCTGAGTAGCCTGAGCTGTTGCATCTGGATTCATGTGCCGTCTTTAGGCAGGGAAAGCTTAGCAAATTTTAACGGCAAACTTAGTAAGCAAATAAGAAGATGTGTTCAAAGGTCCTAATTTTAGTGTTTTAGGTAACTACAATTTCAGTCCAGCAGGCAGAATTCCCTCAGTAGCTGCCATTTGAAGAAATGTGTCCCTTTTCCCTCTTTTTTTTTAATCTCAGTTGTTGAGTGAGGACCTGTCACGCAAAACAGTGGCCACATACACAAATTTTTATAAATAGCTTTGCCTTTTGCCAACTTTTTCTGCTACCAAGGAAGAATTTGCACTGGATTGCTGGTGGTGTTGATAAGAGCATGTGTTCTCAGCTGGAGGTCATCCTACAAGCCCGCAGTTCCCCATGTTTAGCATCAACCGCCATTGATCCTTAATCGAAATATTAAAAAAAATAATAGTTGTTGCAAAGCACTGGTAATTTCTAGACCTTTCGCATGCTTGACAGCTGCGCTAGGGAGAGTCAAGACCCTACGCAGTACAGAATTATTTCTCAATCACAAGACACCCTTCCTTTATTATTGCTGTCACTGTTCAGGGCCAATTTATATGAAGCTGCACCAGAGCTACTCAGCCATGTCTGAGGAAAATCTGTCTTTGGTAGATCTGTACATAATTCTTTAACGTGTTGTCTTAGATACCACAACTGATTTTTGAATCTTACTGATTTTTGATGGAAATTAGCATACAGGGAACTGAAGGCTGAAGTTTCAAAGAAGAAACAGATAAAATAGAATGGTGTGGTTACTGCATTGGATAACTTAATTTCCTGGGTTTTAAGGGTTTGCCATAGGCATGCTGTTTGTAGTAAGCCCAAATTATGACTTTTGATTATTAATAGAAATAGGGATGAGTTAATATTCCTAAAGCATCTTAAAGATAAGTATTTCGTAAATGCTACATTGTACTAATAGCTTGTATTAAAAACTTGGCAGTTGTTCCCAAGTGTCTGCTAGTTTTAGACTTTCAGTTCTGGTTATATATTTATTTTATACATATCAGCAAAAAATGTTTGTATTGTCTTATTAATTTTGGTAACGCTTTTTTTTTCCTTCATGGCAACTAGATACTTGAAGTTTGAACTTTAACTGAGAATGAACTTTGCTGCTTTACCCTCCTTGCATCATAGCTTGAAGGTGTACCCATGGTAGTAACTTCTAGTGAGAATACTTAGTGTAGCAGTACTGCCCTGCAGTAAGAATTCTCCATATTAGAACAACTCTTGGTATGTGTGGTGTACCACATGTCATTCAGATATTATTTGCAATAAGCGTGAAGCTTTAAATACTTTAAATCTGACCCAGGTTTTCTTAAGCTGGTGTAATGTACTAGATGCTGGCTTCTGTTCTTATTGCCACTGTTATGTTTAAATAACAAAGCACTGCGATAAATTTACACTAGTGAAATACTTGGGGAAGGTTGCCCTGCAGTTCTTAAGTCTTGCATCTCTTTCGGGTGGATCCTGATTTTTCGCATCCTTCATTAAGAGGCTGAATGCATTCTTCACTGATGGCAGTGTGTTAGTTTTTAAATGGTTACTTTGCAATTGCAAATCAATGTCCCTTTCTAAGCACTGAGTCAGAGGCAGATCAGTATGACTCAACCGTATTTGCACTGCTATAAAAAACATGTACTGACACAGTGCTCCAATAATTTTATGACCTTCTTTGCAAATGGATACAGTGTGCGAGGTGGTTGAGATCTTTAAGAATGGCTATGGCTTAGCTAATGTATGCATTAACAGGGATATTCAAATGTATCTTTCTCCACTGGTTCCTTTTCATTACACCGGAAAATGAGCTTTTGTTGCTTTGGTTGCAGTACTTGATAAAGCTATATATGCTTCTTGCACTTCTGTTTAGAGGGGGAAAAAAAAAATATAGAGTCCTCAAACTGGCTAATGAAATAGCGAGAGAAACATGGTCATTAGCTGGAGTGGTGGTTGGCTCCTGAGCCAACTCTCCCACTGTAAGGCACACATTTGATGCTCTTAGGAGACTTGCTTATTTCAGTGGGTAATGGTTCTCTTTATTGAGTTGGCGCAAATGCATTTGATTTAGTCAATTTAGGCTCTGCATTTAAGCAAATTGCAAGTTAGGACTCGATCAGCGAGAGGTAAATTAGTTTGAATGTATATAAAAGGATCTTGCTGAGGGTAAATTTACAGTCAAACCATTACATGGAAATCATAATGTGCAGTACATGTCAGGTTTGATAAATGAAGCAGAACTGTAAAATCGCCCTTCTCTTGAAGCGTGCTTGCATTTGACCAACTGCAGAACTGAAGTGCTGCTATGTCTGCTGCCTTCACCTGGCTCAGGAGGGAGAAATCTCTCCAAAGTTGGAATTACTAAATTTAAAAAGGACAAGTTGAAGAATCTTTGCACGTGTATAAGCTACCCAGCTCTTCTTCCTCTGCTAAACTATGTGGCTCTTCTTCTGCTCCCTGGTCTTTCCCCCACTAGAACACTTGCCAAGTGCCAACGCCTGATACCTGTTTGGGAAAGGCATTGTCACAGGAGAAACCTCATGCACAAACACAAATGGGGAATTACTGGCTAGGCCATCACTCTGCAAATAGGACAGGATGAACGAGGTGGCATCTTCAAGCCCTTTCTGCTGTGCGGTCGGGTTTTGGTTGTTTGGGGTTTTCTTTGCTGCAAGAATCTTTCCTCTGGAGCTACACTTATCCACTTCTCTTTCAAGAATCTTTCCTCTGGAGCTACGCTTATCCACTTCTCTTTCAAGAGTATCTCCCACAGTACAGGAAAAGACCTATTTCGCTTTCTTGATTGCTCCAAATCAGCCACATACGGAGTGGTAGAAAAAATCACATAGCCAAACAGTTTTTGGTTTTGTAATCAAGAATTTAAAAGATTAGAAAATATAGTATCTCTGTGAAGAAATAAACCTGTTGTTCTCATTAAGGTGACTAATTATAGATTATCAGTGCAAAATAATAACTATCAGTCAAAACTGTCTGTTCTTATATACCACAAAACAGGACATTGCAAAGATGTCACACCACAAAGTGAAAGAAGAAATGGTTTATTCAAACCATCAAGGAAAAGAGAAATGTCAGTAAAACGAGAAAAATTTTTAATTGCAGAAATGTTTGGCGAGGGAACAGAAAACAGTGCATGGACTAGGCAGCTGAACGGTAAATTTAAATCTCCATCTGTTCTAGTACTTTTAACAGTTCCTAAGTAGCAGCAACATCCAATGTCTTTTATGGAATCACATTTTAGAGACTTCATAACCCAATGTGCCACTGCCAACTGGTGTCTGAGAGCACACTGGAACAGCAATTAAGTATATAAAACTGCTTGAAGGCTTGAAATACCATATGCCTTCTAGAGCATGTATGCAAAGGTATGATTGTGCACTGTGGCCATGCTTGCCTTGTCTTGTACTGAATGTATTAGCATCTTCTAAATAGCCTTAGAGCTATGATATAGATGAACATTGAGCTTCCTGTACCTCTTTAAACCTTACCTTACCAGGTTTAAGGTGGCTATGTTGAATTTTGGTCAATGATGACTGCTTGGTCCTTCTTTAATGTAACTGGAATGCAGTACTGATGTCTTTAGTTTGTATTGTGTAAGTGTAATGTCTGGATACAGGGCTTTTTCCTCTCTGTTATCCCTGTGGGGTGGACACTAAGCAACTTAGTGGTGTGAGAAGCAGTGTTGAATTTAATGGCCCATAATAATTTAGAAAAAACAAAACAAAACAACACTGCTGAAAAACCTACCTATACCCATAACCATTACCCTTTTGTTGAACAGCTGTAATCTTCAGGAGAATATACAATAGAGAGTATACAGATACTTTAAGCAGAATTTTATGGTACATTTTTTCATTCTTTCATTTACATGAGAAAAGCCAGAAACAAACCATTGTGAACCATTTTGTATCTGGCCCTGGTGCAGGTGTGGATCAAATACTCCCATCTGCTGCAACCCTTTTCTCTGCCCTGCGATAATGGCGTTCCTGACCTCAGAGCTGTCCACTTGGCTGTATGAACGTGTAATCTCGTATGTAGATGGCATTTCGGTGTTTTGCACGTTTTAACCTTTTCCTTCAGTGTGCACCAGCTGTATGCAGCATCAGATGAAAGCCAGGTTTTCTAATTTAGGGCAATGCACTGTGGCAAGTAGTTTTTGCCTGGGGAGTTTGCTCTTCTGTCCAGCTGTCTGTGGTCTGGGAGAGATGCAGTATGGTGTTTGCAGTACTCTGGCCTTTCCACCTTAAGACTTTCCACAAGACAGCAGTTTTGAAACAGCAGTCAGAAGTTACTTAGTTTTTTTCCTACTTGCCTCAGTATCAGTGAATTCTCAACCAATTTGATCAGCTATTCTGGCCAAATTCATCCCCTTTGTTAAACCTTCTATTACTTAATGGGTAGATTTGTTCTGATTGTCAAAATGGACTGAATAGTAGCAATAATGTGGCCATTAACAGAAAGAAACAGGCTCGAGGGAATACATATGTAAGGTTAATTTCTTAAAATGCTGCCGCTCTGTGACAAATATCTAAGTGGTTTTACTTGCATCTCAGGTTTGCTGGGGAGTCCGTTTCTTTGTGGAAAAGAAACTAGCTAGTAATGTTTGATATTACCCGTAGCTGGGAGCCTTTCCCTAAGCTGGGGTTCTGCTATATTCAGTGAAGAGCAACCCTAATGCTGGGTGCCGTAGTGAATTGCGGCAGAGCTACCAAGTCCAACCGGGAAGAAAGGTTTTACCAGTGACATGAAATGAAACAGGACACACAGGGTGATAGCGGGCCTGTCTACGGGCCTGTCTACAGCTTCTGGAGTGACCAGTTTGCTGCTTGTTGATCACTGGCACAGCCTGGGCGTGCAGCCCTGCTGTCTCAGTTGATGGATCAGCCTCACCATTTGGATTCTGGGGCAGCAGGAGCTCTGGAGGTGGCATTTGCACATATGGTGAATGAGAGCCCATTGTTCCCTCTGGTCATTTGAAGTAAAAATTGTAGTCTGATGGGTATATCAATAACAGATTGATATGACGTCATTTGTTTCCAAGCAGCAATATTTCTTTTCAGCTGAAGATTTACTCCCAGCTCAGTTGCAGGACAAAGTTGTTCACAAGGCATAGAAACAAAAAACAAGAAAAAACCAAGAGGAGTGATGACTTTCCCTCAAGTAAATTTAACATAAAAATAGAACTTTTAAAAGAGGAATGAAATAGAGGTGTTGCTTGAACAGGTGCTAAATAAGAAATACTAGAATAACTTGTAGTATTTGCATCTTTCCTGAATCTTCAGGTGGGGTAAATTGATGTGAACTGTAGAGATAGCAGTCTGTGCTGTCTTAGGCCTGTCTGCACCTCCAGGCATCTCAGTGCTTAAGAAGACTCCAACTTCAAATCATTCAAAGGTGTGAGGGAAAGGGCCCTAATTTATTCCACCTAACCTTGTGCCCCTGAGGGACGCAGGAGCCTATGTTGCTCCATGTGTTGCGTTCCCTCAACGCAGGGGAATGGCTGCGCAGGCGGCAGTTTTCCCTCTGCCAGGGAGCCATTCTGTTGACATGAAATTCAGTGAAAAAGTGAGGCCTTTGGCTGTTTAAATCAAATTCATGTTATATTACAGTACAGAATCATAATGAAGAAAAGCACAGGAAATTTAGCTACTCTGGGGTCTCAACTGGCAGTCATCCTTCCTTGCTCGTGCCAACTAGAAGTACCAAAGTTGTCAAAATAAATTTTGATTAAATGGGGAGATGTCACAGCAGATTATTCAGCTTTGCAGAATATTTCATAATACTATATATCATAAAAGTTAGTATTTGAAACTCTAGACATCTACTTTCATTATTGTTGTTATTACAGAGTGTTAGATAAAGATGGGGCAAGCAGAAAGCACCAGTTTAATTTTGTACTTGAATATCCTTTTGAAAAAGAAGGGGAAAAGGATGCAATGCTAGCATCAGGAAAGTTTTGTATGTTTCTCTTCAACATAAGTAATTCCGTAGTGAAGTGAAAATTATGTGACTGTTAGATTTGGGCTAAAGGTTCTGATGTTGGTCCCAAGGGGAGCATGAAAAGTGTATGAGAGCACTGAGTTTGGAGTTTTTTCCCTAAGATTTCCTTTCTTTGCTTAAAATAGGTATTTTAGTTTCTGAAGTGCTGGTATTTTATGCTATGTTGTCCACTAAACTTGAAAAGGAAAGGGTTATTTTTTGGAGTTGAAGTACATCATATCAGGAATTATGTGGGACTTCAAGTACCTGAAGAAATTATTTGTAGTCTTGAATATGAAGAATAACAGCATAGAAATATATAGACTAAATAATATGGGGTTTTGTTTCAATTCCATTGCATGACACTTCAGCAGTATATTTAAGGAATTATTTTGAACAAAGATCTGGATGGTTTTGTGTTTATTTATGAAGCATGAAATAGTGAAAGTGATGTTTCTTCCTACGTATTTATACCAGAAGTTCATCTTATATGTATGCTGTAAGACTTGATGGATGACTGAAGAACTGGTAGGTTTTTGTCATTAGGAAGTGCAGATGATATAAAGAAAAAAAATCTTAGGTTAAAAACCCAGTGGTCTGGCTATGCTATCTCATTAAATTGCTCTGAAAATAACATTTTTCATTGCATAGGATATTTTCAGAAGAGTTTTATACACTTTCATAAAATCTTAGACAACTGAAAACTGCAAGGTTTTCCTTAAACGTTTAAAAACTGGTATGTATGTGGCATTAGGGATCTTTTATGCATCCTTCAGTAGATGTGTTTGCATGAAAGGTATGGCATACACTTTTGTTGGTGGTCAGAAACAGGTCAGTGAAAAATTTTACTTGCACATACTGAGAACCCCCTCAGCAGTCATCTGAGATCTCCCAGAAGCCCCATAGCTGAACAAGGGAAAGCTGGAATTGGCATTGCTGGTTGTTTCTGTGTTAAAAAAGACAGGAAAAATGATTTGGATTTTTAAGAATTTTGAGTTTTTATTGTGCATTCTAAGAGAAATACTAAGCCAGCAAAATGTTTTTCCCTTTATAACCTTCTAAAAAGAGCTGAAAGTATGAGTTGATAGAAAGAACAAATAAATTACTCTTTACAAAGAGTCTAAGTTAAAAACTGGTTGTATTTAAAATCAAAACCACAACTTTTTTTCATCCATAGCAGTTTTGCCTAAAGCTAGAGATGAAGAGGGATTTGTCCCATTCAGAGTGAATGTTCGTCATAAATGCCTAAAAGTGACCTCAGCCAACAGGGTCAATCTTAAACACAATTAAAAAAATACGTGGATGTGAAGTTTTTAGTTTCAGAGTTTAGCTGAGAAGAGTATTTAATGTGTGCACAAAAAAAAAAGGCAGTAAAAAATTCTGTATGCAAAAAATCCACCAAAACAAGGGTTTAAATACTTGCGTTCTGTAGATATGTATTAGTTTGCAGTCTCAAAGTGGGAAATTACATTGCTTCTGGCACCATCAGCAGTGACATAATCTCTAGCAGTTTGCGTATGGCTCCAAGGCTCACAACCTGCTATTTTCAGGAGATTTTATCTATGAATGTGTTTTATGACAAAAGGTAATAATAGGGACCTGGGATCATTCCCAGATGCTCTGCTGAGTCTTCAAAGGCAGAAAGCTTTACTAACAGTACCTGGTGCCTCCACTCAGTGATCTACGAAAACAAATTAGGCAGGTTTTTCTGTTTCCTTTTAGCTTGGCTATTTGCTGAAGTAGCTGTTGTTTCAGCCTGCTGAATTTATTTCCTTTAGCAGAGGACAGCAGCTGGTTGATTCTTTCCACCCGAAAGTTCAAGAAATGTAATAATGTGCATTGTTTCATTGTTTCTGCTCAGTCCCACACATTCCTGCAAGGCCATGCAAGGGAGAAATAATTCAACAGAGTGAAGANTTTTTTTTTTTTTTTAGTTTCCGTTTCTTTTATGCAGAAACTCCAGTATTTGTTTCTAAGGCAAAGACATCTTTATGTGAAAGACCATTGCTGATGCAGCGCTGAGCAGAGCAGTGGCAATTTCCTGCCTCTGAGGCAGGCACAGTATTAACTCCATTGTTTGAATTTCCCTTGTGTCTTCAAGTCCCAAAAAACCACAACCCCAAAATCTTTGCAAGCAAGTTTGGGTTAAAAAAGAATCCAACATGCTGAATAGATAATAGTCTTGGAAGCACGTCTCTAAATGTGGGTGTAATGGGCCAAGTGCTTTGGCTGTTCTGTGTGTTGTGAGAAATTCATGACAGTAACATACGTCCCTCTGCGGAAGAGTCTTGTCTCCTTTGTTCATATTTTTCAAGAATTTTGGAAATACTCAACTGTATTTGAAGTGTTATGGCCTATTTTTTGTGAGCTGCTCAAACTATCCTGAAATATTATAGGGATGAGAGTACATAAATACAAGGGACATAAAAAGTACAAAATAGAAACACATGAATGTTTTACATTGTGTTTGTTAGTAGCACTAGAATGTAGACGTTATAGTAAGACAGTACATGTCCCATACTTAGGCTTTTTCAGAGGCAGATGCAAGCTTTACTAATTCTTAGCATTGTGACTATGTGTGACATTGCACAGCCATTTGTTAGCATGAATGTTTGTTAACATTAAAGGGCCAGTTGCAAGTGAAAACTCGAGTACTTGCTGCACTCAATTACTTCAGGGCTTCACTGCAGCTAGGTGTTTTTCTTCAGGTGTAGCTGATGAATGTTAGACTCCTCAGATCGTTACAGTGGCAATATACATATTTATTGCCACCTCTTTAATGTAGTTTCCCAGCGTAAATGTGGGTTTTTTTTTGTTTTTTTTTTCCATGGCAGTTTAGAGAAACATTGTATGCCAAAGGGGCCTTTTGTAAAATACAAAGCATTCCTGCAGGAGGGCTCTCTGGCAGTGCAGATTTTGCAGCTAGCCTTTTTTAGTCATGTCAGAAATTCTGAAAAAGTGTATTCAAGGCTTGCTGTGGGCAGAAAAAAATGATTTAAAGACCCTTTTTCTTTTAATTGCATGGTTATGCTACCTTACTGATATTTTTTTTTCCTGTTGTTTTTCTCTTTTGTGTGTGTCTTTTGTTTCTACATTCGTGCAGCGTATGTTCTGCACGTCCAAGCACAACCTTTGCAAAAGCAGAGTTGAACAGTTTGAAACAATCCATAGAAAAGATAATCCACACTTCAGTGATGATTTCGTAGTCCTCTGAAACATACAAAGCACTGAGGAAAATCACCAGGATTTGGCATTTTTAGTGAGAATCCAGGAAGCAACTTTCCTCTCCCATCTATGTTTAAATTGCGATCCACAGAGCACTCTAAATTTTATTTAAGGAAGATCTGGGGTGGCTTCTCCATTCAGAATTCCTCACAAACTGACATCACCAACCAGAAGCAATAGAGTCTAACTTTGGAAGCTGCTTTTACCTTAAGGACTTAATTAAATGGATGACAGTAGAGATTAGCAACATGTGTCCTGCTAATAATCTCTGGGATTCTCCTGCTTTACCTCCATTCTGCTCCAATGCAATAGTGTCAGATTTCACCTTCCTTTAGAAACTTGGCCTGTGAATTTTGCTATGTGTAACTTCAATATCATGTGTAGCTGGAGAGAGGGGCAACATCTAACTTGATTTATGAAGGATCATTTAAAAAAGCATTTCCAGGTAGGTGGTAGAACTTGGTTCTACTCCTTCCATTACAGACTACATCTCCCAACATCAAACAACATAACTTCTTTTAAAATCCAGTGCTGTTCAAATGATATAGTAAGGATTTTAGGTGCAACATATTTTCTTCAATAATCCTGAATAAATTGAGCAAGGAGTAACATTTTCCTTCCCTGCACTTGGTTCCGTGGCTATAGCATGCCATAAAATTCTGAACTTCTCAGTGAAATTTTCATGGGAAATACTATGGCCAGGAAATTTTTCTAAAAGCTCTTGGGAGGGATCAAAGCAAGCTTTTTTGAAGCAAGATAATATGCCCATTTCTACTGAAGGACAGGGGTGTGCATGCACACAAGTGCACTGTATTTACAATGGTAAAGGAACACAAGTTTACAGGTCAACCTCACCAGAAGTTTTAGGGAGCATTTCAGGGTCCCTTCCAATTTGAGATAGTCTATGATTCTAAGTTCCATAGTAAAGGAACACCCTACAAAACATGTGGTCTCACTCATCAGATGAATGATGAAACATTTCCATTTCAAGCTATAAGGAAAGAGACAGATAAAAATTACTGCTGTACTCCCTTAATGAAGAGGGCAGAGGGAAAGGATTAGTTCTGGCATTCTTGGGAGGTACTTGAAATAGCCATTTGAGAATACTACAAACACTACTCAAATACTTGCATAAAGACATTTTATTATGAATGCAATGTATATATAGATTATTATTTTTTTTTTAATCTGAGGTGCTTATATAAACAGACCCATATCAGCTGAATGACAGTTAGTTTGCAGGGCATGACAGTGGTTGAACACCCTTCAGCTCCAAAGCTTTGCTGAAGTTAATCTCTTGAGGTTTAGCAGTACCCTTGGTGAGCTTCAGAAATCGAATACATCCTTTAAAACAGATATTAGTGGTCAGACCAAATTGGGTCACACCATCTGAAGAAGAGAAAAAAAAGACAGAAGGAATTATGTTAGTTTGAGCTGATGTTTGTTCTTTGAGTCTTGCAGGAGAACAGATGTCCCCAGCAATATATTAGTATGTTTTATTTGCTGTATATCTTCTTTATTCAAAAAATGACAAACATTATGAGTGAATGTGATAAATGCTTATGTTAGTGGTAAGAATCCAGTCGTCTTTCCCTTTTCTGCCCTAGCATGACAGTGGCCGAATGTGAACACATTTAAACTGCCATTGTAAACCATGTAACCGAGTTATGCGACATAGAGGATATCAAGGAAAATGGCCAAATGGCAGCTGGCTACTTACAAATGGTGTATGAAGCATACATGCTAGTCCTGCAGATCTCCATCTTCTCAAGCTATTTATCCACAGAATAACAGAGCAAAAAAGGCCAAAATGGATGCAATCCTCAACCCTAACATCATGAGAAAGCCAGTTTCTCAGCATGGACTTCAGGTGTCCTTTAAGGTTTTCAAGCATTCTGATTTTTTTCTTTTTCTTGCTAATAGTAAACCCTGGGATTTGAGTACATCTCTTACACTAAAGGAGAGAACTGTTCTAGTGTGACCATATGATAGGTTGGTTTGACTGAGAAGCTGGAAAGATTTCTCTCAACTGCTTGAAATTCACGGCCTGACTTGTTTCTCAGTGTTCTTCCAAGTGAAAAAGTGGCTACAGGGATGCACTCCAATACAAATCTATGATGTGACTGATAAAGTAAGGCTTGCAGAAATAACTTCGCACCTGTAGAGGACTGACTGGCCATAGCATTACGTTGTTTCACAGAGGATGAGATGGTTGAATCCATCTGTCCCTCCTTGCCCAGGGAAGACTGATAGCAGGAGATGAGTAATGGCTTTTATGGATAACCAGAAATGTATATCCTTGCCCATGCTCTGGTGGCGAAAAGTTTCTCTGCACAGGAAATCCTCCACCAGCTAATGCTAGCTGCTTTACAACTGTTTTGCACTGTTTATACATCCAGGAGAAGCCTCAAAAGGACTGGAAAATACAAATGCTTACTAATTTTACAAAATCCCGTGATACTGTGTGATGAGGCTGTCTAGGTACTGTGAATGTTAAAACAAATCTTGGATGAGCTAGACTAGACAGCAAGAGAAGTGTGAGGTGTGTATATAATTTTATGAAATCATTTCATAACTTGCCACGTGGCTGAACTCAGGAATATCACTTCAACATGATCTAAGTGTAGGTTTGTTTTGTACAGATTGCACTGGTACTTCCATTTGATTCTCTTGCTATGTTCCTCTTGACATACAGTCCAGAAGGAGGTACTAACTAACTCCATCTGCAGTGTTTCTTTAGTGCTAGCTCCTATGCTGTAGTCCTGATTTGTTATAAAAAGGCTGCCACAAAGCTGTTTTCCTTCTGGCACAAAGTTGTTGGTCTTTGTCAATAGTCACTGTGACAGAGGTGCAACTTTCATATCTCAGTATCAAGAACATCTTTGAAATGTTCTGAAGCTTGAGGGAGAAGGCTTTTTGGGTACACTGTATCACACATTAGAATGGGGGAAAAAAAACCTTCCAGAAAATCATTTAGGAATTAAGAGGCATCTTGCCAGTGACCTGAGTATGCACTAGAGCAGACACATACTGCAAACATCCTTAGCTTTTTTATTTTGCAAACTAGAGAGAAACATTTTTATAAATGCAACAGAATTGACACTTCGCACACATCTTAACTGTGTTTTCAGAAAGAAAACTGCTATTAGATAAACTTGTTGATTGTCAATGAACAGATGAACACTAGCATTCATTGTCAGCTCAGTGGAAGCTAGACAGAGCTCAGTCTAGTTCTGGATCCTGTTCAATTACCTCTGCATGAAGCAACTTCTCTCGCGGACTTTCAGAATAGTGAACAGCAAATTTGTTTGTTTGTTTGTTTGTTTGTTTTCCTTGAAACACCACCAGACCACGAGCAAAGACATTAATCCGAAAGAGATGGTGTTCTCTCACCTCTCTGTGCAAGCTGTGGTCCACATTCCTCAGGTCCTCAAGTTTTACGGGCTGATTTACACACACAGCACCCTGCCCCCGCCAGGCATACATGCGTTAGTTACATTTGAATTTGACATTCTTAAGTTAAATTTAAATTTGCCAAATGCTGTTACAACTGAAACATAAAACTTTCTGTTTAGTAACTGCTTAATAATTAAGAGGGATCCTGTGTGTGTGTGGACAGCAGGAGGCAGAAAGTCTGCTTCCTCCTCCATCTCTGCACCTACCTTTGAGACCAGGGAGGGGGATGGGGATCCGTGAGAGTCCCTGGACGCTGCAGAACTTCTTGTTCCAAAATGCAGCTGGATGCAGAAACCATCATCCATGCCAACTGATACAAACTTGGACAGTCTTATCCATCACCTTTAGCATACTAGTTCTAATTGCATTTAAAACATTACCAAGGCAGTGTTGCAAAAGTGTAATAAAGCATCATTTGTGTGTTAAATGCTCACCAGGATATCCTCCGACAAAGATGGGGTCGTTAGTATCTGCTGAGGTTGAGGCCCTGTTTGGGCTGTTACTGTCCACCTGTCTGTCATCCACAGTCAGCTCTAAACGGTGTCTGATCTTGTTTGCAAGAACCTTGTGCCACTGTCCATCACACAAGCTGCCTGGTGCATCAGGCTCATAGATAGCAGAGAATCGGCCCGCACCATTGTCAACGTGAAACATCACCTGAAAAGCATGACATGGAAGTCGGCTAGTTCTCAAAACAGTTCCACAGGTTTTTGTTTGTTTCTTTCTTTTTTTTAATTTAAAGTCAACATGCTCTGACTGCACACACTAAAGCTCTAATGTAATACCAGACGCTTATGTGGATCAGGGTTATGTCACTTAGATAAACACTAGTGGAAATATGCAAAACTGTTGTATAAGTTGTCATTTTTCCATTTTTTTTTGTCTTAGGTTTGAAGTGCTTCACCCCCCATCCCAAGTCTTTACAGTGATAGATTACTGACTGGTTTTCCAGACCGTGAAATAAAAGATACACATGAGAAACTAGTATTATTAATGACTAAGCCTTTCCTCAAAACTTTTCATATTCTCACTAATTTAAGTCCTGATGTTGCAGTTTTAGGAAACTCAAGTGTTACAGAATCTTTTAAAACACCTTTGTAAAAATGCACGAGCCTCTCGAAGTGCTGCATGAAAGGAGAGCCCTGATATTGACCGAGACACCTTGAGATTGGTGTAGTAAGCTTGCATTTAAACTACCTGTGCTTTCCAAAAGTGGTCTCTATAGAGGGCCAAAAATGCTTTGCTACTCACTTTTCCGCCGACTAATTCAATGCCCAGCCCATCCATTTTCTGGCTGCTGACTCCTAGGAGAACACCGTTCAGTCGTGTTGTACGGAATTCAAATTCCACGAGCAGGTCTGTTCCCACTTTGTATGCTCCAACTTGGAGAGAAAAGGGGAAGCGTCATAAAATGAAGAAAAGCATTTAATACATTATTCCTAATAATCACACAAAGTGTATTGCCAGTCATGCAGGATAATTCAGCATTATTAATGCACTCCATTTCGTGTGAAATCATGTAAGTAACTGTTATGGTGGCTGTGCTTACTGTGAGACCTTGTTAAAAAGTCACATAGTCTATCCCTAGGCAAGATAATTAAAAATGATCAGCGAGAGTTTCAAGTATTGCTCTCACTTTGCCTCCAGTTAACAGGAGTTGGGTAGCACTGGGCGATTTTGAAAACAGCATCTCCTCTTTCTCTGTTCTTTGCCTATCAGCAGAATTGCTGTTCATTACCTGTTCTGGCAAAGCCTGTTCCATCGAAGTAGGTTCCTTTCTGTGCAGTGACAAAGCATTTTCCAACACTGAAGCTGGAAGTTGGATTATCCAGGTCAACAGGTGATTCTGTCATTTTAAAACTTCTGATGCAGCCGTTGATGCTATAGGTGACCTGCAGTCAGTATTTCAGACAAAACGTACAACTGTGCAAAGCAGGCTGAAATGCTCAGAAGAAAGACCTAAAGTATGTCATCAAAAAGTACCTTTCCTCTGCTTCTCTGCTGGATTTATGGAGCTGAATAAAACTTGAATTTTACATGGCTAATCCTTAATATCTGATTGTAATTGGAATCTAATCTCCGTCATACTGAGGATGAATTACATTACTTTTCAGGGATGTGATCTGAGTCACATCTATTTGGGTTAATGGAGGGGGCATAAAATAATATACTGCATAATGAAACATAGCAAATTACATCAGCAATGCAGGAATTTAATGGCCTATACTTTACCTTTTTAATTGACTAGGTTATGGGGTTTGTGAGTAGATGAAGATACTGGATATAGTTCTCTGGGCTGCTGGTAATTTTACTAGGGCTTTTTTTTTTTTTTTCCTTTTTTTCCCTCCTTTAATCACTTTACTATGGGCTTAATGTTGCATGGTAAGACAGAGCTAATGCAGGTAGACAGCTACTAAAATGAACAAAGCCCCTACGTAAAGGTTGTTGACTGTACATAGTTCTTCACATAATAACCATATATAGGTCTGGTGACCAGAGTGACAAGGGCCGCTCTGTTGGCCAGAGAGGCAGGTGGAGGCGGGGGATGTGCTCGGGTATATGGAGGCTCCCGTGTAGGGTAGCAAACTGCAACTCCAGTTTGGCTTCTGAACTGGGAGTGTGTTACTGAGACTCTGAGGGCGTGGTATGTGCACTCTTAAGCTGGTGGTGTAAGTGAGATCCCACCTGGGGCAGGAGTGAGGGGCTGCCCAGGCTACACCCCGGGTTGCGCCAGGGCTCAGTTGTGTGATCAGTGCATCCCAGTGGGACCTCTGAGACCCACTGGCATCTCCCCCAGAGCTCTCCCTCCCTTTTCTCTCTGAGGTGTGCGGAAGCTGCATTTTGGTTCTCGGCTACTGGCAAAGGCTTTTATGTTTGACTCATAATTAGGAAGCTTTATCCCTGATACCAGTGGAAGAGAGGAAAATGATCAGAGAATCATAGAATGGTTTAGGTTGGAAGGGACCTTGAAGATCATCTAGTTCCAACCCCTCTGCCATGGGCAGGGACACCTCCCACTAGACCAGGTTGCTCAGAGCCCCATCCAGCCTGGCCTTGAACACCTCCAGGGACGGGGCATCCACAACTCCATGATGAATATGTACTTTGAGGAAGAAAAGGAAAACATTCATAAGCAATGCAGTAGGAAGGAGGAAAATAAAAATCAGCATATAAAATACAGCGTAGGAATATGTACAAATACAGAAAGGAGAAAGGCACACCTGCAGAAACAAGTCTTGGCTTTGTACACTACCTCCTCTAACAATATACTGACTAGTAACTTGAAAGAATTTCCAAAGAATTTCTTTCCTTCTAAATCAAAGTTGAATGTACTGTGGAATTTTAGACCTTATTACTGCTAAATACACCTGTACAAAATTTTCTTGAGCACTTGAGCAGTATCAGTGAATAAATTCAGTTCTGAGCTGAGCAATTCTTTCTGTCAGATTCTTCATAAATAGACCTTTTTCTAATTTCTAAGTGAAAGTCATCTCCAGATCAACAAGTTTTGTTACCAAAAAAGAAAAAATGCCACAAAAGAAAACAAATCTTGCCATCTTCACTGTGAGAAGATTTGTAGACAACTCAATAACATTCTTTAACATTTCACTTTCCCTGTGGAAAGGCAAATCTGTTAATACTGTAGCATGGTAACTGGCAACATAACATCTTTTGCAGAAAGCAGAGTTTTGAGTGCTTAAAATGTGACATCTGCTGAAGCCAAACAAGCAGATATCAGTCTTCTGCACTGAATGGGAAGCCAGCCCACCTACGGTTACGCATTAGATTAGTGTCTGAAAAGGCTGATGTGTGTTTAGCAGAAAGCCCTAACTAAGATAATACCTGCTTTCAACTTGCTTGGCTTCAGCGCCTTTACACGAAGGCTACAGCACAGTGCTCCATTAATACATCTTGTGGTGTATTTTTCTGAGAATGACTGAAAGGCAAGCACTGTTTTTTACCTTCTGTGAATGACATTCGAAGTTACAGCTTCATTTTAATCCCAAAGCACATAAGACTGTCAGGATCTGACATGGCTGTTACCGGTGGACTGAGTGATTTATCTGTATGGGTTCCCTCCATTACTTCTGACAAGGAGCAGTAGGTAAGGATTTAGTATTACCTTTCTCCTTAGATTAGTATTTGTAAATTGCAGATGTATTTCAAAGAGCATAATTCGATGGTATTAGGAATTATATTTTGTGGGTAGTTAGGTACAGCTTTTGTTTCTCAGTGCCTCAGATCTGGTTTGGTAAATCCAAATGATCAGTAGATTTGCCTCAGTTTGGGCTTTCTGCACAATCCAAAATTTGCTAAAAAATATGACCTTATGGATCAGTTTTCTTTATGGAATACAACTGTCAGATTTAGAGTGGTTACTATTCCCCTTCATTCCGCATTCACGAGTTATTATAGTGACTTGTTAAAGCGGGATCTAGGAATTCCTTTTCTGTAATTATTTTCTCCACCCCAACTGGTGGACTCTTGCCTGTCTATAGACTAGTGTTTGCCATTCCATCATCATCTTACTACTGTGGTATTTACTCATGTGCAGTTTCTTTGAGACTCTGCTTTGTTTCCTTGCATGGATCTGTACTTGTGCCTCCTCTTTACCGATCCTGTATAACCACCCAAAATGAGCCTAGACATAGCTGCTACTGACATTCTGGTTATTTGTCCGCACTGTGCTGCACTATATGCCTAATTTGCTGTTTGCTGTAAGTAAATTCACTCAAGTTCTGGTTCCTGCTTTGAAAGACCCCTCTGCACAGAGAGAAAAATAAAGCAGGGAAGAGTTTTTCTCCAATTCTGATATTGGCATATCTTGGGGGGTGGGAGGGCAGCAGGTAAGTGAGGTGGCTGATACGGAGTTGTATGGATAGATGCAATAAATGGCCTGGGCAAGGGAATACAGTGTTCCTAGTTAATTCTACAAAGTTTAGGCCAAAATAATATTCACCTCTCCGGGTTGTCTGTTTGCAAGGGTATCTTCTGTGTCTGCATGCAAGCTGGGCATTTAGACTGAAACAGTGACAAGTTGATATATGCACATGTGATTTGGAAACAGAGGACAACAGAGTTTTCATGGTCTTACTTCAAAATACTTCTCCTAGTTTAGTAATAACAACATAAACCCAGTTACTACAGGAAGCAGCTGCACTACTGGGTACTTTGTCCAGGGTAATTTTGGCTTCTACTGCTTCTCTTAGGAGACACTTTCACTGTTCATTAGCCCTGAATAGCTAGATGAATTACAGCCAAGAGAAAGGGCAAGTAGTATTCAGGACCTTAAACTGTAGCTGTGCAATGATCCACGTGGATACAAGTGTACGGATGTTTCTGTTTTTCTGTAACAGTAACTAACTGCTATTTCTAGTTCTTTTCATTAACTCGGTTCTGAGTCAGATCTTTCCACTGAAAGAATGTAGTGTATCTCCAGTAAGGTTCATTTTATCAATATTTTTGAGCAGTCTTGGGGAAAAGCAAAACAAAACAAAGCGAAACTGGGAAGACATTGGTAACAAGACATACTTAAGGATAGCAGGGTAACTTAATTACACTTGCTTACTGGACCAATTCTTCTGGTTGTGTAGTTAATGGGCAATCCTCCAACATACAGCATTCCTACAACATCCAATATGTCGGCCTTCTTGGGGCTTACAGTTCTGTTTGAAACATCATCTACTATAAGGTTTCCTTCTTGCTTGGTTCGAATGACTTTTATCTAAAAAGACACACAAATGCAATACAATTACACATACTTTTCTGACAACAACGTGTTTCCAGACTGTAACTCGCCTTACAGTCCAAAATGTATAACAATACGGGAGAAAGCAGTAGGAGTGGTTAACAGAAGTACCGCGGCAGCAACTGTGGATGAAGTTTATGGAACAGAGCTCCTGCACACGGTTTTGTGCAAACATGTGTCTGCCTTTTAATTATCTCTAGGTCAGGAGGCATCATGAATATTATTTATCAGAATTACTGAAAGGACTTGAGGTTCCTTTAAAAAGATTAATTGTTACTACCATAAACATGCCACAATACAGTTTTTTCCTGGAATCAGATAGCAATTTTAAGTACAGGGAAAAGCAAATGCTGAATGTTAATGGCACTGGTGGCAAATCTTTATTGCAGCACATGTTTGCAGACAATATTGAGTTTATGATTCCACTAGTTTGGACGTGCCTCAGATCATAGTTCATGCTAGAGTAAATATAATACCAACTATGTTCTGTTGGTACTATGGCTTCTGTTCAGACAAATGGGCTGTGAATCATATGGAGGAAGTGCAGTTGCTGAAGAGTTGAGGAAATTCTACCCCAACAAGCATAGGCCAATTTCTGCCCAAAGGTTTATACTGAAATCTCTACAAATCAGTATAATAATGGTTCTGTGTAAAAAAGGGATAAATGTAAAATGCAATGTGCACATTGGCAGATTTCTAAATGGTAGAGTGGGTAGCTCACCAGAGCAGCACAGAGAGAGAAGCGGCATTTTTCTTTGGCTTTTCTTTAATGTGGCTGCTCCTGCTTCAGTACGGCAGCACATCTGTCATGCAGTGAGAATGACTGAACACTGACAAGGGGTGGCCTGAAGGTGAGGGACTGAACTTGGTGTTTATTGACAGCTGTAAATTTGAGATGGACAGTTACACCCTGGGCAGGAGGAGGATTTGGTGAGTGAGACAGGAGCTGGGAACAGACAGACTTACAGAGGACCTAAAGAGATAGCAGCAGCATGATGTGGCTTCTGTAGGCCTGATGGACATGTTTCCACCTAAACCACTTCACACGGAGAAAAGGTTCTCACTAGAAGGATTATTTTAAGGAGAACCCCCTGCTTTCTTAAAAACAAAAAAAAAAACCAAACCTCTTTTATTAAAGAGGTTGTCCTCCTCCCAAAACAGACTTCCTCGTGCTTTTGGGGAACTGTGACTTTGGATTTTGTCTCCATTCTCTCCTACAAAAGCAGAAAGGGGCCCTGGTCCACTGCCAGTGCTCCTAGGTATTCTGTAAACCAGATAAATATGACTACAAGTTCCCCCCACCACCACCACCCTGAAATTTCAAGCATTTGCTATCATCAAAAAGTTCATGAATAAAAATCCAGTGAAAATAAAATTCCTGTGGAACAGGGTGGGAATGAAGCAAAGAGGGACTAAGGATGACTCCAAAGAGAGTGTGGTAAGAGCAATTAAAGCATAACAGAAAATTCAGTTAGATTTTTTCTCATTTGGTGATGGAGATGTGGATGGTGACTTTCAAATATCTGTCCAAAATGTAATGCCTCTTATAGCATATTAACTTGAAAACATGGTTACATGTGTTCTTTTCTTCTGTGTCTATATTGGTGCCTTCAAGCATGTTACCTAATGAATATATTATGCGTCTGTTGTCCTTGGCCTAGTAAATACTAAACTTCATGGTTGTGATATTATACCTTCGCTTACCACCCAGAAGCCACAGGCATTGTATATAAATGCTTCCTCTCATAAAGTCACAGAAAGGGCTGCCAAGTGCATCCGTGAATATCATATTTATTCCCTAACGAACTGAATTAATAATGCAGGAAAGTTTTACTTAGTTTTTTTTTTTCTTTTCTTTTCTTTGTTCATAGCGTTATGGCTGAACAGTGACATTATTAACAAAAAAACAACTGGCTTTAATGATGTATTCAATCACGATGAGCTGATACTCACCTGAGCCCTATTAGGCAAGATGGAACATTTTCTGCAGTTCCTTACCATACACAGCACATATACTAAATATGTCCAGAAATATGTGTTTCCTGAAGGACAATTTTCAAAGATCAGCACTAACTTTTTTGTTAGTAGAATATGTACCACGTACTCAACAGTGCATCTGAAAGCATAAATTTTGTGGACTACAGAAATCCCCAGTTGTAAGGTTTAACTTGTATAGACTACATTTTGCAAATATCTTAAGGCAAAACAAAGCTCACTGTTGGTATTTCAAAGAAAAATTTCGCATTAGTGACTATAATACCTTGTGCCACTGGCCATCATTTATTTTGTTGGAAATCATTGTGTTGGTGTCTCCACTCCCCAGATCATAGCTGAAGTAAGGCAGTCCATTCTTTAGCTGAACTGTAGCAAAATCAGCATGGTTGATGCGGGCCATATAAAACATCAAGCCAGAATCAGCTGTTGTTCGGACTTCGAATTCAATTGTAAGTCTGAAAATCAAACAAACAGGAAAACAGAAACAAAGGAAAAGATATTCAGAGCCAGACAGTAGACAAATTTATCTGCTTTACCTTTTTGTGTTTCTCTAACAAAACTTTACATTTAGTGGTCCATTTTCCTTGTCCATCAGGGTTTAAGAAAAACAATTTGATTATACACAAATTTTATTTCAGGCATATCTGATCTCTCACATGTGAGTTGTTCATTAGTCTCTTTGCTGTGGAAACAAAAAAGTGCAACCTTGGCATAGAATTTCAAGATACAATTCTCAGCTGCAGCTGTAGTTGCTAGAAAATCCCAGCGCTTGTAAAATTCCAGCAGTGTTATCTGTCATCCACACACATAATGCTCACAAAGAGGAGCAAGCTGTAGTGACAGCTGGCAAATGTTGAGTTTCTAATGAGTTGTATTGCCTGAAGAGAGGCTGCAAAACTGTTAAAGATGCAAAAAGAAGTTAACAATCGGGATATAAAACATTCTGATTTCTCCCAACTGAAAATGGGAGCGTGTCTCATCAGGGGTCTGCTATCTTGTGAAAACCACTGACCACTTGGACCAAACGGTAATGCCAAAAACCTCGCCTACAGCAAAAAAAATGGCAAGAAATGATTTAGATTATCTAGATGCTAAGGTTGTAGGGGAAGCACATCACTAACCTAGCCCAAGCGGAGTTGCAAAGTCAGTACTTGAAAGTAGTTGATAATAGAAACACAAAAAATCTTTGCACGAAAATGATCAAGCCAGGATTCTTATTTGAAAAGAAGACAGGCAAGACTGTAGGATTACCTATTTCTTTTAATTAATTTCCTAGTTTTCTAAAATTAGCATGCGTGAAAATATGCAGTACAGCATCTTTATAGGTAAAAATAAGTGTGAGGCTGATGGACTTGTAAACTACGAGGCAGCAAAAATGTTTAGTGGTGAGACATGGCACATTTGTTAACGATCATGTGCCTTCAGAGCAAAAACAAACGATTAACAAGTTATAGCTTCACAAATCAATTGAAAAAAAATGTATTTTTATAAGTAGCTCTGGGAATTCCTTTGTATATCAACATATATATGTATATATTGTTATACTTTGGGAGTGCAATGTCATTTTGCCTGTTTACTGTGCAAGCTTCACCTTAACTATTGGAGGAAACATGGAAAAAAGGTTTGCTTATTACAAGAAATTATCAAGTTACTGAACCAAGAAACTTCCTTCTGAAAAAGCAACCTATGAACTCAGTTACATTATTCTGTTTGTTTTTCTGCAAATCAGCCTGGGCTGTGTGCACCCAAACCTTTACAAACAAAGAGGTAAACTGCTTTTGTGAGAGCTACTTAGGTGGGCACTTCATTGCGTAGATTTCATGCTTTAATGCTTTTTATGTTTGCTTAATGAAATGAATTAGCCATGGGACGTGATCTTTTTCAAATTATGCCCATAATTTTGGGAGATGCTATTGAGAATATTAGAAGGGGCATTTTATGTTGACATTTTTCCATCAAAACTCATTGCTGGAATAAACAATGTACCTGTTTTTCACTTTGGTGTCATCAAATGCAACTGCAATGTGGCTGTTCCTTGAAAGACCAAATTGCTTACCACCTTCCAAAATGGCTGGTTCTGTGTCAGCCGCACACGAGTCCTGCAAAATAGACAGCAATCATGCAAACTTCATATTTTGTATCTATCTCAGCTGCGCACATGCTGGAAGTCTTCCAGCTGCTCAGGAGTTAGAATATTCCACCTAGTCTAGACACTGGCCCTGCAGTTTTCCAGCGTGTTGATGTCTCATCACATGAGCTCAAGTTATAAACCAGTATGACAGGAACTTGGTGTAAAGGCAGAGCTTATTAAGCTGGTTGTAAAAGCAAATAAAAGTAATATATGAACATTGCTGCTTTCATGCCACCAGTGGACATTTGCAAGGGTCTTAAGTGGTTTCCAGGCAGCTCAGTGTACTCTTAGCTCACATAACTGAGTTTTACACAGTAGGATGCCCTCTTACGGAAATGAAGCAAGACTTAAGTTTTAAAGGGATGCTTTGCTGTTGACTTGAAATCTCGTCATCTTAAAAATTATGAGTTAAAAGTAGTTTCAGATACTGCACCTGTCAACAAGTCCCCCATTTTACTTCTTTGTATTGTTTTACAGTTGTATTCTTTTTTAATGTGCTGTTGTTTCCCCTGGTGCTGTTGAAAGGCCCCCACAAACAACAAGGGAAGCCCATCAACTGATGTATAGCAGTAACAACTGTTAAACTCCCTGAGCTGTCTAATGCAGACACATTACCCAGGAGGTAAAGAAAGAAACCCTTCCCTGTCTGTTCCACTTCCATTAATCTTAACGTGGTGCAACAATGGAACGTAAAATATCTGCTGCCCAGTGTAACTTTCTCTTTTTAATTTCACCAGGTCTTTTAATCTCTAGCCCTAAAGCTCTTGTATAGGGGTGTCTGGGGCAAGGAGAGACCACGGTAATTACCAGCTCCTACTCATGTCTAGCTTTTGTCTCCCACCGAGAGTATTGTGAAGAAACTACTCAAAGGATCTAACACAAAACAATATCAGGACAATACCGTTGGGAAAAAAAAAAGCAAACTTTGAAAGCTGTCAGCTCTGTTTTTAAGCACTGTGGCTGATATTATTTTGGATTCGTGACTGTCTCTTATTTGAGCCCTGACTCAGCAAGGACCTGCAAAGCACAAGGTGCGGTGCTCTGCTGACAAAGAGCCCTTTCTGTGAAACATTTTGAAAATGCCATGAGTGACTCATCAGGCACTGGGATTCCAGTCACAAAGAAGAAATTTCTTTCCCCCTCTCACTCAATTTTTCAGTAGTGTTATATCGTTTGTCTTCACATGTCACAAAAAATCTTCACAACAGTATAGACCACTTCTAAAAATTACTTTTCCACAATGAATGCTCTGGTTTCAATATGACAGAGTAGAACACCATGCATTACGATGAATACACATCAATGTGCAATGGAGGGAAAAAATGGGGAAAACTCAGCAGACCAAACAAAGCTACAAATGTGTGATAGCAGTCTTCCAGCGATCATCAAATAGAAAAAAAAGTCATATTCCCATAATGCTGGGTAAAGTTTCTAATTATTTTAAGCTTTACAGGTTTCTCTAGAAGCTTAACAGCTATGTTAATAACAATAATGCATATATGATACTTTCAATAGCATTTCAGTTGCTAAATTTGAATTTCAGTTGCTAAAATTTGTAAATAGGGACTAACTATGGTACTAGAACTACAGGTTAAAATCATAAAATACATTAATACACATTTTTCTGTGGCACACTTTCACATATTACATGGTAAAAGGACATATTCTGACAGTAAATGCAATCCTAGGCTGGTTTGTTAGTAAAGGGTCTGGTCCTGACACTTTAGCTGCTCCACAGCATCAGCAAATATTGCAGTTTTTCTTCATCGCAGGAGGAGGACTGTGAGGAAGGGCAAGGAGTAGGGGAGAGCACCAAACACACTGGTGATGGTTGGAATCATAGCAAGCACACACCAATTATTTCCTGATAAATACTGATCAGTAATAGTGAACATTAATTGATGTGGAAATGTCAGTAAAAGGAAACAAAGTCAGGAGGGCACGCTTAAATAACTGAGGTTTTATTCACAAGCCTGTCTCTGCTTCACTTTATCTAAGGAGAGACAGCTTTACAGCCTTTGCAAGACTGTGAACTAGGCAAGGATTATATGCCTATATTAAAATATCCCAGCATTGTTTTTCCTGTAATGGACTTAAGGTGTCCTAGGTTTAAACCTGCTGCTTAATAATCTCCCACATTACCTGAGAGCCTCAAGAATGAACTCTTCAGCTGCACTTTACTTGAGTCTTATCAGATGTCAGGGACTTGCCTGGTAAGTCAAGAAGCTAAGTGTGTATTCACAGTGGAAACGAGCAGAAAAGCACGCTGGTGGACTGTCACACATTCTCTACAAGCAATGCTGTATTAGCAATCACAAAGAAAGTAATTAGGGGAAAAGGGAGCACCACTGAAACAGTCCCCACAGCTCATCCAATAGAGTTAATAAAACAATGAAGTAATGCACGGAGAAATGGTGGAAGATACCGTCGTGGAGTCAAATGCAGAAGTAATGCTGGCACTCTTCGTTTCAGTGGCAAGTGAATCCTGAGAAGCAGTGAATAACACGAAGCAGAAGCAGCAGTTACCCAATGCTGAGAAACATTTTGGTATCCGTAGCAAGCAGCAGCAGCAGACTGGTGACCAGTGTATTTCCCAACTGTCCTACTTCCAGCCTTTAGTAGAGGGTAGGTTTTTTTTCACTTGGGATTAAAGTCCCTCTCCCCCTTTACATGCAGATGGATAGTAGAGATAAAAAGGTCCTAAAAGGACTTAAAGAGAATAGGTAACTTATTTAAGTCTCCTATGCGGAAATAGGTTTTTTCTGCTGTGTGTTTTCCATATGCCGTCCTTCTACACTGAGCTTCTATATAATCATGTCATATGAGTGCTGTCTCATTATTAAACTGTAGTTACTTATTTTGTTGCAACATTCCCCAGAAAATACTTTGGAGAACTTGCTTAGATGAACGTAAAACCTACCCAAAATCTTGCCTTATTTAAAACATATTCAAGTCTTCAGAATACTACAACCTTTTAATTTTTTCCAAGAGACAAAGTGGAGTAATGGTGTTTTATTTAGATTTTTATTTTGAACTCCTGTTTCAAGTTATCATGGCTCTAGATACGTAATATACAAAACTCACCTTGTTACAATGGGACTAGTTTCTGGTATTAAGTAGTAGATCTATTCCTCTCAATTTTGCTATTTAAAAGTCAGTACTTAGAGTCTTAGAAAGCATGCACTTGCTCTCTCATGCACTTCTGTGGTTTTTTATTTTGTTTATAATGCTTGATCAAGGGATAATATGACTGCACTATTTCACAACAATGAGCATTAAACTGGATAACCCTTTTTACCTTGTTTTTGCCTGGTTCCTTATCTTTCTATGGTAGCCTTATTATACTTGAAATTTGCTTACTTTCAACTCCAAACAGAAAGATGCATCAGAGCCCTTGTATTACAACTACTCCACCTTGTGGGAATGAATCAAAAATGCTGCCCTAGAGCATTAAAAGGCTGATACATATAACTCTGGGGCTTGGGGCAGGATAATAACTAAGATGGAGCTTGCCTGTCTTGAACCCCAGGCTCCCATTACCAGGTACACATTTCCACACACACTGTATGGAAACCTCGCTCATACTGAACTATATCCTACACAAGCCTGTGGGTTGTATGCAGGTGTAACAAAATACAAAGGAGTTCCCCCCCACCCCCAAGAATATCTTCCAATGGATATATTATTCGGTTTAATTTTCAGATATTTAAACATATCTTTTCTGGACAGTAAAATGTTGCTTCAACTTATAAAACTGCTACATTTGTGACAGAAGAAGTTTCTTCTTAAATTTTGTTGTATAAGACTGCTTGTCGCTATCCAGCTACTTAAGATTTCTGGCAACAACAGTTGAACTCAATTTAGCAGTTTCTGGGTTTTCAGTTCTTAAGTTTGTATGTCTTCTGTCTGAAGCTATAAAATAACAGTGGAGGAATTGCCATTTCAAACAGACATTTGGTCTACCTGTTTCTTCATCCTGTCACTGACATAGCTGTTATGTGCTTCAGAGAACAGCACAAGAAATAGCATAATGACATGGATTTCCCATAGGAAAATTTCCCTTCCAACCCTGATCAGATATTGCTTGGCTTACATCCTGAAGTGCAAGGGTTTAGGGGTAAGCATGCAAGCCAAAGGGAATTTTACTGCTATATTGTTCTTTAAATTACTGTTGTGATAATCCAAGCAAATGACATCAACCAGTTTTCCATTATCCACAGGTTTTACTGACCTGCAACAAGATGTTCCCTTTACCATATCACGCTGAACTGTTACTATTTTTGTGGCAAATTACTTCATTATTGTTGATGGCTAGCTTTTCAGTTTTGCCTTGGAAGAGAGATTTTCAAATTTGACCTGAGCGAAGTGATCTCCACTTACAAGTGCTGAAGACAGAGATGGTGCTAGAGGAGGAGGGGAAGCAGGAGTCGTCCCTGGTCTTTCTTTCTCCCCATTAGTGTCTGGTTCAGGTTGGATCAGAACTGTTTCGTGGATGGGTTTATCTTCATCCTCAGGTGGCCTAACCTCTGGTTCTAGAGAGGGACACCGGCCAATATCTGCATTTTCAAAGGACACGGGTTGAGCAAAGTCCATGGGGCTGAGAACACACAAAGAAATTGATGTCTGTTATTAGTTTTTCTGCCTTTTTACCACCCATTTAAAAAGAATAGCTATACGCTGCAGTGTAATTCCACTTCACAGGACACAAGAGCCAGGATTCATCCCATCTATTTTAGGTGCTAAGTGGGACACTTAAACTAGACATGATAATCGCCATTGGCTTTCCTTCCTACAGTCAGTGCAGAGAGACAGGCATATGCTTTGTCAAGCTTTACCAGCCTACGTAGGCTGAATCACATTGCGGAGCAGTCCTCCTCTCTGATGTACACTGAAAGTGGGGTGATGAGATCCTAATTGAGGTACTTCAGTTATGTGAAAAAAAGACTTAGATGGGAACTTTCTTTAGAGGTTGTACTTTATTCACCAGTCCCTTTCTTTTTACTTAAACGTTCCTTCCAGATTACTGCAGCATGCGTTTTACACAAAGCAAATCAATTCCTATGGTGGTTCTCAGAATTTGTATAATCCTGGAGATCAACCTTACTTAAAATGAAGTGTTATAGTACACCATAAATACCTATCACTGAGACAAGTCTTACTGCAGAATTACTGTTGAATTGCTCTGATTTTATGGATAAATAGCCAGGTGTTACCTTGTCTGTAAAACAGTTCATTAATTGTATAGCCTACGGAGTGTATAGTGCAGACAAAAAAAGGAAGGGCATATTAAGAAAACAGACTATATTCTAGGGCTTGCTGTTTGTATGCTTCCTTGCAACAATGAAGTTTCTTTTGGCAGCCAAGGTAGTTAACGAGACCTCATTAACTGGACATTTGTTGGCATCAGTGAGACTTACGTGGCATTAATGACAAGATTCCATATACAGCCCTCAAATGGCGGTATGTTTCTGAGAGGTGCAGTCTGAAACTGAGAAGAGGTACCCCCCACAAAGAGTTTCTTAACAGAGATGGGCTGGTCTGTTGGCAATCTCTGAGTCTGGCCTTTGTCTTCATCTACTTGAACAGTGAACATCCTGTGAAAAAGATTTGAAGGCAAAGAAATATACATTTTACTCTGGTTACTGCTCATATTGAAATCACCACTTTGCAGGCCCCATTTACTCGTACACCAGCTATAACACCGAGCCACCCAAATCATGTAATGAGCAGCTCACATTAAATGCATATTAACCACTAGAAGGTTTTCAGCTACTGCTATGCTTCCTTGGTAGTTCTTTGACAGAGCTTGGCAAAGCCATGCTGCAGAGAGGCGATAATATCAGTCGCTGGTTGAATAGGAAGAAGTGGTCTGTAGTGTGGCAACACCGACATGGTGAGGGCCCAGCCTGCCCTTCTGGGATCGTAGGGACAATCATCTAGTGCTCAGCAGGATGGGAACAGCATGGGGGCACGTTTTATCTGGGCTCCCTATTTCATGGTTTGTACAAGTTATTGTCTTCTTGCTGGGAGACAGACACTGCCACAGACTGCTCTGATTGCAGAATCGACCACAGATACGTATCGTACACTTGTTTAAAAGATCTGGTTGGCTTTTTTTGTGGGAGAGGGCAGAGTAGAAGAACTACTGATTGTTCACCAAGTACTGATATGAGTGCTACAATTCTCTCTCATGGGTAATGCATATGCTACAAGCTAAAGACAATGCAGTGTTAAGGTTGTAGAGAGGAAGGTAGATGCTTCTGAATCACAGCACCACTGGCTGATCAAGCCAAGTCAAGAAATGGAAAAAAGAGCAAAGAGGAAAGTGGTAGATATGGTGAAGGGCATTATTCTGGTAAAAGCAAGAATCCAAATGTGAGAGAAAAGCTGAATGCTCTCGCCTGCCACCTGCCAAAGCTACTGAGATGCAAATGCTGCAGGTTTGTACCACATTTACAGGGAAACATAGTAAAGGGGACAGAAAGTGAAAAACTAGTTTGCCAAGCCATACATTGTGTATACTGAGAAAGCAGTGTTAATGTAAGGGCTGTGGAATTGGGAGATGGCGGATTATTTTGATGGGTAACATATATAAGAAGGTATAGCAACGAGAGTAAAAAATTTAACTGCTGTCTTTGGGACAATTTACCATTGATGAAATATAGTAAACCTCCAACTTCTGAACAAATACAGCACAAGGTGAGCTGAGTTGCAAAGGATGGCTAAGAACTTCAGCATTCCCGAAGGTGAATGTAGAATGCTAGTTGGCATAATTTCTATATGTTGTTAGACTGTATTTAACAGAATTTAACTGGAGAGAATTGGACCCCCCCTAAAAGCTATATGGGTCTGTGGTAAACTCTGATATGATTTAGGAAGTGCAGTTTTTATTTTAAATGTGTTACAGTCATGCAAAATTAAACATCAGGACCTAACAATTCAAGCACCTTTGACTACAGTTAGTTACCTAAACCCAAGTTGGTTATCTGTAAGTAAGTAGCATGATTTTTTCAGTATTACTGAGCATCTTTACAACATATCAGAAAGAATCCATTTCTGGCAAATAACCTCACTTTTTTCAACTGCAAAATTATATTGAACTCCAATATTCTTCCTTAACAATAATTACAAATGTTAGCAAATTAATATTGAAAATATTTATTGAAAAGAGGTAGGTTTTCATATGTAAATTGTGTGGCTTTGTTATTCACACAAGCCCTAGACAGAACTGAATAGTGACCTAAGCACCTGAGTCAGATAACTGTTGCACTACATGCAAATTGTACAATTTCCTCATGGTTTTGGATGGATTAATTTGGTCTAGAAAGCTGTAGAATAAGAAAGTGATTATTTTTTCAAAGGGTTGGAGGAAGTGGGTATTAAAAGACTTATTTTCTGTGACAATCTCTAGGATTTCCCTCAGACCCTTCAGCAGTGGAAACACAAGGAGTGAGATTTCTCTGGGGGCAGTTCAGAGCAATAGACTAATTTGGGTTCTGTGAAGTGTCCCATGGAGGACACTTCTCTCCACTGCCTTCAGAGAAAATATAGGGAAATCAGACTGTCAAGACTTGAGTTATCCTTTGTGCTGCTGCATGGTAGTCATGGCTACTGATTATCAATATTTTCATCAGCATGCAATATTTAATCTCATCTTTAGCCATTACCATAGTAAACATTTTGGCTCCAAGCAGAACCATACAATGATGTGCATTAGTTTTCAACAGTATCCTATAATTACCTTGGAAGAGAAAGCAAATACTTCATAATTACATGGACAATTATCTCTCTGAAGAGTTTTTAAAGGGTTTTCCTCATATATAATCAAATAAAGCTTGAGTTTGTCATGAGCAGAGGAGGGGCTAATCTTAATTTATACCTTTTCACATCCATCTCAGGTTACAGAAACTGCAGAGTTCAGACAATTCGTTTTGTAACAGAGCTACTTGAAAACACAGAGGTTTCGTCTGAACAAGCATCATCACTGGATGGTACTGTGCAGCAATTGTGTCTTGGTGTGCTCTCACAGGTCGAGCTACTGTACTTGCTATAGCACTGCATAAAAGAACTTTGTTGTTTAGAGCTTCTTATTATCATCTGCATATTTGTGTTCTGTCACAGTGACACAAAATGTTTCACAAAATGCAGTCATCTGTTTCCAAAATAACTTTTTCTCCCAAAGGATTTGCAGTTTTACCTCAAACTAGTCATTGAAGCTGGGGAGCGACTTTGTCTGAAGGCATTATTTACACAATTTTTTTTTCACGATACAATAGAAATTCAGTCAGAAAATTATACTGACAAAGGACAAAGCAAAGCAAAGTAGATTACAGAGAGGACAGAAGGGCACCTCTGGACTAGGCAGACAGGAATTGTTGTTCAAGAAAGCTGCAGTGCTGAGGGGGTAGGAAGGTGAAGCTAGTGTTCAGTGTGCTTAGATAAGCGCATTTTGTAACATGCTACATGTCACATCTTCTTTCTGTTTTTTTTTTTTTTAAACAAAACAGAACAACATCGTGCATAGTGTATTAATCCACTGAACGTCTGTACAGTATTTCCACATTTGCGTGTCCAAATGTCCACAACAAACGCTACTTGGAACAAGGGCTATTCCAGGCCATAAATTATACTGACTGCCTCAGTCCTACACACTACAGCAGTGCTGTTTCTTATCACTTTCTGAATGGAGAAGTGTAATTAGCATATTTTACAATGTCTAAGACAGAGCAACGGAATTTAAGTGAAATTCTGTTTAAAACAACATGGGCTGAGAAGGTCTGCAATGGCTTTCCAGCAATAAGAATGACTGCCGTTTATCTGGGACTCTGTGTTTTTATTGTTTTATCATATTTAGCTGGGCACCACCACAACCCCATGTATATACGCCAGCACAAAAAGGCTACAGGCTGCTCTGCTGTTGCTGTTTATATACTTAGAAAACAGTCTTTTTTCTACATGTCTTGAAAAGGTGATTTACTGCACTGCAGCAGTATTTCTCATCCACAGATTCGATTAATAAAATATATTTGCCAAGAACCAGAAGGTTAAAGATGCCAATTCAGACACATGCAAGTCTCTGGAGAAACAGGCTGATAAGCCTAGGAAAGCACGTAAACCCAACTCTGCAGAATAATAAGCACTGTCAGAAACTAACTTAGAATTTTTGGATAAGAACGGAATTACACTAAATTCTTTGCCTCAGCAGAAGCATTTACATGGATTGCTAAAGACATCGGTATATTTGCTTCGTTGAATTAGCTGCGCTGTGTGGTCTGTAGCACTTCTAAGCATTTGTTACCCTTTAGCTCTTTCTATCCGGATGGAGTGTGCTCTGCCATCGTGAAACTCGCCAGCTTCTGGTTTGATGGTGATTCTGTGGGGATCCCGTATCCCAGTGGAGATATGCACTTCTATTCGACCTCTGTTCAGGAACACTGCATAGTAGGCCTGCAATGTACACGTTGGTATTAGAAGGCAGGTACATTCAATTGTACATTAGTGTGCATGTTTTATTTTCTTACACTGGCTTTTAATTTGCTCACCATAGTCAAGATAACTGTAGTTTCAGTTCTGCTCCTGCTGTATTCAGACTCTCTTGCATTTTTATAATGAGGAATGGGTAAAATGAGGTCACGCTGGAAAGCCTCATCAAAAGATTTGACTCTCTGTATACCTGTTTGCAGGGAAGGATGGAGACTTCTAACCTACAATTCTTCTGATTTTTGCTGTTACAAGGCCTGGTCTTAAACCCATCAAGCCCTGAATAGCATTGATCTCTGTGAGTTCTGCGTTTGGAGGGCTGGCAAATCACGCTAGTAGTTACTCTAGCAACCAATATCATGTTGTAGCGGATTTCAGGATCTAACCTCCAGTTACTATAGCAATGAGTGTCGTGCTCACTTCTGTGACCTGACGAGCTGGGTAATGATAAAGGAGCCCCTACCCTGAAGTTAATGTCATGCGGGTGAGCCATTACAATGTGTTGTCCCTGCAGCGTGTTCCTCTGGGTTACTGAGAGTTCTCTTCCAAAACAGACAGGAAGGAGAATAATGAAATATGATTTCCCAGAAGTCCTGAGCAAAGAAAGCACCAAAATATTCTGCTTATCTCTGCTGTAGTATGTCTGCCTGCAGGGTTTTTAATTAATCAAGATGTGAATAATTTCTAACACCAATCGCACTTTTACCAGTTAGTCACTTGGACTCTGTAGGTACTTCCTCTGAACAGACTGACTCTATCCTCTTCAGAAAAGATTTATACTGCAGGTTTGTATTTTAGGGGAGAGAAGGAGAGGTTGGAGCACTCTTAAGTCTTATATCCCACACGAGTGATCCCAAACAAGGGGCTTATCTTGCACTGCTTTTAGCAGCTTTTTTTTTGGTTGTTGTTCTTAGGGGAAACAGAATGATCCACATTTATTTCTGTATGAACAGGAACGAGAGATGTTTTCAAGCATTAATAGCGCATAAGTAGTCCTCAGAATGAGTGAAGAACAGTATTCTCTCTCTAATATTTAGGTTTGATTCTAAAAACAACATGGAAGCATCTATATGATAGAAAAACAAATCTGTTTTTTTTTTTTTTTTTTAGAAACAAGCAATGGGTGCCTTACTGTAAATCTTTAAGAGAAAGAGTTACTCCAATGCAAAAAAAAAATTCTGAGCCTCTATCAGATTCTCCATCAGATAAAGGATGACATTAGAAATACTTTATTCCCAAGCACTGAATTTTAATTTAAGTAAAAAGATCTGACTATCTTGAAACAAACCAAGAGGAAGAAGATCAGTAAAATTGTGGGTTTTTTTAATCTTTTGCTAGGTTCCTCATACCTGTCCTGTCTGTCTGCGCTTTCTCCTCAGAGGGGCAGCTTTCTTTCCAGTGTACCCACGCTTTTTCCTGGGGGACACAACTGTGCCACTTGTGCCAAACAAGATGATCCCAGACTCATTCTTGGTGCTGAAGGAGAGGTTGATTTCTGTGCCCATGTCAAAGGAGACAGGCTGCAGTTCCACAAAACCTGGCTTGGGGAAGCTAACTGTATAAATGTTCTGTCGGAAGAAGGGGACAGGAAAGTGCATTAATAGGATTAAAAGCAAAGGTATGAACATGCAGAAAGATTTCTTTAATAAAATAAAAAAAATATGTAGATATAACTAATTTGAAGACATGGAAAGTAATAATAAACAGTAAGCAATTTACTTCTCGAAGTGTTGTGCAAACACTAATTTACCTATTTACATCTGGCATCATTAGAGTATTTCTGGAATCCTGTCTTACAGCAAGGCAAAATTCCAGTTTGATTTCGCTATATCCTCTTGGATTAAAATAACTGCTCACAGGTGTCTTTTATATGAATGTTTTCCATGGAGTTAATACAGTGGGATTTTGCTTTTAAATCAATACAATAGAAAACAACAGCCAATACAAACATAAATTAGAGTCTAGTATTTGTTAAATGTGCCCAGAAAATACTTCCCATTAATCAGTCATTATTGCTTCATTATTATTGCTTCACTGAGCACCACTGCTTTCTTGATGACCCAAGCTCATAAATGAAGCCCTCACTGCAGATGGCCCAACTCTTTGGACATGGGCAGCCATTAACACAATCTACAGAGTAGAATATGTCATCAGATAATAAACTAATGCATGATCCTGAAGACTTTCTGTAATCACTGCCAATTCTTGTACTCTTCAAGCCAGGGAAGACCAATCTATAGAAACGGTGACTTTTTCTAAAATAACTCATCATTTTTTAGTACAGTAGAACTGATTTTAGGTATAGAGATAATAGATTATGCTAGATAAAATAATTGCTGCTGATGATCAACTTTCTCTGAAGTCTGAGGTCATTTAAATGATTGAACGTATATCCAGCCTTTACCTTTTGCTTTTACTTCACTTCTTTTCAATTATTGTACATATCCTGTTTTGTACAATTAGGGTATTTTATTTAATTCCCCAACAAAATGGTTAATCCAAGTAGATTTCAAATACCGAAACCTCAAGAGTTACAAAATAATGTGAAAAACCAAGTTCTTTCTAAGATTCACAGCAACAGAAGAAAATCAACACAACTATCCTATTCAGGAAAGTATCTACAATAAATGCAGATTTTTTTTGCTGAACCCAAATTTGTAAGATTTAAAAGCATTTGAGCAATCTGATTGTTTACAGTTTAGCTTTGTCCCAAAGCCCAAAACTTAAAAATGGCCATCTCATGAGAGATCCATCTGCTCCTCTCTGAGGGTCTTATTATTGTGTGTTTTTTGCTCTGATGAAGGCCAGAGATAGAAGTGATAAACACAGCAAAAGACGGTACCCATCTGTATTTTGGCATGACCAAGTTCCAGTCATTGCTCAAAGAAAATTTTTAATGTTTTGGAGAAAAATGTTTGGAGGGTATTTGTTTAACAACAACTCATTTGGATTTGCTGTAATGGTATCAGATACAGAACTCTAGATTATACAGCTGCTTGCAGAACTAGCATACATTTCTAGGAGAGAAATACAAACTATTTATTGGAAGACAAATGTCACTGGAAATATTTTTTTTATATAAGACTTTTCTTTTCCATGGAAAATTACGATATTCTCTCTCAAACTTAGGATCAGACTCCTTGAATTTTATATACTTTGATAGCCTGTTAATTAGAAGCAGCAACAATTGAAAATAAATAGAATTGGGTTGTATTTGAAGTTAAAATAATGACACCATTTCTGCACCTTCCTAGTGATCAGTAAGAAATGTGCCTTCCAGCTCAGTGGTAGCTCATAACAGTAAGTACTCTACACCTCCTATCCTAAAGGTGACTTTGTTTCAGTTACCCCCAAATATACTGTGATTCTCAAAGTACCTCAGGTTTTCTGTAGTGAATCATTCTATAATAACAATTTTTTTAAAGAAAATGATTTAAATCCTTGGGTTTTATGAACATCACAATTTTTTAAGGTTTTTGCAATATTGTGAGTGCCTAATTCTATCCTCATTACTGTCAGTAATTCCCATTTCAGACAGCTGAAACAGAACTAGACCACTGCTAAGCATTTCAGAAAATCCTACCCTTTAGTCACAGTTATCCAGGGATACTGTCCAAGAGGTCAGGATCTGGAAAACTGGTCTACTGCCTGATCAGACTCATCTGTCTTTCATCTTTTAAATATAACTGTTCTGATTTGCAGGTTAGAACCCTAAGTGTGTCTGACTATGCCTTATACAATTAATATGTTATGCCATAAAATCAGAAACCAGAAAACATTTATATCCATTGAGACCAAAATACATGGAAGTCAGACTAACCTCTAGTGTGCATCCTTTGGTTAGACCAACAAAATCTGGACTACTCAATATATTATACGGTGTCCTTGAAATTTCAATCTCTTTGAGGCAACCTGTATATTTCTTTAAGATCACTTCAGGCCTAAAAAAAATTTAGAAATACAATATATTGTCAAAAATAGAGTTTAGGGAGAACACGGTCAGCCAGACACATATGCATGCACTTTCAGATGCACAGATGCTTGGGTTTTTTTGTTTTAAAATACATACATACACTCAAATGAATACATCTTCCCTTCTACATATCAGCACATATTGCACTCTGCCTTCCGTCACTCAAAGGTGTAATAGTAGATTAATCTAATCTCCAAATCACAACAGTTGTCTTTTCTGTTTTTTCTTTCTTTTCTTTAGAGTGGTGTGTTTTTTGTTTTTTTTTTTTTTTTTTTTGTAAAGGACTGCTGTCACCTTCGGTGTTTAAATGCAGTGAGCTATGGAACAAGTAAGTAGTTGTTCCTTGGGCAAAGCAGAAAGATGCAAGCTAGGAAATGATAACAATAAGGAGATACCTTAACTGGAAGACAGATGTTTCATTCATATTTTTGCATGCTAGATCCTAATGAAAGAGTAACTTTAGCAGCATACAAACATTTTTTATACATTCTTTGCCAAGACTTTGTCATTTATTTTTTTTTTATGCTTTAGGAATTCTTTATGTGCAGGTGGACTGACGTTTGCTTTCTATGTATTTTATATTCCCAGTATCTTTCCTATGAAAACTGCTGCATATTTTCTTATGAAACAGCAATGTTTGACTTTCTCAGGCAGTTAAAGAAAAAAACCAAACACTTGGGTTTGTTACAGAACCTAACTATCCATCCAAGACAGGAAAATATTGTAATAGAATTGCAAAGTTCCATGGTTTGGCTCACCAGCTGGTTGACAGAAGAAATGAGAAAACTCCTGAAAGTAACACCAAAGCTAGCACGCTTGAATGCAAAAGTATGATTTCCCAGGCCTGGGAACACCAGATTAAGACCACAACTGCTGGCAACATATGAACCAGGCTTGCAAGAAGGAAAGCCTTATAAAGACACTTCTGAAAGCAAGCTGCCATTCATGTCATGAAGAGTAACCCCCCACCCCCCCACCCCCTCCAAGCATTTGTTAATTCACTCACAATATTACCCATCAGCGTTAAGCAGAATATCTGAATAATATGAAAAGCTCAAATAAAGAAAAATTAATTTGGAAAGTAAATAAGGAGTTAAAGCTGTAGGGGAAAAAAAAACAACCCAAGCACTTCAGCTCCCTGGAAGGAAAGAAAATATTTTAAAGAATATTAATTACAAAATAAAACTATTTTGCACAGTTCAGCTGCATGTTTTGGTACTGAAAGCCATTCTTTGCATTATAGCCATCCTAGCAAGCGCAGTGTATTCTCTGGCAAATTTACATCCTCAAAAGTAAGCACCCGGTTTACTAAAATAATCCATATTCTGCTTTATTCACAGTCATGTATTTCATTTCACTTTCATTTTTGATTTTTTTTAATTCCTAGGTCTTCCCCAGTTCCTTCCTAGCCTCTTCTTCCCAGCAGCAGCAGAGTTTTGCCATGTCATTGTCAGCAGCGCCCATAGCCTTCTGTCTTTGCCATCCAGAAACCATTCATTTTCCTACTCCCTTCCTGCCCTGTCCAGTTACAGACTGCCCTCATGCAACAGGCAGTCACTGCTATCCTCCAATTCTCAACCCGCATGACCTCTACATCCTTGAAAAGATTAAAAACACCGGCATGATGGTTTCTTGACTTCCTTTTATCCCTTGTTCCCTTCCAAAGCACACAGAACAAGGTCCAAGTTCTTTTAGATATTGCATAAATGCTTGGCCTGTTTTGTTTTGTTTTGTTTTTTTTTTCCCAAACTAGGATCAGTTTCAAGGGAACACACAAAAAGATTTCTGGAGCTTGGGGGGAAAAAATCTTTCTCAGGATGGGGGCAGGGAGAAGCTGCATTTTTCTAATTCTTGCCAGGCATTAAGCTGCAAAATGGGAGTTCAGTTTGTATCTGAGCATATCAAAGCAAAAGCAATGGACATAAATAAACTGTATAGTCAAAAATAGGCGACCTCTCCTATCCCCCGTTCTTAAACTCAGAAGTAGCAAACTTCACACAAATCTGCATCTGCCTTTCATACCCTCCCTCAGTAGCTACTTCGCTGCCTTGGAGCGCAGTGCTCCTCGCCTGACCTGGGACTACGTTGCTCTTACAGGTCAGACCCAAACTCAGTGATGCGGCTCGCCGTAGCTCTGCTTCCCAGGCATTCCGCTGTCAGAAACAAACACAGCTGAAGTAAACAGCTGTGCAAAGAAAATAAAAGTTGCTTGTGGAGGTGTGTGCACAGCATGGAAGATGATGGTGTTAAGCACTTGGGAGCAGCTTTGCTTGTTGCAGCAGGAGCGACTCGCTGAATTCACAGCCTTAGCGTAACAGCTGGTAAAAATACTGCCCACACGCTGCTTCTGCTTTGCCGCCTGTGCTTTCAAGCTGCACTTACTAGACACATGCAAGTCATGCAAGTAATCTGATTACTTTTACCTTGCTTTCATACTAGGGTGAGAGAGAAAGACAAAAAAAAATCAAAATTACATTAATTGTAGCAAATGATACTTATTAGCAAGGTTCAAATATTTCACAGTGAAGCAGATATACATCATTTACAAACAACACATAATAAATGGTGAGATTCTATATACACTGTCAGGCTATAATAATTAACAGGGTTACCCTGTAAACAGCTACCTTAAAAAGTAATATATCAGAGAACTTTTATAACTCGTTGCCATACTTAGTTGGGATAAAAGCAAACCATGTAAAAGAATTTGGGAGAACTGACACAACCTGATAATTACAAAGTCATGGGTACCTCAGTGCCTATTGTTTGCAGTAGCTTAGCGTTGCCCTAATCCCCCTTCCACTATTTTTTATTCTAATTTACCATAACATTCATCTTGCCCCTGTGACTGATGAATCATAGCTGTAGGCAAAATGGTTACCACAGGTCCAAATATCTGTGGTACACTGATTTCCTAAGCAACCACAAAGGATTTACTGGAAGATAATTGCCCTAGACATTTGGTTATGCACTGGTGTGATTTCACAATTACCTAATATAGTGACATATTTCATGAGTAAAATAGATCTTAGATCCTTTTATTGCTGGGTGATTTGACATCAGCAGTCAGTTATTAACCTAATGCATTAACAAATGTGTCCATTCTTTTAGGTGCAGAACAGCCTGTAGACTAATCACAACAGTTCCTTGTGCACAAGACCACTTCAAGGCTGTCATTATGCCATGTAGCTAAAGCTGACATAGATTAATGGACTGGTTTCTGTGTTGCTCATCTGTTCATTGTAGCACAGAATTGTCTTGTTCTCGTCATTGCAGAACTGCTGAATAGTCATTAAAAACTTAAGTATTTTTTTTTTGTCTATTTAAAACCATGTCACTAAATTCAAGTATCTGTTATCCCGATTCTTTAGCTTATTAAAGCTTAACTTGAAGTTTATTAATAATATTATACAATATTTTAAAAATAAATACTGGGATTTTTAGTTGTGTAAGAAATTCAGGATCAGGCTTCTGAAGGGAAAAGGTTGCCGTGTTTCATTCTACTTGCATTAAATATACCAAGAGTATTGTATCATTTACTTTAATTCTTGAATATAGGAGGAATTTAATCTAAGGCATCCAGGAACTTATGTCTACAAATAATTTTTAATGATATCTAAACACAGTATTTTTATACGTACTGAAAATATACTGACAGTGACTATGCAAAAACATGCATACCCATTTAACAGTAATGCCATGAAGAGTAATTTGTAGATCAGTTCTTCTACTCATGCACAAGGTAAACACTTGTGCTTAATTTTGTGGAGGTATGGAGCCATTTCTCTAAGTTTGAAGTCAAAAATTCTATTCATCAAATTGAAAAATACTTAAAAAGTCAGCTACATCATGGTTTTTGCACAGTATCAGAAAGATGTACTGCACCATTACTGCTGTTTCTATTGTATTTGTGTAATGTGAGCTGTGTGGAAGACATTGAAATACACAACGTGTAAGAAAGTGTTGGTCTGCTGTGGCAATATAGGGTGCATTGGGAACTCACCATTCACTTACTGCCTGTGAACTTGAGAAAAAAATGCAGAGAGTAAGATTACACTGCATTTACATCCCCTTACCAAAGGTAAAGAATTTGGTTTGAGTCACGTTACCTTAGATTTCTCAGGGTTGGCAATCCCCCAAAATATATTTTCTCGTGCCCTTTTAAGTTGAGCCCGAAGTGGCTGCCTGTAGAAGTTGTCGCTATGGTCTCTTCTTCGTTGGTGTCTATGTCTACAATTGATATGTTGGCTGGAAGAGATTTGAGATTAGTGTCAAGATACCGGACACGAACAATGATGTCTTAATGTAAGAAACCAACAGAGAAATATTTGGAGGGTTAGCAAGTGAGGGGAGAGGTAAGGAGGGTTGTATTTTGCAGTTAAGACACTGGATTTCCAAACTGTCAATTAAGGGCAGGGGAAGAGACCTGCACTTTCCTCTGTTTCCATAACAACCTGAAAAGCTAGCAATTCTGTATGCTTTATTTTTATATATTCTCAACCTGTTTCAATTTGGTATATTCTTTGTGTTGATGTAATTTGGAGCTAGCACTTCAGGACAAATTCAAGACAGAAGAGATCATTTTATATTTAATTTGTGATTTCAGTCCAAAGGTTGTCACTTGAGCAGGATTTTTTAGTGTAAAAGTTTGTTAAGTGTTGTCATTATGTGCCTTAGAGATTGGTGATCAGTCACTCTAAACCATTTTCAAACCCACAGCAGTCAGTTGCTGTCATGTCTAATCTCAATCTTGGGTCAGTGATGTGTTACATACAACCATCCTATTTAAATACTTGTTCCATGTATATTTTTAATGTATGGATTAATACAGAATATAAAGTTCAGTGAGAGAGACAAGACACAGTGAAAAATACAGAGCAGTCCCCAAAGAAGAAAAGACTGTTCAACCATAGGGATGCAAAGAAAGTGTTCCTTTTTTTTCCTCAGACAGTTAAATGCAAGAGATTGCTTACAGTCTACAGGTCCCCACCCACCCCAAAGCAATGAAATGAACCTTCATTTTAACTAAAGATGTGACCAGCCTGATTTCTGGTTCAAGATGGAATAGAGTGAGTTTGGAGATGAAAGACCTATCAGCCTCTTAGGAGGTTTCAAAGGGAGATCTGGCTAGAAGAGGTAACGTATAATCCATGGAGGTGAAGGAGCAATGGGAGGATGGGAGGAAGAGTCTTCTCTGATAGAAGCTCTCCCCACAGGTGAGTCTCTTGTAGCAGCAGCTGACTAAAGAAGTGCCTTAAAAGAGAGAAGGAATGGGCAAAACCTGAAACCAAACCATTCTCAGAAGTGAAAGAGAATTGAACGGGGGATAGACTTTCCTGCTATACCTTACTGTAAACAGATTACTTTTCCTTTCATTTCTATACCTGTATCTTCTTTATAAACACATGACATGTTTGAATGGTATTAATAAATTACAATTACATGACATTGTATTTTATCTTAATGCTTTCTGAGCTAAGTATGAACTAAGATAACTGGCTAGCAACAAGGCATTCCTCCTCTGAAGGTACAGCACATCTACAAGTGAGAGCTCCGAGTTATTTTGGCCAGTGTCCCAGCTCCCAAGTCTACTTCAGCCAAATGACAGAGTGGGTCTGTGTTTGAGATATGAAGGTCAGGTAAAGAGATGGCACTGCAGGGGCAGAGGAGGAAGAGTGTGTTCAGAATGAGGTAAGACTTCAGGATAGAAATGCACAGAGGATACCATAGATGCCATAAATAAAATTAATTTGGCTGAGTTAAGATTCTACCAGTCCTAAAGCTAGATTAAAAACAAACACAAAAAGGGGTTTTGCCAGCATTCTTTGTGACCTTCTCAAATGCCACCACTTCACATTCTGCACTGGTAGTACAGTACACAGTGCACAGGTTATAGAATTAGTAGCACTTTTGAAGATGTTCCCAGTTGTTTCCATGCAGAGTCAGATCATGGCACACTGCATATCACTACGGAATATAAAAGTTGTGTTTGGCTACTGAGATACTGTACTATCAGTGCTGAAGTCATTGCTTTTTGAAGCGCTTTGGGATATGCTGAGTGTGAGAGGACTGTACAGCATGAAAGCTATTGCTGTCCTTAAAAAAAAAAATCACACAGATTTGTTTTATGATTTGGAACAACATCAGGGAACTGATGAAAAAGCTTCTTTTTTCCCCACTTAGAACCATTTTAGAGTGTAATTTACGCAACTGTGAAGCAGAATTATGCCTGAAAATTAAGCTACCTGTTCATAAAAGGCCTGTTTGACTGTGCAATCACTCACATGCAACTCAACATACCTGTAATTTAAGCAAAAAAAGTTGTAAATCACTAGAACTTTGTAATTCCAGCGATTTTGCACAACATGTTCCCCATGATTAGATGGTTAGCTGTACTGCGTAGTGAACTGGGAAAGTCATGGTGTTGAAACCACAGGAACTCACCTTGCTTTTGAATTCTTGACAGGGTGAAAGATTTCCACTTGCCATCATTATGATTTTGGTTGCTGATTACAGAAGCTGTACCTGAACCCAGATCATAGCTGACTTTTATACGCCCACTACTGAGTTCTACGCTCATGAAATCCTTCTGTTAATGGAAAGGATTAGATACACAAATTACAGTTCTTGTTCATTTTGGTAAGAGGCATATGACCTTAAATAAACACTTTCTTTTCCTGGGTGACCTAGACACTTTTTTCAAGCTTTTTAAAAGATCTTAGGCATTTACTGCCCAGGACTGTAATGTACAAAAGTCTGCTGCCATCAAGTACTTTTTTTCCCCTTTTCTTCTCCTTTGGATTGCTAACTTCCCATTGGAATCTTGCTAAAAACTTAGTTGGAGTTTTGATGGGGTGTCTGCACTTTTATTTTCTTAGATTGAAGACAGAAATACTCATTATAATTACCTGAAACTAGTACTTAGCCTTGAGTGTATACCTGTACTACAGGTAGTATATTTATTACATACCTCAGCTAGATTTAAACTTGCAAGGTAGAAAAACAGGAATAGTAAATATGGTAAAACAGGCTTGTTTTACCAGGGTTTCCAGAGAGTAATCTGTACTGATGTAGCAACAAAGAGCTATGAACTTTTATTCTCATCAACCACCGACACCAATATTTAAGCAGTAACTGGAGATGGCTGACTGGATCAACAGTATACACTGCAGTATCTACAGGAAAAGAACTGGCAGGAGACAAAGAGCAAAACAAATAGCCAGGGAACTGGACAGCGTTAAAGGCATTAAGTAGACAGTGGTGGAACTACATCCCAGGACATCAATGTACCAAATTTTAAGTTTAATTGTCATTTTGCTAATGGCCAGTTCCACCTGTACTCAGACCTAGGGAGAATGAAAATACCTTACCATGTGCTGAATACTTATGCAAAACTGTGATAATAATTTTATGTATAAGAACATAAAGTTATGTTAAGAAAAAAAGAGAAAAAATTAACAAACTCAATATTCTAGATGCTTATGCATGTCTATCCATGCATCACTAGAAAAAGCATCCTCTAAGTTTTTATACAATGGGACAGTATCTTAAGAGACAAATTGTGTCAGGGACCAGTTGTCTTCTAGCTCCCAATGTTTTTCACAAGTTCAAGTACATATTTTTTTTCTAGAAAATGGCATAAATGAATAATAATTACACAAAAAAATTATACAAAATCATCTAAAATAATTACATTAATTATACTTTCAATATTCAATTATAAAAATTAATTAGAAAAACTATGTAAGTACTTAATTATAATAATAAAATGTTATCTTTTACTATAGTCGGGAGGAGCACCCTTCTCCTTGATAATTCCACCAATTCCGATAATTTTCCCCAAATACAGGAATCCGAAAGAAGACTGATTTATACAAACACCATTTTGTAAAATAGTGAGTGCTCAGTCATTCTTCAAGACATCAGTGAGAACTGCTGTACATAATTTCTGGCCTGCATGAACAGGCTAAGGAAAGGACTCTGTTCCCAGTCAGGTGTGCAAATCAATCTGGATCAGAGATGCTGAAGCTAAGTTACTCCTGATTCATGTGAGGGTCTGGCCAGATGTCTTTATAAATACCTTCTCCCTGTTATCCACACACATTTGACAGTGCGTGTGAATAAAAACCTTGAACAGATTTATAACTAAGGTTTCTATTCTCTAATTTAGCTGTAAGAGGCACCATTTGTAGACTTGGTAAAAACGTCATCACCATCACATCCTGTTTGTTGCACCATTCCGTTCCCCTTTAATGCCACTCACATTAAACACAAACTTTTTCTTTATATCAGTAGGACTTCTGTCTAAGACTTGTCTCTTCCCATATTCTCCCTGCCCTCACACTACGACATTTTGAACTGTGAAAGTACAACCACAACTGAAAATGTTTGCACAGATAAACATTTGGCATAAATGAAAACTAATTGTTTCAGAAAAGCTGAAATTCCCCTCAGTCTAACATAATGCTTCCCAGTCAGTAAACAGTAGGTAGTCAACTTCCACACTATAACATTGTCTAAACTTGTACAGCAGTGAAACATCATACCAGGCAACATCATACCAGGACAGTGCTACATTAAATTACTATTTGTTTTCATAATAAGATGAATTCAGCCACTGCAAAGATGGCACGAAACCCGTAAGGAGTGCGGAGGTTAGCTGGTTGTTCTTACCAAGTCATCAGTAGCAAGATACATCAGCAGGGCGTTCGATGAGAAGGTCCTGAATTTGAACATGACTGTGGAAATATTGGGGTTCCAGCGGATTGGGCGGCTCACCACGGCGTAACTGTCACCATCAAACTGGACTGTCCCTTCACCGTCTGCCACCTGTGGACTGAAAAGAGGCAATTCCAACCAGTTTCCTTTGCCGTGTGAGGTTAAAAGAAGATGTGTGTGTGTGTGTGTGTTGTGTGCTAGCAGAGTGAAGGGACACCTCCTGGGAGTCTTCCTGAACTTGGTTTGATTTCCCATCGAACCTCTGTTCTGACAAGTGACACTGTAAAGTCAGCTCACTGGCTGTCCAACACAAAAGCACATCTGGGAGGAAGATGGAAGAGGAGTATGTCTCATATATCTCATGGTCTGTAATGACTCATTTTGCAGTCCTCAATGTAAAATAGCATTATGTAGTCTTTCATCTTGTAACAAAGACAAGACAACTGAAAACTGAAAACCCTGGAAACCATGATTATTCTCTGTTTACCTAAAAATTACAAACATCGCAAGAGCAGAAGCATCAGTCCCTGCAGAGTTTTTGCCATTCCTGTCATTACAAAAAAGAAAAGATCAGGCCTTGAGTTTGTTTGATATGATTTTTATGATAGACTCTCTGTCCATTTCTGTCACACAGATCAGATAGCTGCAAGACAGCAATCTTTCGGTTTAATCACAAACATAATTGAAACAAGCCTGTTTTACCATATTTACTATTTGAATAAGGGACCTACGTGTGAAATATTGGCGAGGAACATGTTTCCCATTTATCTTGGCACGCATACAAGGATCTTGAATGTATCCTCTCACCTTCCACAGCTACATTTAGCAGTTAAGTTTTTGCAATTAGATTTTGCAGAACAGGACTCTTTCTGGTACTGGAACAAGGTAAAAGGGAGCTTTTAATACAGTTTTCTAAAAATCTCAAATCTGGTATTCTTTTTTTTTAATCTCCCTCTCACCCACCCCCAATCCAAGCAGGCAGGTTTACACTATCACTAATGAATGAGAAAATTAAATTTAGGCAGAGATGCACATAAAGGTTTAAGCATATCCATTAGGAGCTGCTTGAACTGAAATGCATATATCCATCATTATGCTTCTTAAATTTCTACCTAAGTGTCCAGAGCCCACAGTTGTGGTCAAGGAAATCCTCTGGTATTTCCAAAATTGTTTCGGTTCACGACTGGAATTTCCATCACTTTCAAAGGGCTAAGCCTTAGCAGGTTGCCAAACCAGGCTGCTAGTTTGAAAACTTCCCTATTCTTAACTTCCTTGCCTGGGTCTACAATTATTTTACCTAACGCAGCATGAGCTCTATACCATACACTGATACTGCCAAATTGACTAAAAGCCAGGAGCACCTAAGAGAACAGTGCTGCTTTCATGCATTGGTTCACTGTGAAAGCCATAAACAACTATGAGAGAGACCCAGAGTCTGTCTTCTTTACATGATAATTCCCAGGACTGTGCTGTAGTATCAGGTGGTCCCTCAGCTTTTGAAGCTGAGACACAGCACAGGAAAGTATTTGAGATTAGTTCAGTGGGACAGAGGAATGACGATCACAGCTCTCAAAGGCCAAGGACACATCTGGAAAGGAAGTAACTTATAGTGTTTTAAAATCTCTGAAGAGAGTTCAGAGCCTACATATGTGAATCCTGGTCTTGCCTGGATGGGCCATTTACCCTACCTGTAACCACAGGTCACTGGCAGGGACACGATTTCCCATTCTCTTTTGAGAATGGAAACACCTTTCTCTTGCAGAGGTCTTTGCTCACTACACTGGTGGCTGTGAAAGCCACCTTGAGGCGCCTGACTGCCCCACACTGCGTAAGAGGCGCAGGCACCCACTCCACAGCTGTCCATGAGGCAGACTCAGTCCCACTGTGGATCTCGCTCTCTCTCATGTTTTGACTCATCCTGGTTACTGGTTAGCAGGAGTCTCTCCATCACAGCACTGTTACAGTGTTTTAATTCTATTAAGACACCAACCACATTTTCGACCCAGATTGGGTGCTTCCACTCTTGGTGTACTTGCAACTTAACTTCATATTTCCTACAACTCAGCATTGCGTACAGACCACAGCTGTCTACTGGAACTTGACGGCTGCTGTGGGAATTCCTGCTGCTTACCACAGAATGCAGCGTCGCCACAGACAGGTTCGCAAAGGAGCATGAGAAGCAGTCAGTCTGTTACCTACCTGACAGCACACCCTTTGCAGTCACCTTCGATATCCCTGAAATTCCACAGTCCTATGGGCTTGCTGTCTAGAAAGGTCTCACCCATGCAGCCAGTGAAGGTGGTGACTCTTACAGCATCTGACTTCTGCAACAAAACCCACAAATCTCATCAGAATTCAATCTTAAGTGATCTACTGTGTCTAAAATCAAAACTGCTATGAAAATCACAAGTACCAGAAGATGCTTCTTATTACTTTAAGTATAAATAGCCATAGTTAAGCTGAAAAGTCTTCCTATTAAACAACTGATGAGCAAAATAGTGAGCTAAACTTTGTATCAGTCAGCGTGGAAAAGCCCATTTATTTGAAACTCTGGGGAACACCTAGGCAGAACAATTCCTGGCGAACGAGGAGCTGCCCTGGCTTCCACGTCACCATCAGCTTTCCTGGCTATTCAGAGAGCTGCCTTCTCCTACTTGTTCAAGGTCTATCTGACCTATCTTATTGTTTAAGACTTCACAGAAAAGACTATGAGAGGTCCTGCCTGCAATACAATAAGCAAAGTATTTCTACTGTACTTAATGCTCAAAAGCCTGGCATTTGAGCAGATCATCCAAGATAAAAGAGCAACTGTGAACTCAACTGGCTACACCTGTAAAGTTCATGCTAAATTTTGCATGCAGAAAAAAGTGCAGATGTCAAAGCAATTAAAATTCATATCCCATCAAAACTCATTAAGCTAGGGTCATGCACATAGGGTAATGCTCATTAGATCATAACACGGTACCATGATCAAGGTAGTGAGATTTGACAGTACACAGAGTACTCAACTTAAAATTATCCTTCTAAAAATACCTAGTTTCATTTAAATTTCACTTCATCAATATGAGCTGATTGAAAATCTATATACTTAGCTATTTGAAATAGGCAAGCACCTGCTGTTTTCCATACAGCAATTACGAATATTAAGATCTTGCATGAGAATACGGAGAAGTGCAACTTGAAAATATTCAAGGAAAAGTATGACTCAAAAGACTTAATGTGTTGGTGATGTTTCCCAGGGTAATCGGGAAGGTTTTAATTAGCAACAAGTATGAACTTAATGTCACTTCTGAGAAATTCATGACATAGAAGTATCATAGTCTTCTACTGAAATCAGATGAAAGACGTTTTTAAAAACAGAAAATGAGCCTTCTTTTGAATACACTGCAAAGATGCAGGCAAAAACAGATGTGGACAAAATCCCAGGACAAATCTAAAGCACTCCAAAACCCAGTAATATGAAGAAGCAGATTTCTGAGACAAAGATTGAAAAAGTATCAGTGACTTTGGTAAATATCCAAAGAGCTTCATGGTTTTAGAACAGAATCTCAGTTAAGGTCTCAATTTTTTGAGCCTGACAACTGTACCACATGATGACAAAAATTCCCAGAAAAGTAAAGTCATTCTTTATCTTTTAATTCACAGACTGTGTCTGAACAGAGCAAGTCTGATAGTCTTTTAAACCCTTAATTGCAACTATACCAGCCATACCAAACTTACAACACTGTCTTCCTAACTCTGCCCTTGTCTTTATTTACATGGAGAATGAAAAAAAAAAAAAATTAGGATGATTTTCCTGGACAAGATGAAAAAATGGAGAACTCTCCAGAAAATACCAGCAGAACTCTTATTGAGGTTGAAAATGGCTGTTCTAGCATCAGACTTTTGCAGCATCCATAATTCCTGTTCCCGTTCAGCATCGCACCTCATACTGGTCCTAGGGCTGTCTTACATGCTGAATTGTGCTCACTACCCACTTCTGACTCACTGTATCTAACTAAAGAAAAAAAGGAAAACATTCAGGAAATGGTTCAGATTTAAACAGTACTGTGTTCCAGATCCTTTTGTTTACCCTGAAACATCAAGAGCCCTTGAACCCTTTGGGGTTTACTGTGGAAAGTGGGAGTAGGCACAAGACTGCTTTATGCTGTGGCACAGAACAGCTGTTGCTGAATTTCTGTATCATCTTTGATTCTCTGGATTCTTCATGTAAACAATCCCATTGTCCATGTTTCCAACAAAGAGGTTAAACAGCATCAGTCCCAATACCGACCCCTGAGGAACACCACTCATCACTGGTCTCCCCTTGGACATTGAGCTGTTGACCACAACCCTTTGAGTGCAACCATCCAGGCAGTTCCTTATCCATCAAGTGGTCCATCCACCAAATCCATGTCTCTCCAATTTATAGACAAGGATGTTATGCTGGACAGTGTCAAATGCTTTACACAAGTCCAGGCAGACGATGCCAGTTGCTCTTTCCTTATCTACCAACACTCTAACCCTGTTGTAGAAGGCCACCAAATTTGTCAGACATGATTTGTCTGTAGTGAAGCCATGTTGGCTGTCACTGACCAACTCCTTATTTTCCACGTGCCTTAGTATAGTTTCCAGGAGGATTTGCTCCATGGTCTTGCCGGGCAGAGAGGTGAGAATGACTGGCCTGCAGTTCCCCTGGTATTCCTTTCTTCCCTTTTTGAAAATGCAGGTTATGTTTCCCCTTTTCCAGGGAATATAATGTCAATGTAATTAAATTTGTTACTGGTGAAAACAACAGTTGAAACTAAAACTTACCTGATATAACAAAAATCCAAGAATGAAAGAAAGTTGAGAAGGATTACTAGGTGTGGGAGATAAAGTACCTCTCCTTGGTTTATCTCCATTCCCTTTGGAAAAGTATATCAAAGGGACAGAGAACAGTAAAGCCAGTAAGGCCATTCTGGTTTTGTAAGGGACACTAATCTCTGCAGTATCACTTTTAGCAACTGATGATTCATTCATTTTAGAAAGCAAACAACTTTAGTTGCCCCTAGATAGAAAGCTGGAAGGTAGAGAGCAAACCTTTGTTTAAGGTTGTAAGGAGAACATAGAAAAAGGTGACAGAAAGTCTGCTTTATCTAATACATAATTCTCCAAGAAATTCTTCAACTAACTTCCTTGCCTATTTCCCATATGAAACCAAATGACATAAAAAAATTGTGCATGGCAGTTATTTACACCCTTAAAGTTCAACAGGAAATGTCAAAATTCATTGTATCTGCACCTTCAAAACTTGAAAATGTTCATGATTTTTTTGTGGCTCTATTTTAAATCAAGCAAGAGCATGCAAACATGAGTTCTACTAATATGGACTGACTTGCAATTTCCTAGCCCCAAATCTCATGAAATTTTTTCCTGCTCCTGTGAATCCTTGTCCGTCAGGTATATCTCACTTAAGTTAGCTGGCAGTTGTGTAAGTCTCCACAGGCTTATGTTTTTTTGTGTGCAGAAGCCCTGAGTTACGAACCTGATCAAGTTCTAAAATGAAGTTACCTGGCTGTGCTCCAAAACACAGGGATATATTTGAAGCTAAAGCTGGATTTCAAGACACTGATTTCAAGCAAGTGGAATCTACATTTTCTATTCCTCTTGTAGCCTCTGATTTTGTCTGTGTCAGTCTGGAAATGGGCATCCACACTATTCTTTGTGAGAAAGGAATATGTCTAGCCACATATTCCCAAACCAGAATCATCCAGAAGGTTGAACTTTCTAAAAACTAGAAAGTTGGACCATAAAATATTGTGCTATTTCAACATTTAAGGGCATATACAAATTTTAGCGTAAAAAAAAAAGTTCTTTGAGTTCACTGTTTGGGAAAGTCTACATGTTAGCACTTTTTTTTAATGTTAAATGATGATTTTTTTGTAACATTAGCATAAAAGAAATATCGATCAAGAACAAAATAGTTCACTTAAATTGGGTGGTAATGAATTCCACTGGAAAAGATATGCTAATTACCACTTATGGGAGAACATTTTTTGCTGAAAGATTTCCATGCATTCTGTTTGGCATAAATCTTCTAATAATTCCCATTAAGTTAAGCAATGTAGAAGGAGTCACCAGAAAAATGAACAGGTAAAAAGAAGAGAAAATAAGATCAGGGGTCTGATGCAGGTAGCAGTCAAAAAGAGGGGTAGTATAGGGTGAAATAGGAACAAAAATCAAGAAAATAAAGCAGAAATGCCAAAAGTAGACCACAAAGGAGGAAGTGACAGAGGGAGTACGTGACAAAGAAAAAAAAAACTGAATGCAAAGGAATATATATTGTTGTATATACTGTTAGGAGCCCAGGAATATAGGGAAACAGAAGTGAGTTCCTGTCACTGATAATGAAAGCCTGTTGGGGCAGCAGGATGTCCAAGGCAGAGCATCCAGCTATCCAGCAGGAATTAGTTGGCTGGGTGAAACGCTGCATCGATACAGCCAGCCAGCAGGCTTCTGATTAGAAGCAGCTTATGGCATAGGCAGAGAAACTTCAGGTCTGTGCACCTCCATGTCTGTGCACATCCCAATAATTTTGCAAGAATGCAGGTGTACTATTTGCCACTAAAGCACCTACTAAAATGACGAAAGCATATTAAAGTTTACTATTTTTGCTGTAAGCAAATAAATAGCCAGTTAATACACCAGCACCAGACAAGACATTACCTTTATTTTTCCAGTTAAACCACCAACAAACAGCATGGCATTAGCATCTACATCCAGAATGGTGTACCCAGGTGGAGAGACAGCGCTGAATGTGGCTGGCACAATGCTGGCTTTAGGACCATCCAGAGCTCGAACTGATATTGTGCCATTTTTCCCAGTCCTACAGATTTTAACAGAATAATTTAAGCATACAGACTCAGTAGTTAAACCAAACATAGGAAAAGTCTATTTTAGATGGTATCTTCTAATAGAAGCACGTATTACTGATTTGATTATGTTCCATTTTGATACAAATTAATAGACGCTGATGCCTGCATAAGTTAAAGACATGATCACAGAACAAGTTTTTTTTTTTCTCAGTGTCCATTTTGAAAATTCACTCTACAGGTGAAGCGGAACTTTAATTGACTAAAACAAAGAAGCTGCGTTTTTTTTTAAATTATTGTGTTGAAATTAGTGTTAAATAGTTGTTTATTGATATAACAAATGATGCAGGCAAGGTTCCAAATTAAATTTCTGAATTTCAGAAGATTTATTAGATTAGATTTGAACTGAAAGGAATGATCATGTGGTAAAGTACTGCAATTTGCTTCACTGCGATGCACAAAGTTTGAATTTTCTGCAGTAGATCTGGTTGCTTATCAAACAGGCACAAACCCCATTATGTTTAAGGATGTTACCTCATTGTCCTCTATGAACCATATCAAATACTGATGGCAACAACAACAAAAGAATTTACCATTTGTTAATAGTTTCTGCAGCAGTTTGTTTCCTACTCTTTAGGTTATGTTAATGTAGTAACTGGCATGGTAAGAGTTTGCTGACATTTTTACAATAGAAGGAACAGAATGTGGAGAAAGATGATTCCTCCTAGCCTTTCATGTATATAGAAAGTTATTTCAAAGGAAACTTGAATCATTTAAGTCCTTTGCAATAATTTCCTTAATACTACTTTCGCTTACAGGAGTACGGGTAGTAGCTTTCCATTGAAAGCTCACTGCTTACCTGATAGAAGTAAACTATTAGGCATCTATGGTCACACCATAAATTGGTGTTTCCCCCCAGACAAACGGACTATAATCAACACACATCATTTCTTATGGGGCCATCATATAATTGTAGAAAGAAGCATGGAGTGTGACCCAAATCCTGTCATGTGCAGATGAAGTATCTAGTATGTGTGGTGGAGGAGTTGCTGGGACATGAGGTAGGCAGAGGGAGATCACATACTATGGGTTATGGATAACTTTGGAAATTGCTGCTTTATCTCATTTTTAATAGGATGCTGGATTTCCCATTACCATTGTCATGTTAATTTGGAAATTTCTAACATTGATCTTGCAAACCTAACTAGCACTGAAGCACTCAGCATGGACACCAATATTACACGGAACTTTTCTAACTTATATGTTTGATGCTTAACGCAGAAATACACCATTTTAAATAAAACTTACTTTCTTTTTCCACAACAGTTTACAAAGACTGTATACCCATCAAGAGTGACTTACCCATGTTTTAGATTACGAGTAGTATTTCACTGGCTACCTGATTAGACTCTAAAAATTACTCAGTACCTGTTCTTAAGCTAGACAAAACATTTTTTTCTTAGAAAACAGATTTTATACCTAATTTGTGAAAAAGGTTTCTACGGAAAGGAAGGAAGACGATTAAATAGAGGTGACAAAATTCACCAAAAATTTCCACATGTAACTCTTCTAGATGAAAAGTTACATACTCATCCTATCAAAATACTGTCAAGTCACAGCCAGGAAGTAAAAAAAAAAAAAAAACTCCTTTGATTTTCCGAAGTCCTGAACTTTGCTGGATGCACAGATGCAAAATTCCTTTTTGTCTAATTGGAAGAAAAGAAAGATTGGCTTGGGGTATTGAAATAACAAGCAAACTAAAAGTTAAAAGCATTAGCTTTCAGGAAGACTTGTCATTTCTGTTAAATAAAGCTTTACTTGAAGAACTTACATTTAGAGCACAGCAAGGAAGGCTGCATAACTTAGGTTACTGAATACGCTAAATGAAGCCATTGCTATCCTGCACTTACAGAATTCTTGGATTTAGAAATTTTACTGGACCAGGGCTCTAGAGGGTGGAAAGACTATTCATTTTATGTTAAAAAAAAAAAAAATTTAGTTGAGACATTTCAGTTTTGATAAATTTCTCCTCAGCTGTGAAGTAGGGTTGCAGAGTAATTTTGAGGGTTTCCAATCAATGGGGAATACCTTTGTAGATCTATGCCGTCTTGCCTGCTTTGAAGTCAGGGATCTTAAGGCTTTCAATGTGAAAAATACATATTTGCAAGAAAAAAACACTGGAGGTCTTTGACTACCTACCCATACCTTGATCTGGCAGCTCTGGAAACCACATGGATGGAACTCTCAGTTTCCTAGGGAATCTCCTCAGTGACATCTGGGCTATGCGGACAAGTAGTTGCTCCAAATAATTTTAAAGAAGTTGGCTAAAGCCATGCCCACTATTCTAAAGAATTTTTTAAAAACTTTCCTTTTAATGATAATATTTTACCTTGCATTCCAAAATCAACTGACTACTAAGTAGACAGCTTTCCATGCAGCAGAAATTCCAAATTTTTACTCTATTTTTTTTCAGAAAGTTTATTGATGTAAAGCCCTCTAAAGGATAAAGCTTCTCAACGTAGTAATTGTTGAAAGACTAACAGTTGCTAAAGACATTTTTTTAAACTGCTTAAGTTTGATGCTCTGTGAAAGAAAGTCATTGGCACTTTCAATCTATATTGTGCTGAAATCAAGATTCCAGTTTAAAAATATCAAAGTTCAATAATACAGAAGTAACTGAGCAGACTGACATTTTTTAGGGTATCTAATATGTCATAAATAACACAGATGTCTCTCATCTTCAAACAGACTGAAATGCTAACAATGAAATCCTTCCATAAAGAATTCTCTTACTTAGGGAGGACAACTGAGCTTGAAGAAAGAACTTGGCTAGCTTGACAGCAATATTCTGTGCGTGACAAGTCATCAGGTTAGAAGATATTGTTCTAGTGATAGTCAGGTCTTGCAAAAACTGGTGGTTTATAGAAGGTGTACCAGCACTTTGTGGCTGATCATCTGAAAAATCTAAGTAAGGCCATGCATGAAGGGCTTGCTCTTTAGGAGATGCATGATGTAAATGAGATGTTTTGCAAGTCATGAACATTAGATTAAAAAGTACCACATAGAAACCTCTGCTCCTTGACCCCTCTTGAGCAAAGAAAATCTTAATTGGAAAGTATGGCTTAGATTTGCCACAGTAGTTCAAAATTGAATTCTTGCTGAGCTGGGCTTGATGTGTCTACAGTGAACTTGTGATTCAAGTGTCCTTTGTCCTCAAAAGAAGGGTGCTGCTTAAACTCTGTCATTAGCAATTAAAACAATGGTAATACTTAAATCACACTTGATTAAAATCACAACTAATCAGGTTTGGCTCCTAATTGCTGAAGTCAAGAGACATTGTTCCACCGATCTAGCGAGTCTCAAAAATATTGTCATCCATTTGACTGTTTCACAAAATTGACATTACTTGCATGTCTCAAACCTGCTTTAAATCATTTTGTCACAAACTGTTATGCCAGATTTTCCTCGATTAATTGATACTTGGATTGATTACTATTCTTGGTGCCAATCAGATTTGCCTCTGTAAGCAGGTAAGTAACGCTGTAAGTGACATTTGTTAAATTCCTATAGGAATAAAAAAATTTTACTTCCATAAAAACAAATTAAAATATTTCCATTATAAGCTCTGCATATACAATAAAATGCAAAGTATTAGTACGGTTTAAAATAAAAGGTGATGAAAATGAAAAGTGGCCTTGGAAAACAGATGCAGTAATTATCAACTTAGTCTTAACACTCTGGAAATTTTGGCGCAGACATTAACTGAACTGAACATCTCTGATCATTATTCAACAGTCAGCTTTTTCATATTTCAATTTCATTCATTATGCTGAGTGACCTTGAGAATTTTACAACCTCTGTGCCACCACATCTCTTTTTAAGGCCCTTTGGTATCCTTGGTTAAGAAATATCAACCTTTAATCCTACCATATCGTTATTATTGTGTGTCAATACCTGTCACCACTGAAATCTATGGCAAAATTCAGCAAGGCCAGAATTTCATCTTATGTCACCTTTCTAAGCGGATGCCCTGCTCCAGCTGCTCAGGCAGCTCTGTCAGGTTGCTGAAAAAGTCTGTGGCTGGAACTGAGCAGAAATTTGGGAAAAAAAGGTGCGGGAATGAAATGAGAAAAACTCTCCAACAGCTTATGAAGGGAGCCAGAGGAGAGTTATCAAGTGGACACAAACATTCAAAGTTGAAGAATCTTCAGTAGAGTATGTGGTTTATGAAGTCTGCCTTAAGAATGCAGATTCAGTCTTGGGCTCTTCATCTTAATCCCACAAATCCAACTGATGTCTCTGCAATGTAATTCTTCTGAACAGTGCTCTGTACTTCAGATTTGTGCAGCGGTAATTGTTCTAAAGTGCTGATCCAGCCGTTTGTTCAAAACTAATGGCATGTACACCCTATATATCCGGAACAACCAACTTAATAGGCAATGTGCTTTTGTAGGATGTGTGAATTTTTATACCATGTCCTGGCTCCATATTCTGCTGAAGCAGCTTTCTTGTAAATGAAAGTCTGGCATTACTGTTTCACAAAGCTATTTTAGTATGCATAATATGAACTGGTGAAGATTTCAACAATTCGTATTATACCCCAGTTTGTATTTTCCTAGCAATAAGGTTTCATTAAGCCAGCTTCTGGAGACGGTGCCATAATTTTATTTATTTCTCTGCTCTGAATGGCTGATTTCTGTGATTTCACTAAATTATTTAAACTGGATGCCATTTCGTCCTCTGAGAGCTATGGATGTAACCAGAATTAGTGCGCTTTGTTTTCTTTCTTCTTTCTCTCATTTTCTGACTATATTATCGGTTCCATGTTTAATACTACGTGAAATTAACTGTAATGATGCAGGAGGAATTACTCAGCTTCATATCAAATTGCAGTAGAGATGATGTTATCTAAATTACTAAGATCTGTTCAGAAGTAGAAGGTAAAGGATATAAAGTTATGTAATCCTTATGCTGTAATTACTACACCATATGTCATGTGTTTGCTATTTGAATGGAAAATATAAGCTTACCCTAACAAACGTGAAATTTGAATATTAAGGTATTTATATTTCTAAAGTTCAAAAGCATTCAACAGCTGATCTCAAATGACAAAGAACTTCCCATAATATTTCATCCTTGAGTTTTTATAAACTGTATCTTTTAAAATATCTCCAGTTTGAAGAGACATTCCGCCTATGGAAACGGCACTTTGAGTAAGAATCAAGATACTGGTGTATAATAGACCATTCAATTGCAGTACTGTATCAAGACCAGAAATTCAGAAAAGCTGCTCCTCTTTGAAATTCAAGGAGAAAAGAGTAGTAGTTATCTGTTTGAGTGCCAAAACCTGTAACTGATTTTAAAAGGAGGCTAGTTGAAGAAGAGAATCAATTAAGTGATAGATAAACAGAAGGGAATATAAGTAGTCATAGATTGTTGATGCTAGAGGGGAAATATGTGTTGAAAATAAATTCTTAACACAGAACAATTCACATTTCAATAGTAATTGTAGTGTATACACTTTTGGTACTATTGGACTGAGGTCCAAAAGCTTTCATTAAACCAGACTAGAATTTCTCATATTTATAACATCATCTTTTAAAATAAAATTTTAATTTTTACTTCCATGTAAACCTGAGGTATGCCAACTTGAGGACAGTGGATTAGAAGGAGAACTTGTTAAATTTAGCCATTTTTTCTTTAGGAACCAAATCTTGGAAGTGAAATATATACTTGCCTGGAGGCTTCAATCCGGTACCAAAACCCATCATCAATGGTCAGATCTGGATACTCTACACGTCCAACACCAGATCCCACATCCCACAGGAAGCTCACCTTGCCTTTGCGCATCTCTATGGCCAAGAAGTCAGTCTACATGGAAAATATGAAAATAGAAGCAATCTCATACTTTCATTAAAGGAAGTTTTCTACAACTCTTCACATTTCAGAAGGTCTAATGAGGCATCAGAAACCCCATATATAGACAGTAAAGTATGAACATTAATTCTCACAGCGATCTAAAACAAAATTCTCTTTTTCCTGCTTTCTTTGGTTCAAACAAGGAATCTTCAGCTAAAGATGGCAAATGACTTCTGCAGTAAATGGCTGCTAGACTTACAGAAATGTTAATATTGTAGCCATTGAGAGAAGGATTTAACTCAGAGTAATGTTGTTTGTAGAACATCCATTGGATGGCAGAAAGATGTCAGGATTCTAAGCTAATACATGATGCCACCTAGCCTCTTCATTTTGTATTAAGTAAATAAAATACATAGTTCAAAATGTTAGAAATAGAAAACTTTTCCCATTTACTGAATTATTATTGATTATTCTAGAAGTCTGTCTGCTATAGGGCTCATGGGAAACAATAATTCATCATTATTATGCTTGAAACTGTACTCTTGACTTAAAATTACAATAAATAGGAGCTTTGACAGATGCAAGGTGATGAGCTACTTCATCCCCAAGGGAAAACCCACAACCAACCCCAAAATTACCCCGTTTGCACTGTGAATTTTAAAGCTCTAACGTAGTCTGTGTCTACTTAAAATTAAAAAAATATTTTAAAAATTTGCTGGTCATATTTTAGAAGTCCCTATATTAATACCAAAGACAGTAAACATCTAGATTATCTTATGCCCTCTACTAATGCTCTGAAGCCTCTAGGAGGAAATAAAAGCCTTTCTCATCTGTATTTGTCAGTAGCCTGATTTGATTGAGCAACCCTGATATGGAAAGCAGGAGACAGGAGACTTACAAACTTGGCACTTCCAAGGTAAAAAAGCAGATTGTCAGCAACTACAGTCTTCACATTGACAATGACAGTGTTGTATGTTCCCTTCTTTATTTCTGGTCTGTATGTGCGGATACAATTGCCTCCAGAGGACACGGACACTTTGATCTTCAAAAAAAGCATAGCAGAAGGAATTCAGTTTACTGTTCATTATTCCAGAAATAACTTTAGATGCTTCCAAATAATTATAAGAATATTATACTTGTTTTTTTTTCTTCCTTCCCATTTCTGTGTTACATGTACCAGGGAGTTGCTTGGATATGCACAGGAGCCAGAAATGGAATTTTCTTTCTGGGATTGTTTATTAAAATAAAATAAAACTCTTTCTGGCATTTGCATTTGAAAGGATGAATTGTATGGATTAAAAATAACCAGAAGATATACTGGTCTAATGCAAGCAGCAGTGGAACTCTAGCAGTAAAGATAGCCTATAAGTAGAATGTGCAGCCAGGAAAATAAGCAGCACTTCTGAAGGGATCACAGCACATTGCGATCAGGTAGACAGGATGATCTATTCTTTTCCTTGTAATACCTTTGATTATGCCAATTTAAGACACCTTTTAACAATTATTTTTAAACCAACAGTTGTGTCTAGCACTGCTTTTACGTATCCCCTAATGGAGTTTGTATTCATAACTAAGTTTCATTTTCACAGCTGAGTGACATGCATTTGGATATGTGTGCTAGTTTCCTCAGGCTCTGAGCATAGATAAAAACGGTAGACTGTTTGCTTTCATAATGCCAGCATAGGCATAATGACAGTACAATGGTATTTCAATTCCAGCTAGACATGTTTATGTATTAGAGTAGATGTACATAATGGTATCATCTTATGCTTAGGGCAAACTTTGTCAAAGAGGAGATCCATTATATGACCAAACTCACCATTTCCCTATCTCAGAAATGCTGAGCAGTTAAGTACTTCAAAGACTTCAGACAGAAGATGAATGTAACAAAACCAGATCATTACTGCAGCCTGTCTTTCTATCGTGGGCAAATTTCAGCAAGTATATGGAATACACTTCTCTCCCAGGATCCTATTATTCTGTAGATTATTTTTTTTTAAAAGGATTTTTTTGGAAGTTTTCTTAAGTACCATCTTCAAGAATTTTTTTCCTTTGCTACATTAGATCACCGTCTGAATTACATTAGGATTAACCAGCTGATCATCAAGTTTAGAGTATTACTGAGTCAGAGAGATTCCAAACTCATTAAATGGATTAGAAATACATTCTTAAGTTCAAGTCCTCAGAACTGCTACTGGGCAAAGAAAGTCAAGAATATGGGAAAAGCAAATACACTCAGCAATTTCAGTGAGTTTGAGATGGAGTCATTCTCAGGTAATATAAGTTCTATGAAATGAAATCAGGGGATTAATATCAGTGCTGAGACAAAAAAAATATATATTTTCATGTATGTGACTCTTCTGCTGTACTATCATCCACAATATTTCTTAAATAATAACCTTTCTAGATACATTCCTACAGATGTTACCCGTTTAACAAGGGCATGCTTTAAATGTAGAAACAAGATAGAGTGAAAATCATCAGAATATTCTCTTTTTATCTGAGAAATTATACTACATTACTTGCTCTTTTTACACACATTTAGAATTAGAAAGGATTCACCCTGTGGAAAAGAAATAGAAAAGTAGAAAATAAAATCCCATCAATACTCAAAAGGCCATTTTAGTGAGAAAGAGAGCTTACCGAATTGGCTTGCTTCCGAGCTTGATTTATCAGCTCTTTTATCTGAGAAATGTTTTTCCCTAAGTTATCTTGAAGTTCTTTGATTGGCTTGATCTTATCTAGCAGGCGATCTGCTTCCTTTTCTAGGGTTTTAATACTGGAATCTGCATCAGCAACTTCATAAGAAAGAACAAGGCAGTGTTTTAGAGAAGTGTCAGAGAATGATTATACATTGCAATAATAAAATCCAAGAAAATTCTGCATACACAATATTAAGGCAGTTGTATATGCTACTATGAGGTACACACAGACCAGGAAGAAACCTGAACAAGATAACATAAGAATATTTAGGATCAAGTTAAAGTAGCAATAGTAGCAAAGGCAAGTGTTAAAGCAGGATTTGGAAGCAGTAACTATGCTCCAGGTCAGGAAGATACTCATGGAAAACATTTCCTTTAGCAAAATACACTTATGAATGAAATGTTTACTTTCTTTTTTTTAAACTCAAATTTTGAAGAAAAATGCTATAGTAATGAAAACTGGTTAGTTTCCATTAGTAATTTCTGAAACAGGGTTAGAATTAACTGAAGTTAATTCTTGAATTAACTATAATGGCCACCACTAGAAAAAGGCTTTATTCTGGTCACAAGTATAAAACTCTTTATGTGTACTGAAAGCATATTAAAAAAACAGTGGCAGTAAATTGCAAATATCTTCCCTTTTCAGGCGAACTTAATGATTTCACAAGGATTGTTTTTTAAGCTTCAAATTACTTTTTTGCCTCTCAACATACAACCAGTGAACAACGCCCTCTCTTTCACAATTGATCAGCAGATCTAAGGATTGCACACTTGGCTAGCATGAAGGTATGGGTTTGTGCGGGTGACAAACTGGCATTTACCAGCAGAATGCACACTGAATAATAATAATAATAATAATAATAATAATAATAATAATAATAATAATAATAATAATAATAATAATAATGCATGAAAGTCTGCATATCTATTTTTTGGGTAGTCACCCAGACACTGATACCAAATCTTCAAGACGCTTCTTAAGTTTCCATGTATGCGAAGCTAGTTACCAAGTTGCTTTATCTCAGAGACTTCAAAAAGTAACTATTTAACTATTTCAATCAATGTGAAATGTAGAGCACCATGCAGAAGCTTTGGTGGTAAGCAGTGAATCATCATTTACTGGAAAATGCGCAATAAAAGTGGCAAGAAAGACAGTGTACGTACTGATTTCTGCAGGCAAGATATGGAGACAAAGAAAAGAGAAAAAACAGAAGATAATATAAGAAAACGTTTTAAAGATCTAAACAGAAATGTAAAGTAAATTAAGTTACAGGATTAGTCTGGAAAAAAACATATTATTACCTTTTCCATATTGCACATCTACATAATGAGAATTCAGAGCCTGAATTTTGACATACAAGAGAGGCTATGCCTACTTTAGCATGTAGTTGTGAGCAGCAACATACTCACTATAGACATTTGGAGTGATTTACTCTACATTTACTTCAGTCTCATTCTGTAATCTGAGTATCCATTAGCAGTTGGAGAGTGGTAAAAGTGTACTTACGGAGATCATCTTCCAGTTAAGCTTTATCTGACATGAAAGAATTTGCAAGTGTTAGGACCCCTCCTCAATGTGAACCAAATAATGGTGACTGGGGACAATCAAGAGATCGACTTCTATATTATCACTCCTAATCTCAACTAAAATTTTAATGTACACAGTCTTAGAATGCTTGGGCTGGGAAAGATGGCCTAGCCTAAATCCAATGGTGCCAAGAAGTTATTGCTTTTAGGCCACTTCTCAGTTGTTTATCACTACACTGCCAGAGGTCATTGCCTCATAGATCTGCTTGTTCCATAACCCAACCTAAATTAACCCCACTACTTCAATCAATAACTACTTTTCATATTGTCTAAACTAATATGGGTCAGTCTGCCTGATGAGGATTATTCCTTGGGCTCATACATGTATCTCTGTTGATGAGGGATCAGGAACTTGCAACAGGCAGGCAGTGACAAACAGGCATTGGGATTAACTTCTTTTGCTGGTACAGGTACAGTTTGAAGAGGATACTTGTCCATAGAATGAGAATGACAGCCTCCTAAACTGGATGTTTGTAGGCGCCCAGCTTCATTAAGCTCACAACAATCTGGGGAGCCCAGGTCAGCTATGAAATTAGTCCTTCAGTAATTTTGTAAACATGCTCTGGTTTTGTGGCCAGCTGTATGCACTTGTATGATATATTCCAGTAATCTACCATAAAATGTGTTGAAATTTGGAATTCAATTTTATCCATTATAACCAAAGTGAAAATGCTAAAGCAATTGTCACATTTGATAACAGAATTCACTGCAAAAAAAAAAAGCATACAAAAAACCCTTCCCAGAATCTCCTTTTTCTCTCTCTTCTTAAGTGTTTTCAGTGTTCTACCAAAATCGTAACACGTATGAAAGAAGTCATGCACTTCTCCCAGAACCGATTATCTGACTGAAGACAGAGTTAGTGTGTGGAATTTTGCTCGAATCAAGGGGTGAATTGCAGTCAGAATCTTTGATTATTCACCTCCTAAATACTTTACAAAGTAGTCTGCAGAACAAATCTATCCACTACATGTTCATCCTGCTGACATTACCTTTTTTTCCAGCTACTAGCAGCAGTCCTTAAGATTTAAAATTCTTTTTGTATATAAAGTCCAGAAAATAGAAGTGATAGAGATTCCTTTTATCCCAGTATACTGTAGTAATGCCACGTAAGTGAAATGTTGGAGTGTCTCTGTTTCATTTTGAGATGCGAAATGAAAATCACAAACTGAAAAAAACCACCACTGAACAACCCAAAAAAGATCTTACTGTTCTTGATAGGATCCTTCACAACAGCGTTTGTTTTCGCCACGTCGTCTGCCAGTTTACTGTAGTTGTTTCTCAAGCCCAGGAGATTCTGGTTGAGGTCTTTAATCTGGGCCAGGACATCATTTGCCGTATCGTTGGCTTGTCTTGCTTTGTCTTTGGCTGCCTGAACCTTTATAGCTGTATCTGTAGGTAGAAAAGGATAATGAAATGGTTGCCTAGAGTACAGAAGTTTCCTTCACACATCTTAAGAATAAAGTTGGGTCAAAATTCTACCATCTTAAATTGTGTTGTGTAGTTCTTTGGGAGCTCCTACTTCACACATAGGAAGACATTACTAGTTGTAAGTATGGATTACAGAATCTGGCCCTTTATGTCTTTTTTGAGACATCACATGCACCTGAAGGAGAGAAAATGCTCCAGCCTCATTTAGTATGTAAAGGACAAATTAGTTTTATGAGGCAAATTTTTGTGCAATTTTGTTGTTGCTGTTGACTCACTGGTTAACCTCTGATCAAGCGTCAGATAAAATATTTGATACTTATACTAGAAATAGGACTTTCAATGTTCTGATGAACAGAGTACAGGAATCTAACTCCACGTGTTTCAGCTGAAATTGTGACAAATAATCTTGCGAAATCAGGAGGCCAAGAGTCCATTGACTGAGTTAATCACATGCTTGGTGACCTCGAGCAAAAGAATTAGTCTAACGCTGCCCCACCTCTCTGCCTGCAAAATGGAAATGAATGTTCTATCTTTGGGGTGAAAATATTCAAGTCTGGAATGTTTTTTTATTCTGCTATTGATAAATGATAAAACAGACAGCTAGGTATTGAAGTAGGTATTTCTTCAAATCCTCTGTTAGTAAATCAGATTGCTTTAAAACTTATCATGCAGCTGTTGAGCAGCTCAGGTGCTGTTGCCAGACTGGGATTACATCACACAATGAGTCAGCAGCACAGGTTGTGCTGGGCAAGGGAGCTGCCAAATCTTCTGAATTCCCACAAACGGGAGGAAGTGAGCAAGCACAAAATATTGTGGTGGACACGCCAGCTTGCAAGGGAATCCATGTGAACTCCCACTCTACCATCACACCACAGTGCAGTTGTGGGACCCGCAGGAACATGATTTGCCACCTGCTTCCCATGAAACTGTTCTTGGAGTTGCTTTCCCCTTGTGTTCTCCAGGGTATCCTCATGTCCCTCAGTCATATGAGAGTTTTGGAGTGCAGCTCAGAAGTTTGGACATCTCTGAAACAACCATGTAGAGATAGTGCCACTTGTCATACTGACTGGGGCTTCCTATGATAGTCCGTGAAGTTAACAGACTGCATTGCAGTAGTGGGGAAGGCACAGGAGGTTGTCGCTTCTTTCAATTTCTGACAAAGAGACAGTTGATTGATAGGAGTTAGTTTATACCAACATTTGCTTGAAGGAAAGCGCACATTCCTGATTCTATGACTGCGTGAAGACATGGGAAACAGGGACATTTTCCCCACTTCAAGGGATCAACAGCATATGTTTACAAATGGTCTCCTAGGTAGGTCCTTCTTCTGTGGAACATCTGATGTGACCAAACTTGTGGCCTGGGGGCCACACAGAATTGGTGGGTTTGTTCTGCACACATGACCCTTTTTACTTTCTTGAGTAAAGATATCTTATACGTGTACTCCAAACAACTCCACACTTATTTCTGAAGTTTTGGCTCTGAAAAGCCCCCAAAATACAGTGGCACCTTGAAAATACAACTAAACCTTTAATAAAATATTATCATCATCAGTACTGACAAGTGAAAGAACAGAGAGCGCTGATTACCTTTTTTTCACACCTGTTTCATCATATCTAAGTATCTCTTTTTGAGGCCACGATTAGAGGTCATGCACCTTTCTGGCAGAGTGAAAGTTGGAGTTACCGTGTTACTTCCCTCTATTGGTCACATAAATGATATTTATTTTCAGCCACGCTTTAAATTATGCCATCCCTGCACACGTGGCTCCTTGTCCTAAGGTGATCTACCCATCTAGCCCATTTTGAATCTTTCTGCTTTATTTGGCTATTAGTATATCATGGACACAAGAATTATTAGTTTAAGCTGCTGTCTGCTTTCTTGAATCCTTGGAGAACAAGATATATGACAGAGTCATTTCCTCTCGCATACTCATTGGTTATTTCCGTGTTGGACAACTAATTTACTGCATTTTCTTATCTAGGCCATTTATTTGCTCTGAATTTCATTCTTAATACACATCCACTTGTTTATATGACTGTCCTTGTCCCAAGAGCAAGCACCCTGTAACTCTAATCTGACAAGAGTTTATTACATTGCTAATGGCTGCATATTTCATTTTTCTTTTACTTGTTTCATATTTAGTATTCTGTGTCCTAAGGTCAGCTGGCCTTAGAGGTCCATTTTCTCTGACTGAGACATTTATCTGCGCACAAGAAGAGAAACAGTCATGTCAATACCTGTGGCCAAAACCCGGGAAGTGGCATAAGATGAGCGTGACATACTAAAACAAATTTTTGTGAATGCCCGATTTCAAGGATCACTAAATCTCAAACAAAACTTTTCAGTTATCTGGAATCTTACAGCCATAAAAATGTGCAAGATGAATAGTAAATTGTTTTTCATGCCAAGTTTTTACTTGCAGTCTGAACCTTCCAGACCATCACAAATCAGCCAGAATATAGATTTTCTTTAGAGACTTTTCTTAAGGCATATCTCCAGTTTATAAAGTGCTCCTTGGAGAGAGAAGTCATAGCAAATTACATTGATAAAAAACTTTTTATTTTCCAAAACAAACATTCAGTTTATCACTGTCCATTATAATGAAACTACTTTGTAGCTTTCTGTCTCTCGCTATCACAACACAAAGTAGCTAACATCCCAGGACTTCAGGATTTTAATGAGTATTACAGAATTTTTTTTTTTAATTTTTTTGGCTATATAGAATTATGAATGTGTATAGCACTTCAGAATTCATTGAGGAAAGCCTGTTCTGTTCTAAGTAATTTACAGTCTAAAAATGATATACAACACCCAAAAGTGACTGGAAACAATTCTGCAGCATAAATCAATGGGAACATGGTAGAAAGGTAAGACAAAACCCAGCAAATTTCATCCTGCTTTTTCTGTAAAGTCAGTAAGTCTTGGCTTAAATTATACCAGTTAAATTATAATGGTTCATTAAACAGTAGTTTCATTAAAAGACTTTTCACACTTAAAGAAAAGACTACTTGTCTCAGATTGTGTCTTAATTTCTGGTACCATAATTCTTTTCTTTCTGAAACCTTTTGCAAATTGCAGAAGTGTGATACCTTTCACTGTGCCAAAATACAAACTGATACCATGTATCTGCTTTCAGTTCAGTTCTCTCTCTCATATTGCTCATCTTGGTCTTACTACAGCAGCCAATGGTCAAACCGGACACAGCGTGGACACAGGCAAAGATTAATCAGACAGATGTTAAGTGATGGAAAATTAAATAAAAGAGCAGGGATAAGTCAAGTGTTGCAGCACTTTTCCAGCTTACCATTAGGAATGGCTGACAGCTTTCCTAAGGTTTCATTCAAAGCTCTCAGGAGAACGGAATTCTTCTCATCAGCATCTTTCAGCCTGTTCTGCATGCTGTCCAGGTCATTCTTCTTTTCTATAAAAAGTGCACATAGTACAGAAGCTTTAACTCTTTTGTTTCCACTGTCCTTTCTTTGCACAGGATTTAAAATGCATAATAAAGAGCAAGCCATTTATCATTAAGATCTTGTATTGTGTAAATAAGGAAGTCCAGTAAAACTGGTTGTAGGGTTCACTGATAATCTTCTTCTGTTTCTTTAAGTTCCCTACTTCCATGGTATCTAAGTGCTTGAGTTTCTTGTATGGTTACATATTTATCAAGGGTTTTCTGAAGGTGCACAGAAGAAAGAGACAAATGACAACCACAGATGGTGTAATTTATGCAAATTCACACAATGACCCAGTGATAGATTCAACAGGTGTGATATTTAGTCATAGCTTTGATTCCCAGATTAAGCTATTAGTGAAATTTTCTTCTTAAGGGGGTTGTCTGGGATGAATGAGTTGAACATAGTGTGAAAGAGGCAAGATTGATCAGGTCAGTTTACTGTTGCAATTAGACTGGCCAGAGCCCACTTCTCTTGGATTTTGTCAAAGATAACCAATGTTGACATAACATTTGAGGAAAACACATGAGATCACCATAGCACTGATCATCAATATGAGGAGAATACGCCAACAGCAGGTTATTACAAAATAAACTTACTAAATTTTTTGGGTGAAAAGCTCACCTAGTAGATATAACTCAAAGCTAAGAATTTGTTAAAATTGAAGAACTAGTACAAATCAAAGGCACAGGTGTGTCATTTTCAGTACATTACAGATGAAACTGAAGTTATCCTTTGCAGGTAAGTTCCTATTCTTCAGCAGTTGCTTTGAATAAAAATTATGGAGTTTTTTGGAAGAGTATCCAGCACAGCAATGATTTCTCAAACTCTCAAAAGTGAGATCCCAGCTAAGCTTTATGGCTATTTAAACAGACATTATTTCAAAATTTAGAGTAAAGTTTGGCACAGAAAATGGTAGCTAATGCTTAAATTACTATCTTTGGGGGCATTTTTCATCATTTCTTCATATCAATATGGAACTCTTTGGAATGGACAGCTAGTAATTTCTTACCTTAAAGGCGTGCCCTACTGGGAAACTAATTCAGCATCTCTGTGCTTGATGGCAGGAAGAGGAGAATAATTTGTAGAAGAGGAGTTCAGGACACAAAGTATGACCGTGACCTTCAGATATGTGACAGGTGATTGAAGATAAAAAAACTACTTTTTGGATACTTATACAAGTAGGTACTGGGATACGAAAACATACTGGACATGAGGTTTCTCAGTGAATTATAGTCACATACTTGTCAAAACCAAAAAGCGTCCCTTTTTATTAAGGGACAATAATTAGATATATCATTGGTACTCCAGCATCTCCAACAGCATCAGGGCTCTAACCCTTTTGTGAGACAATAAACAGAATACTAGATTAAAATGAGGGACTGTGGTTCACACTCCACAAATTCTAAACAAGTAAGGTTTCTTAAAACTAGATGTAGAAGAATCAATTTGTAAAGACAAAAATCCAACAAAATGTATATTACCTACAAGAAATCATTTACTAATTTTTCCAATTATTGTAGCAAGGCTATGTATAGCAGATGGAATTTCAATGAGAATCATACTTTTGTTGTTATACTCTTTGAAATGTCATTCAGGAAGAAATCTGTTTGCTTTATTTAAATTAAAGCAGCACACAGGACTGCAGGAGTGCCTGGAGGTAAGCCTTCATCCCTGCAAAATGTCCTGCAGAGGAACAGGACATTTGTGTCAACTGTAGGAGGCACAGTTAACACTACAGTAAAGTTGTGAAGAATCATATAAATTATAAGATCACTCTTCTTAAAAACACCTCTATTTTTAAATGACAGGTTTTGTCTCCAGTGCTGAATGAGACTACTGGTGATGTTGTTAAACCAGGATGAACTCATGAGATTCTGGTCTTAAATGCTCTGAGACTTTATGGGAATTCATTTCTTGTTAAGTAATAATACTGACAAAACTGTTTTAATTTCCTCCATTTAATTCTGAAATTACGGTCTGCCTGATATTTTTCCTTGGTGTCCCTGGTGCCTTTTGGGAAGTTAGTGTTTATAAAGTGTATTAATATTTCTGAGATATTTGATTCGTTTCCCGCGGTGTACTAACTTTGTTGCATACTCTTAAATTATCTCTTTTTCTCCCCTTTACTCTGCCAGATCCAACATTATGCTAATTATCCCCCAGTTATATTTCTGAAGAGTCATGTTTCCAGGCTTCTCTTTTCAGCTTTGTAACCATAGTAGCAAACTGATTTTTATGGATTTTAATAAGGGAAGTTTCCCTAGAACTCCTGAAATTGAATACTGAGACTCCACCTGTTTAATATTTTTTTCTTTTCATTCCTCAAATACATTTTAACTGTGTTTTAAAAATATTACAATAATAAAGCCATAAATAAGTGCCCTGAGGGAGGCTCTTACATAAAGAGATGTGAGGAGATACTAAGGCTCATGTCCGCTTTTCAAGGAAATTGTTCAGTTTGCACAGTGATATTAACATGAAGTTATATTTTGAAGTAACTTCCCATACTGTAATCCAGATGGCCTTTTCACTAAGTACCAAGGTAATTTTGTGTATTAATCATGACCTGAACTGACTTCACATCAGCTTTTCCTCATCCTTTAATTATTAGCATTTATGAAAAATGCTGGAGCTGAGTTGCACAACTCAGAGTTGTGGTCAGTGGCTCAATGTCCAAGTGGTGACCAGTGATGAGTAGTCTTCCTCAGGGGTTGGTATTGGGACCTGTGCTGTTTAACAGCTTTGTTGGTGACATGGACAGTGGGATTGAGTGCACCCTCAGCAAGTTTGCCAATGACACCAAGCTTTGTGGAGCAGTCGACATGCTGGAGGGAAGGGATGCCATCCAGAGGGACCTGGACAGGCTGGAGAGGTGGGCCCATGCGAACTTCATGAAGTTCAACAAGGCCAAGTGCAAGGTCCTGCATGTGGGTTGGGGCAATTCCAAGCAGAAATACAGGCTGGATGGAGAATGGATTGAGAGGAGCCCTGAGGAGAAGGACCTGGGGGTGCTGATTGATGAGAAGCTCAACATGAGCTGCCAATGTGTGCTTGCAGCCCAGAAAGCCAACTGTATCATGGGCTGCACCAAAAGAAGCGTGGCCAGCGGGTTGAGGGAGGTGATTCAGCCCCTCTACTCTGCTCTCATGAGACCCTCACCTGGAGTACTGCATCCAGCTCTGGGGACCCCGACATAAGAAGGACATGGACCTGTTGGAGTGGGTCCAGAGGAGGGCCATGAGGATCATCAGAGGGCTGGATCACCTATCCTATGAAGACAGGCTGAGAGAGTTGAGGTGGTTCAGCCTGGAGAAGAGAAGGCTCCAGGGAGACCTCATAGCAGCCTTCCAGTACTTAAACAAGGCCTCCAGGAAAGATGGGGAGAGATCCCCTTATAAGGGAGTGAAGCGACAGGACAAGGGATAATGGTTTTAAATTGAAAGATGGTAGATTTAGATTAGGTAGTAGGAAGAAATTCTTTACTGTGAGGGTGGTGAGACACTGGAACAGGTTGCCCAGAGACGTTGTAGATGCCCCATCCCTGGAAATGTTCAAGGCCAGGTTGGATGGGGCAACCTGGTCTAGTGGAAGGTGTCCCTACCCACGGCAGAGGTTTTGGAACTAGATGATCTTTAAGGTCCATTCCAACCTAAACCATTCTATGATTACATGATTTGAAAGCCTGAGGTCCTCCAGTTAATCACTGAGGCTAGACAAAATACAGGCAGCTACAAACTAAGTTTTTCCAAACCATATAGCTTATCTGACTTGGAAGAGGTTAGAGGGTTTACACTGAAAGATGCCATACACTGTCAATTCACATTAAAGTGTAGGTTGAGGAGTATCCTGAGAAATTTCTCTCAGTCCTGTTTACACTTGATTAGCTCTGCACAGGGATGGCATAGGATGACAATCAGTGCACTGTTTATTGTTCAAATTAACAAAACTATTCACGCATCACTGAAACTAAACCCTAAAGAGTAAGCAGGACCCTGAAGGACGTTGCAGGTATGGGCCTTTAGGTTTTCTGGCTTGGTTAACATGAAAAGATTTTCAATTCGTTTATATTTCCATTGTTAAACAGAGCATTACAGAACAAAGCATCATCCCTTTTTCCTCTAAGTGAATAAACTGATATAAGTCAAATGAAAATAATAATAAAAAAATCCCTACACTCATACGTTTCATTAAGAACTCATTTAAGAACTTAGGGTTTATATCCAATGATCTATTTTTACAAGAGATTACTATTATTTCCAAGTGTCTGCAGATCACATACATAGGTGGCCCTGGTTAATTACTGATGATGTGCCACCACTGCAATGCTAGTGAAGACAGATGTCTTCTGGTAGTACGACCTAATGCAGTTTTCCATGTGAAACTGTCCAAGAAGATAATATATGGCTATGCTACCCAATGCATATCCCCCAAAACCAGAACAAAGGTGGAAATCTATCAAGAAGGAACATATGCAGCTTTTTTTATTGATTGGATACTGCACAAATGAACTGGCAGTTACACACATGTCCTTCTGTTATCTTTGTTTTCCTTTTTCCAAATAGCATTCTTGCTCCCCATAGTCTCACCCTTTAAAGAACATGGGTCACAAGCTAATTTTTTTTCCCTAAACCAGGAAACACTTAGAAACTGGCATTAGGAACAATCAGAGGAAAGAGATATAACTAAAGAAATACAGCTAATGATGGTTGACCTTTTAGAAAGACTACTTTCAGCACTGGTTGCAGTTTTTGTATGAATATTATGGTGGTCATCAAACTAATGCAATAATTTGCTGAAAGCAATATGCCATGTCAGCAAAAACACAAAGCAGAGGAGGACACATAAACAAGGGATTTAGCTGTGCCTATCTTCTGGAAAATGTTTTAGCTAAAAATATTCACATGTTGTCGGACAAGAAAAGTCCCCCTCAACTTGTCAATTCTTAAGCAAAAGAAATGACACGAGCTGAATTTCAGTAGCCACCTGACAGCAGTCTCCAGCTGAAGAGGAGTTTATACATCTTATTTTTGCTTTTCATTGATCAGTTTTGACAAAGTCTGTATATAGTCTCCAATCTGCACTGGGGCAAGTATATTTTTAAAACAGTAAATTCAAAATTAAAAGGAAGAAAAATTGCTCCTGGCAAATTGAAAATCCCTCAAGGCACAGAGAGAATGAAGCTGGCAGGCAGCAGCCATTCACTCATTTGTAGCCAAAATTTCAAAACTCCTTCTTAGCCAGAGCACTACATACAGATTTTGCTTCTCCCACCAGGATTATTCCTTCTAACTTCTAGCCCCACGGAGAGAGAAATGACTAAATCTCCATTTTAATAGCTTCTGTCAGAAGCTTTGCTTTGTAAGGACTGTTTCAGCAGTTTTTAGTGGTAATATAAAACATTTCAGTGATTAACAGCCGTTTTATAACTAGGGTAATTGGCCACAAATCAGGGGACTATCATAATGTAGCAAGAAAATACTCCCACCTCCATCACAGCCCAGCCTGGATTTCTGGAGTGCATATTAGTTGAGGGGCTTATGGGTCTTCATTACTTTAACTAATGTACCACCTGTAGTGCAGACAGAGAAATTTTAAACTAGTGATTACTTCTGTCTACCGGGTCTTTATAGAGTGCCCATCATCCATCCTGCACTTCCAGTCGAGACTCTGAACAGGGTGGCTTTATAAGAACCATAAGAAAACACCATTCTATTAATTTTACAATCAACTCTTGCTTTCTATCCTGGAAACACAAGACATCCAGAAGGGATTATGCTCATAATACTAATAACATCAACCCTATGGAGCAAAAGAGAGGTGGGGAAAAAAAGAAATCTGTCATTGCATTTTATTCTTATGCATCTACATTCTGGGCACAACATTAACTGATCTCTGTGGGTCACGCTGTGGAGTATGGCCATGGTTTGTCAGATGCAAAAGGTGTACTGTGAAAAGTTCAGAATTTTATGTCTGTATGAAGCACTTTAAGACATATCAGAGAACATTAAGAAAGCTCTGTCTCATTACCCTTCAGTATGGGGCAAGAACACAGACAAAGACCTAATACATGCATTTTAAGCAGTACTCCCTGCTTGCATTAGGGTTGCTTTATGAATCCGTAGACTGTTTAGATCTTTGCTTCTGAATGACGAAACTGTTACCAACTTCGATTCTCACTGGTGTAAAATGGGAGAATAACATACTGTTTTCAAAAATCTCTGAAGTAATGTCTTATTGAGATTGTAATACATCTTTTCTCAGGGTTAAATTGGACAGTCTTGTGGGCACATGGAATTGACATATATCCAAGTACAGACACTATTTTATTTCGTCCTTGAAAAAAAACAGGGCATTGTGCTTTGTGGAACACATGATTACTCTGATACAACTACCCTGGGAGCACACAAAGCTACAGACTCCATTCTGTGGTGTCTAGTCTGCTCAGAGGAACGCTGCGGCAGGGAAGAGGCAGCACTGCTTTTTTAGTGTTTCCTATACTCCAGCCACGGCAAACTGCAACAGTTTGCCTTCCAGAAAGGGGCACTAACAGCATCCCTATTTGTTGTACTTCAGCTATGCTCCTTAAATTGCACACTGGCCTCCCCTCATGGTTTTGTGATTTTCTGTAACATATTTACTGAAACATGCCCCTCCAGCCCTACATCTGTACTGTGGCAGTAAAGAGTCGCAATAAAGAGAACCCTAAATATACAGCCAAGATTTACTAGTAACTGCAGGCACACTTTTTTCTCAGAGCAGCTACAAGAAAATAATAATGTTTCTAACTTTCAAACAGTGTATGACAGTGAAATGTAATTAATGACCTTCTGAAACATCATGCTTTATAACCTTATTAAACATTATGTTTACTTGTTAACTAGCTCTGCAGATGGAAATCCTGGAGCTGCCAAAACTAAATGAAAGCATAGTAATAGCCAAAAGATGATTCTAAGTTGTATGGATCTCATCCTTCATGCTGTATGTGTCTCCCAGGAGGCCAACAAAAATTTTGTATGTTAAAACCTGAAAGACTGGGCTTTATTATAAAAATCTGTCTTGTTTCTAATAAAAAGTATTTTAACTTGTGTAGCATGCCAAGGAAGCTTCAGGCATCATCTCTGTGACAAGCAGTTTAAATCTCAACCTCGAATATTTACTGTGTGATTTTTCTAGTTGTGATGCATGAAACAAAAAAAAAAACCACTAGCTTCATTTTCAGATGTTATTACGAGCAAGAAGTATCATATGCTAGCTGGTTTCCTCTCCTCGTCTTTACTTCTTCCAAGTCCTAAATCTGTTTTCTCACATAGGTTTTGAAGTGCTATGCTTTTCCCATCCTTGTGGTTAATTCCAGGTTAACCCTATTATACACTATTATAGCTTCAGTCAATTGAATCAGATTAAACCATAACATATTTAGTATGAAAGAATTTTTCAAAAAACTACAGTGACTGGACACAAGCTTCTCAAAATATACACAACAAAATTTCAAATTACATAAGAGAGGGGATTACAACGTACTAATTTGGACTAAACCACAAAGGTATCAACTTGAACTTTGTCTGTGTAGACTAATCAAAGTATTAGTATTTGGATGAAAGACCTTCAAAATAGTTGTACGTACTGAGTTAATTGATCCTCCTCTCAGACTTTACTATTCCAGTGGCACAAACGCTGTACGCTCCTAGGCTGCTTTCCCTGTTATATGTAAAACCAAAGCAATTAAAGCAGTAACATTTAACATTTTTCATGAAGGCAGATGTGTGAAACTCACTGTTGCCCTACTTGAAAGTGGTTAATTGCATCATGCTTATTTCCCCTCAGGTTTAGTCAAAATGAATTATTTTTTCAATTCCTGTCTAAGACTGCTGTGGAGAAAGAATTGTTGAGTACTGTTAAACAGATGCTTCATTACCGCTGCAATAAGTATTTTCTTAGAGGACCTATAAAACAATCTGTCTGGATAAAGACGCAAGAAATAAACTGCTTTTGGTTGCAATGATCAGAAGATCATCGAATCATAGGCTCAGAACAGATGTTTGTCTAAGGATCATTTTTCTCCTTCTGACCAGGAGTCATTCCTCACTGATGTTTGTCTAAGCTGTTTTCAAAGATTTTCAAAGATTGAATCTCCCCAATCTCCTCAGTACTCAACTCCAGTACTTCTGTATTTTAATTACAAGGAAGATTTTCCTAATATGTGATCTGTATCAGTGCATTTGAGATACGTTAGCCTCATCTTCTTCGGAGAAACTTTGACATAACTGAAGAATATGAAGTCTCCTTTTCAGTCTAAAAATTTACATTATTTCAGTCTTTCTCCTCTCCTCTCCTCTCCTCTCCTCTCCTCTCCTCTCCTCTGTTAGATCTCCAGTCAGTCTTCATGATGTCTTCAGGACTCTCTGCAAGCCACCTCAGCCCTCATGATGTTCAGTGCCCGGAACTGTAGCCAGTAACTTAGCTAAAGCACTAGGAACCCTGAACAGGGTGGAAGAGTTGTTTCATGTGTTTTGGAAGGCCATGCTCCTATTCATGCATTCCTCTGTGACATCTGCCTTTTCCACCTCTACCCAGCTTCTTTTTAGTGTTGTTCTAAAGAAGTGCTACCCAGACAATTGCTCCTCATCCTGCATTTCTGCAGCTGATTATTCACGTGTGCAGGAAACACCTCATACGTGTCCATACTGTCCTACCTTCTCACGCTATGACATTCACCAGTAATACTCTCATTTATGGATGAGAAAATGTTAAGGACTTTACAAGCACAGTCTGACCTGAATTACCAGCTTTTACATCTCACCAAATTGCATAGTTCAAAACTTTCCACCACCACCCTCCCCCCCACCCCCCCTGCCCCTGGAAAATACTGGATAGAAATTAAAGATGCTTTGTTCTTCACTGGAAAGCCAATTATTTGGTTTGGAATCTAGAAACTTTATGATTAAGCTGCATTTAGACATGTATTTATGCTTTAGGAACAAACAAATATTTTTGTGTGTGTGAAAATAACAATTTTTCTCTAGAGACATGTTTTTAGTTTAATTTTTTAAAGAAAATGCTTAGCAACTCCCTCTCATTAGTCTCTGGCAAATGTCTTCATTCTGCCTCCCCATGCTTCACTTTCTGGCACAATCCCATAAGCATCCTGAAGAGATGTGGTATCTCTGACTGGCATTGCAAACTCTGCTTCTGTATTGACAAGACTAAAAATTTAACACTGTGCTGGTTTTGTACTAATTCTCTGCTAGAGCATTTAGTAAATCAGAACTAGTATTTCCATCCCCCTCTCCTCCCCACTTACTCTTGCCCTTACTGTAATTAGCAAGAGAAGATCAAGGCTCCACCCTCCTCAGCCTTCCTGTCCAAGAAATCCCTGTATAATGCCTGGACCCAAAATAGGAGAAGCTTTTTCTTTGATACATTGTTCAATTTCAAATCAAATAATGAATTACACTTTTTTGTACTAGCAGTCTCACAATGTTCTTCATGTATTTAATGTCCCTAAATGTCATATACTGCTCATACCTTTAACATCATTTTCTGACATCTTGGCTTCATTCAGGACCCTGAAGCTTTTCTGAAGAGAGCTCTTGGCACCATCCTTCAATGATCCTTGAGGACCAGATGTCTGTAGACAAACAAGCAGTGTCATACATATAGGAAAGTCTGAAGTCATAAAAGATATATGAAGATGATGTAAGTGAACAGTCATCTAAATTTTAAGCAAACGTCAGCGTGCTCTGAATTACATGCCATTGTTTTTATGTTGGTCTACAAGAGGCAAAAAAACCCCAACCTGTAATCAATTTCCTTTTTTTTTTTTACAGGAAGCCAGATGTCCTTTGGAATACCAGTGATGACTTTAATAAAAAGAGAAAATGTTTATAGTGTTACAGGAACACATTTGACTCTAGGAGCAGAACTTTGTCCCAAACAAACAAACAAAAAGATATTTCAACTTGAACAAGGATTTCTCCCTCCAGCTACGGACACAACACCATGCAATACAGTATTTCTCCCTAACAGCAACAACAGCACCTTTAGAAGCCAGACTGGATTTGATGATCCAAATTCTAACACTGACAACTGAGATGCCTTTGTGGTTAAATTCAAGAATTGTAATTGCCAGGTTAGTAAAGAAAATAAGATATAAAAGAAATAGAGTTTAAAAAGAATGGCAAACAGCAGTTAATCTGAAAGACTTTTATTACTAAATAACCATCCTTCACGCTACCATGCTACTTAAAGATGTTTCTTTTGAAAAACATCCATCTCTATCTTCAGTGCAGAGAATAATCAATAGTTAAAATGATTTTTCTAAATTAGATTAGTATTTTCAGTTGGTAGGAAATGCTCTCTAGGTTCTGAACCACTTACTGTTCAGTTTGTAAGACTGAACTCGGGTCACACATCATACTGAATACATTTCTTTGAGAATACTCCTGACAGCCACATAACATTCTATATTAGTCATGGGTCATAGCCTTGTAACTAGTATGTAATTAAGAAGCAGCTACTTTTCATTTTCCAGGGCAGACACATATACTCAAAAATTAACTATGTGTCAATTAAATGACACAGTTATTATAGCTATTCATTATTTATATAATGAGCAAGCCCAGAGGTGATATTTCACATACTACTGAATCTTTGTTGTTTTTCAATGAACTGTAAAAAACATATATTGGACTTCCCCATTTCTTTGAAAAATCTTAAGGGAATGCTTCAGATACTTGCAAAATTCAGAACAAAGTTTTTTGTTATGCAATATCTCATAGCATATGTTGCATATGTTGTAGCTATTAAAGTTTCCTTGTATTCATACAGGATGTAAATGTATGCTGAGCTTTCATCGTAGGCTAAGTGATTTTAAGAAGTAAGGTCCACGTGACTGTCATATTTCCAGGCTCACCTGAAATATTAAGCTGTGTACACAAATTCCTTTCAACGTCAACAGAAACTATACATTTGAAAGATGAATAAAATTAGTTTCTTATAGATTTTATCACATAATACAAGTAGCATTGGTAATGGAAAAATACATATATACCCAGGGAAAAAGAAAAAAGACTATCCAATTAAGCAAAAGACTGCTCCTGAAGGAAGAATTTTTGGCCAGATTTTGTGGCAGATGTACCTGTCAAATCAGATAATATTTTTATATTCCTTTTCCCATTAGCAACAGAACCCAGGATACGATCACTCTGTGGCCATAGACTTCAAAAATAATGATTGTTATTATTATTAAATGACTAGGCATGGTTGACCGGCTGTTAAAGCAGTTTATATTCAATACAATGAAGTTGTAAGGTCAGATTTACAATGTAAAACCAAGAAGTTCATCAAGTCAGGGACAATCATTGGGCATGTGCTGACAATTAGTCAGAAAAAGATTTCCGCATAAAGTTAATACCAGAAAAGCCCCTTCAGAGACAAATACACTTGTACTGATTAAAAGCTTTATTTTATATTTATTTAAAAATAATTCTAAAAGTGAGGATTAATCAAGACATCTGATGCAAAACATACTTTTTTGCTAGCTTTTCTTGTGGCTCATGAGACATTGAGTTATGATGAAGGCAATAACGAAAAAAGCAAACATTTTCTGGCTTTGTGTGAGATGACTGCGTGCTTGTGGCAAGCCTGGGTCATGATGAACCCCTTTATGATTTAATAAGCCTGACAGCCAAGGGTCTTTGATATTATTTTCTAAATTGGGACACCTGCTGTAAAAAAGTGGGGAAAAAAGTAAGAAAAGATTGTGATTCAAGATAAATTGGAAAATTGCAGCATCTCAAGAATATAATTTCTTCTGTCTCTTCCAGAGCGTCCACAACCTGAGGGTAGTACCTTCCTCACCCTGTGCCCTCCTTCATGTTCCCTATCCTCCCTGTGCAAACACTGTGCAGCTTGACTGCTGGCAGCATCTTGTGGCAGAAGTGGGATCTCATTACGTACCTAAACAATGCAATCTCAATCGTGGTTTAAAGGCATAAGTGCTGTTACAATAACATAGTACAAAATGCTGCCACTGAAATTACACATCATCCTTAACAGTCTGTTTTTTTTCTATCAGTGGGTTAGCAAAAATTGTAATGAAGTTTAACAGCAAAAGAAAAACATCTAACAAATTAGAGAAAAAACTCCATGAGTTGATAATTAGCAGATAAATTTGGGTAAGGAAAGTATTTAGGAAGAATATCCCCTCTGTTTTCCTTTTTCTGGTATTTCAATGAATCTTGCGTTCTGCTTTTGTCAAACAGCCCAGCTTCTGCAGGAGTGGCAGAGAGATTTCCGTTCAGCCTGGTGGGTTAAGGATCTCCCAGGGATGATTGTGTGAATCAGTCACTTATCACATTAACAGGAAAATGTGCTACATGTTGCAAGTTTGAATAAGATCAGCCATAGTCACAGCATTCTGTGAAGACTCCCCCGACACTGCGTGCTGGGCATGGTCTGAACACATACCAGACTGAGCACTGCTGGGGACTTTGCAGAAAGGAATTTTTTCTGAGGTTTCATGAATGGATATAAATATGAAGTAGGCACCACGTTGCCCAAATCTGCTGACGTTTTGGCAATTTCGGTCACATGTGAGGTACAGCTCCAAGCATGGATGTAAATGCACTGGGGCAGTTTTGAGGATCACGTACTTGGACTTGCACACGTACAAGGTATTTTGTAGACCTAAGTGCTAATTCACATCAGTAAAAAATAGTTCTACCTTATTCTTAAATTAAATTATTTTCTTTTCAATACACCTATATTCTGGGAAGTTTTCACCTATGCAGGAGTTAGGGCTACTCTCATTTTCACCTGTCCTGGAGATAGCTAAGCATTTTGAATTACCAAAATGGTACGAATGATTTGCACCTCAGGACATCCTCATGAGGAGCATAGCTAGGTCGCTTTATGCCATTACCACGTAAGGAAACCTGGACACCCAGCGTAACTGTTGGGGTACCACTACAAAAAAGCAAAGAACGAGTTCAGACCCTTAACACCTAATGTCACCTGCGGTTCCAGTTACTAGCCTATAAGCTCTCTCTAAATAGCCTAAGAATAATCACACTTTTTCAAGATGTATTGTAAAAATATGATTCTAATCTGTGAGACACAAGCTGGATCTGTTAATGTGACTCCTCTCTTCAGTCAGTCACTGCCTTGGCAAAGTAATGGGATGTTGAAGCTGCTTGAATGCTAGAGATTTCTCATCTGTGATAAATTTATTTTGCTGTTAAAGGGGAGAGCAAATCCATCATAAAAAGCTCAGGAGGAATTTTTCTGTCATATTTTTAATACATTTTTTCCCAGTCATTTATCAGGATTCCTGTAATCACGCTTAATTTTAAGCATCTTTTAGTTCTTGCTTTTAGCAACATTAGCTTAATTTAAAAACAAAGTAATTCTCCCATTACAAACCAAAATACAAAAAAACACTGGGATCTCACTAAGGTTCTTGTAAATTATTCACTCCAGTAACGTACAGGGTGGAATCTAAAACTCAGTCCTGTCCCTGCCATCTCTAGTTCATGAGCCAGCTTGCTGCTGTGGGGAAACTTTCCTCCTGCTGCCCCAACATTACAAACTGGCCAACGGCAAAGGCTAGGCTCAGGGATGCAGGTGAGTTTCAGCCCTTTTTTCTGGTGTCTGCTAGCATCTGGAGATCAGTCTTTTACAAAAGATAGGCACCCACAACTGCTCTCATAAAGAAAAGAACATGGCTCCATCTGTCAAATGGAGCGGAAAGACGTGATCTCTGTCTTCTAAAGAAGAAGGTCTGTGTCCCAAAGAGCACCTTCTCAGAAAGGAGGGGACACAGTTTCTAGGGGCTTCTCAGTCTGAGGGGGCTCGAATCCACAAATGCTGCCTTCTAGGAGAGTGCTTGAACCATGGTGCTCCAGACAGCCCTGAGTGAGGGTGCACTCCTGCTCTCATGCTGAAGCTCAGATAAAAGTAAGTTCCCTGGGGCCTGCAGAAAGAGGGAGCCTGGTTTACCTGGTTAGTCGTTCATCGCTTCACTTAGGATGAGCAAAGATACAACAGTCTTTCCATAAAACCAAAAACAGAATAGTGAAATGATGACTGAACTTCATGATTACCATATTTTTTAAATCTGGGCTGAAATCCTCGCATGATCATTTACCAAATAGTGGTTAAATTCTACCTTGTTCTGCAGCAATATGATTACCTCTGTTCTATATCGTCAGTTACATTTAAAAGACAGCAGCTCCCTCCGTTCTTGTCTTCATCAACTAGATCCCTGTTACACATACAGAGCTCATAATGAAAAACAAGCTCCCTCTAATGAATACATGCAGTGGAGATGCTTAAAATCTCACCTCAATAATATCCTAGTCTCTTTCCTTGCTACTCACTTGCCTTTATTTACATCATATTGTCCACCTTCATCTTCCTCTCTTTAAAATTATCTATTCAGTTTCTCTCCATGGTATAATCAGATGGTTCACCATGTGATATATACTCTTTTGTAGCCATACGTGTAACTGCTTGCTTTCTTTCTCGGCTGCTGTATGTACCTTTTTTACCTATTCAGTCCTTGAAACAGCTGCCTGCCTCACTCACAGTGAGTGAGTCATCAAAGGAGCAAGAGATAGCTGTTTGTATTAAAGCCTGATGAGAAGAAAAAAAATCCTCAGCTCCTTATTTACTCCTGCAGTGTAATTAGAAGTTCCAGTGAAACAAATAACTATTTACAGAGATCTAGCGCATACTAATGTGTGATGTGAAATTTTTTCATCATGAGAGAAATATAGTAATTAATGTTATTCAAAATAGAAGTTGACAATGTAAACAGCCTAAAGATATTACAATTTTTGTGCAGTGCTGAGATTGTTTTATCCCTCTCCTAAATACAGACTTTTACAGCATGTGATTGCTTTTGCTGTTCTCATAATCCATTTGACTGAAGTAGCCCTCTGCAAGCCACCTTAATTAATTTACAAGTGCTGTAACTACAAGTTGCTTCTGTTCATCTGTAGTTTCTGTATCAACTATAGGGTCTGGCAGTTTCATATTATACTGTCATTTCCTCATGTTTCTGTGTGCCTGTGAAGTGCACATCAGTTGCTCTCTGACTTCCACAAATCGCCATTAACTCCTTTGATATTTGACATAAAAAAATAATTCTGGCTATGCTCAGAACGTTTTCTGCTCACAGTATATGCATTAAGGAGGCAAGTTCCTCATTATGACAGGCTGGAGAGCTGGCTTTACCTTACAAAGCTATTTTTAAAAGTTCTCTCTGTTTCCTCTGAAAATTTGCATGCAGTACCTCATAGTGAGAATAAGATTTCTCTGTGAAATACAGCAGAGTTCACAAAAGAAACTATATAGTTTCTATGAATAAAACTTTATGCTCCCTTACTACAGTTCTCCATTTCTAGAATCCAGCTAGGCACACGCAATTCACCCTGCGTGCAGAGAAGTGCCTCTGAGCATTTTCGTGGAACTAGAGGGTGAAGAGTTAATTAACGCACAGAGTTCTTTAGATGTGTGCAAAACATTTGTTAAATATAAACTACCTTTACTGAGGATCAAATGACCTACAGTCCCGACTCAAAGCTTTCCTGAGGCAGCTGTTGGCCTGAGCCATAGACAGAGACTGAGAGGGGGAAGAGAGAGGGAGGAAGAATAGTAAATAAAAAGGGAAAGTAAAATAAGGAACAGGAGTTTGGAATAAATGGGGATGTAGTTTGAAGGCACATGTATCTCTGACGGGGCATAGCTTTCTGATCTCAACACAAGAATCTGTGGTGGCAGGGGTCTCTAAAGAAAGTCATACGATGGCAAAACATGGTGTAGCACAGTTCCACAGAATATCTAAGCCTTCTTCCCAATTTACTTATTTTTCTTACCGCTTGCATAGCCTCATTTGCAAAAGCCTTGGCTTCCTTGGCAACCTTTTCAGCTTCATCTGTGTAATCCTTGATGTTAGTGTAAGCATTGAAAGCAAGTGTGGCATTGAAAGAAAGGTTTTTGGCTTCAGCAAGGATTCTGTTGGGATGGGAAAAGTAAACACACCATTAAACCTGCTATCAGAGCTCAACAGAACATAGTACCCTACTTTTTCAAACCCAACGACCTGTATTTCTAAGGCATTTCTTTAGAGAGCAATGCTACCCTTGAGATTTCACGAGTTCTGGCATCATGTGTTTAATGGAATTCACATTCTATCTGCGCAGAAAGACATAAAAACCAATGTTCACTAAAAGAGTGAGATAAAAATGGACGAGACATTGAGAAAAGACAGTGTAGTGCTTAACACTATAATCCAGATAACATATATTCATAATGTGAGTTCATAGGTTAGGTGTTGAGCCAGGCAACTCAATGAATTTTGCACTGTATGAACATGGGGGCATCAACATAGGTACGTTTTAACATGGGGGAATCAACACAGGCATGTTTTAAAGGAAAATCTACGAACAACTAATTTCTTTGTCTGACTGCCAAACACAGAAACGTGAGGTTTGAAGGAGATCTCATTGTGTAAACCAAATCCTAAATGTTAATTTTGCTGACCAAAATGAAAAACATAACCAATAATTCTTCATATTGAATGGGGTGTTCCATTTACATGAAATAGTCCATTCTAATAACTATAATTATATGAAAAGGTAATTATCAACAAATAATATTTCTTGCTGCAGGGACCAGACCGGAGCTCAGCTAACCCCCTTTCAGAGGAATTTCTAGCCAGCAGGTTGGGGAAATCACTTTTCTTGCACTCTCTCTATACGATATATTCAAACGCTTTCTACAAAGTAGTACTGCACCTACAGAATTAACTTGAAAACATCTGTCTCAGAATACATTATGCCTAATGCCTATAATGTTTTTCCTGAAGAAAGGGTAAATGGGCTAACATTCCTGCTTGAACTGGACAAGAATGGATTTGAACTTGGATTTTTGCCTCTCTGGGAAATGTTCTAGCCATCAAGGTATATGGCAATATAAGGGAGGCAGGGATTAGTCCTGCTGGACCTGTCCCAGCTTGTATAAAATAATCATTGAGACTGTCTGTGGAAGAAAGAGAAATTCATTCTCTAACCTAGTAATTAACCTATTCTCTGAGGATGGCTGGACTCCAGTCCTCGCTTCAATGATTATTTAATGATTTCTACAAAATGCAACAGGAAAGACAAAGGGGATGGAAGGTCTACTCCCTGGACTCCACATGTAGTTAATAGAGGGAGAGAGATTCCCTTTAGGCTACTGCAGAAACAGCATAACTGAGCTGCCTCTGCATCACTCCTGGGAAAGTGTATCTCTTTCCTCAACTACAGACGGAGCTCACTGGGCTATAGTAAGTTTTTGTGATGCTCTGTTAGAGAAATGTGCAGCCCATAGTAGCTATCTAGCTAGTAGCTCAAGTACTGCTTAGAAATATAGTTCAAATCCCTTCTGGTTGGGAGGGAACTGAACTGAATTTGCCTAGTACCAATGGTATTTACTCATCAGCAGGCGATTACCCATAAGGGAGAAGCCTATACTACTACCTCCTTGTATACAGGAAAAATAACAATTTTTTTTCTAGGTCGAATTAATGAACTGTTCCATGTTCTAACTCTCAAGAGAACATCCTCACCATCAATCAATATACTAGTTGAAGCCTTAGGGGGTGACTGGAGAAAAAGGGCTCTCCCTCAATTTCTTCTGTAAGAAAAAACGGTACTTTTCAGCAAATTTAGTATTAACTGAAAGACACCCAAGTGCCAGCTGTGAAGACAGATATACTTTTTAATTTCTATGGCAGATGGAGACTGCATATTCCTGTAAAGTATGACTGTTTAATGTCAGTGCACAAAGTAACCAGCTTTATCCTGATGTAGAATTACATAGCACCTTGGTATTTCTTTCTCCATTGAAATTATGGATCTGACCACATTAGAAATTTTAATTTTGAACAATTTTCTTTTAGATATAATTTTTAATGCCCTTGATTCTGCATTTTTTATACTGTATCTTGAGAAACTGAGGTTAATGTCCAGATCAGATAGAAGTATACATGGCACTGCTATACCACAGTGAATGCAACTTTAAACACTGCCCCAGGCTCCCTAAGACCAAGCTGTCAACCTACATTAAGACAGAAGCATATGCACACACACAGAAAAAAAAAGCCTATTTAGCATAGTTGAAAACCTCTATCTCAAAATACGTCTTGCCAACATTTCATTGAGGGGGCAACATATTCTTTTCTGCCCACATCTTCTCTAATTCTTAGTGCCATGCCAGCTTTCCATGTATTTATATATTTTTATATATTTATATTTGGATATTTATATCTGAATTCAGTACTGTGGTTGGATATGACACTAGTCACCTACTTTAGGCCCGGAGATGCACCACAAAACTGACATGTCCTAACTAGACAGTGCACATACCATTTACAAAAGTCATGTTTTTCTAGAAATAGTGCCCTTCAAATCCTTTTTACTTAGGAAACTACAGCTATCATTATTTGATGTACTCCTCAAAACATAAATTAGGCTGAATATCGAGTAGTATGACTACACTGTATATGAAGCCAGTAATTTTACAAGTATCAGACACTTTATCAGAGACAATTCTGTGCCTTTTCCTCAAAATTACAGATGTTGGCAAGAAAAAAATGTGTTAAGCATCTGCTCAAAAATCTTTGGGATATTAAAGTCTTCAGGTAGATCTAAAAGATGTAAGAAGCAAAAAAGGAACATATTTTTGGTGTTAAAAAAATAACATCTCTTTTTTATTCATGCAGTGCTTTTGAGAAAATAAAACCCTGAAGCTGTGTTGGGGACAGGTCCCAGAGGCAGAATATCCACAATCTATTTCTGAGTATTACTATTGCAAATTACACTTTACTATTTATGGCTTGCTTTCTTAAATGCAAAAAATACAATAAAGCAAAAGACACCCTCCCTCTTCCCTCCCAAAAGTCCCAGTAAACCCCAAACAAAACAAAAAACCCACACCTTACCTTCTATTCTTTCTGGGAAACTATATTAATGATGAGTTATAAAGTATAATACTTCGGAAAGTGCTACGGTCATATAAACCAAGGGCACTGCAATTCTCACTTATATATAGGAATGTCATAGCGGTAAACAGAAACTGAAGTTTCTCTACTTAAGCTTCAGCATGTTGGCCCATGACACCTACCTGTTTGGGAGAGTGTTTTGAAACCACTAGAGGGATTACTGTCAGTCACTATGGCGGATTTTTGACAGCAAACAAATTAGCACCACAATAAGGATCTCCTACCAAAATGGTCATCTTAAACATAAAAATACTGCTTGTTTTTAACAAATGTTTATGAAAACACATAGTGAGCTCTGTAAGAGAAAGTTCAATTTTTTTTACACCAACGTGGCAGTAAGCTTATGGCAAATTAAACTGTGTTAAGAGTGCATCTGCTGGCATTGTTTGCAGGTAATGCAGCCTATAAGCATCACAAGATGTATGAAATGGTTTACAAGAAATACACCCACAAGTTAACCAACTGGATAGCTGTGTACTCATATGGAATACTGGTTATTTGTATACGCCCAGTGACAGATGTGCAAGTCTAAGAAGAATGCCCTTCAATTTCTGTCAAGCAATTTTACAAACCTGCTTCATGATTTTATCATTACCAATGAATGGCTGCCTTACCCATCCAGTATTGCAGATGATTCATTCAGCTGGGCAGCATGGTTCTCAGCTTGCAACACCTTTTCTGGAAGCATCCTGTCATGAATTTCTTGTGATAAGTCATCTGTTTTATCCTTCAGCTGATCAGACATTGGCTGTATCTTATCTGCAACACCTTCTACATACTGAAAATGACAAAATAAAGGCCTTTAAGCTGCTGAATGCAAGCATTCTGTAGCCATATATATATATATTTATTATTTTTTCCTTGTGAGGTATTATCTCATAACTTTCCCATGCATTAAGACTTCAGCAAACTAATATGGAAAGAATAAAGGAATGGCTAGACTGGAGAGCAGAGGGGAGACAAAACAATATTCCAAGAGCTACTGGGCTCTCTTGAGCTTAGTAAAAGTTTCTATTTTACAATTATGGAACTTCACAGTTTAAAAGTTTATAAGCTCTAATTTGGATTTCTTTCCTAAATGTAGACACATACGTAGTTACACTAAATTGCCATTGTGCTCCACAATAATAACTAACCAATGACAGAAGTTTCATGTTTCAGGACCCTTTGAGTGACTTCAATGTATTTTTGCTTATTAAAGTATCTTAGTAAGAACTATACTTTTTGAAGACCTGCCATTCCTGTTCCAATAAGCTGTCTCAAAGTGTTTCCTTTCCCATTTCTCTAAAAGGCGTTTTTCCATTCATTATAACAATTTTTATTGCAAGATGGAAGTATTCCCAGAATCAATGATATTTCAAGATTATTTTTTATGGATAGCTAAAGCACTGATCTCAAACTCTGTTGATAAAACTTTTAAGGCAGAATTTTCAAAAACATTATGTAAAATGAGAGTGCAATCCTCTCCTCTCCCTGATCTATCTAGACTTAAAATTGTTGCCACAGGCAACAAATTATTTCTGAAGTTTCCTCCTGATATGCACACACAGTTTTTGTGCAGATAAATCTACACCTAGAGCACGGAGTCGCAGTGAGATTGTGAATGGGTCTGCTGCATCTGCAATTCTAAAGATAAAGTCAGTACTGCATTCACAATACCATATTTATGAAAGAAGGCAGAGTCCATGAAAAATTATGAGCTAGCTCGTTACATAATCCAATGAATCATTTAAATATCTAAGTGAATCATTTTTATATATCAGATTAGCTTTTCTGCCATACAGCAATGGAAAAATGATTTCTTCCAATCAAATATTCCAACATTGACAAATAAAAAGAAAGATCAGGTTACTCATCTGTTTTGTTTCCATAATGATGCTTTGTTTTACTAATTATCAGGTAAGGATGATAAAACACTCACCTCTACAGCTAAACTGATTTCATTTACAAGTTTGTTGGCTGCATTGAGGACATCATTCCCTTCCTGCAGGTTCTTCTCAACATCTTGCCTGCCATCTTCTACAGCTTGCTTCTTTTTCTATAGGGTGTGTTCACACAAAGAAAAATATGAGTTGTATACTAGAACGGGTATGGCCAGTTCAAATACCAGCATCCCAATACAAGATTGGATTTTGTCACCATGCCGCAATGCCACTGGAATTCTCTGAGCTTTCAGAGTCAAGACAGTGACAACAATAAAGCACTTATAATGTAAGATATCTTTTCCTTCTCCTCCTGTCTCCAGCTTTGTATCCCCCTCCCACACGGTAGGTTTTTGTGTTGCTCTATTACAGAGGTAACTGACTGCACTACTACTGCAAAATGAATTAGAAAGAAGTAATCTTAATCTTTACCTAGATGTGCAAGTTTGTAATTTTGACAATTACCTTCTCTGGGTATGAAGGCAAAGTTTTTCAAAATATTGTGCTGCTTTGCTATTTACGCCCACTGGTGTTTCACTAACTACTGAATGTAAAATAAAAGATGATGGTTTGGAGCAACCTTAGGATTCTTGATTTTCCAACTAGTAAAAATGCTGCATATTGTGCAGTAAGGATGGACTTGGAATAAGGAACTGTCATTTTCCTGTGCAAGATCCATTGAGTATCACAGATTGGTTTGATAGGACACCGTGGCACGCTAGCGTTGAGAGTGCTGTGATGGCTTCTTGGTCAAAACAGGGTCAAAATAAAGCAAAGAAACCTCCTCAAAACAGTGAGCTGGACAGGTGGAAAGGATGCCTTCAGGCACTCTGATACTGTGATACAGAGAATATTTTGAAAACTACGATAGCAGGTAATTTCTCCAACCTTTATCCATCCACCTTTGGGAAGAAAATGCACAGAACAGAGATCACCTAACTTCTTTATAGAGCTGTCTTTCCTTAATTCAATCAAGCCCACAAATCTCTGCTGAGAACTGAGGTCTCGGAACTCTAACCTCATCATTGTACATGAGGCGAAAGCTCATTGAGATACAAACAGAGTTGAAACATTTATCTTCATTAGGTTGACTCTGCTCTTTATGTCTTGGTTAAATGCTTGTTAATGTACAGTATAATATGCTCTTTAACTCTCTGCAATTTAAATTAAATCACAAGCAGACCCCTCTGCTATGAGGGAGGTCATTTATAACAGCTACTAACTACCAAAGATAGACTTTGATTTATTACTCTGCAATATCCACATACCCCCTTCAGTCTTCTTCCCAAGGGCTGGAGAGGAAGATGAAAAGGTAAGTTTTCTAGAAGCAAATATATGACAGTCAAGATTTTAACTGAACTCCTGTTTGAATCTTGAGCACAGGACTGGCATGAATTTAGTCTCTCCCAGAATAATAAATCCAATGCACCCTCTGCTCAGTGTTTAAAAGCAGATGATATTATTTTGATAAAGCTGTGGAGTAATTCTACTTTTAAAAGCCAATGCATTTTCTCATTCTGAGGAACACGCTTCCTTTTGATTACATAAGATACAGTTATATTTTAATAATATTTTTGTTTTGCTTATATTTTTAGATTTAATGATGCAAAGTTTCAAACTTTGATCAGACTCCAAGTAATCAAGAATAAAACTTGTCAGCACTCACCTCTACCATGGTCATATTTTTTTGGTTGACTGCAGATAAACGATCAGCCTCCCTAATTTTATTTGTAGCTTCTCTTAGCAGATCTTGAGCATCGTTGACTTTGGTGTGGTAGTTTGCTAGCTTGTCCCGGACCTCATTTTTGAGGTCCTCATTTTTCTCACTGGGCTCACCAAATAATTTCTTCACCTTGTCCAAAAGATCTTCTGCATTCCTACAACACATCACCATCCATGAAGGCTCTGTGTTCATATTCCCTACACCAAATAATCTGAATATTCTTAATAACATGCAAATGAAATAGACTTCTAAAATAAACCTCAAAGGAGCTCTCAAGAGAACACAAGCTTAATAAAGTGAAATGACAGGTGTTCTTAAAGAAGAAGTTTTAAAATGTCACTAAGGTCCTATTTATTAAATAGAAAATATTCAAATACTCTCCACTGAAGACTGTTTTGTCTTTTTTTTTTTTTTTTGCAAGTTGCCATTCTTGAGATCTGACTAGTAAAGTGAGGTTCTCTGAAACATTTTGACTTGTCAAAAAGATTTCCTTCATTTACATTAATGTGACACATGACACAAAGTGGTTTCCTCCCTTGAACTGAGTGTGATATGTAGATATCCCTGATTTCAAGTTGTCTTGGAGAAGACAAACTGCTTTAGATAATCAAAAAACATAACTACTTTCCTGTGAAATAAACAACCCTCAGGGTCCTTGTATTTATGATTTCCAGTAGCCGAAGAATTTTGCTTATCTAAAATAAATTCTGGGGTATTTTTAATGGACTTTGGCAACACAGAAATAGAAAGCTCCCAACTGCCTGCTTTTGGCAGGGGATACAATATTTCTTGATCATCAGAGAGTTGCTGCATCCAGTTTTAAAGGACCGGAGTACTGGAGTCTTTATGCCCTGTCATTTCTCTGCCTCATGATACCAGGCCATTGAGTCAGTTTCACGTAACGCAGCGCCACTGAGTAAATGCAATGATACCACAAGGACAGCAAAAATAAAAGACAAAAAAAAAAAAAAAGAAGCACTTCCAAAATGGTGCTTTAGAGATAAATAAAAATCCTAAGTAAACAGGAATCTGTAGGATAGATAATACCTACAGAAAAAAATCTATCGCACTTCCACCTAGAACAGATTAAGTTTTTCTTCCTGTCTCATTATGGCAATGGGTCTGACGAAGCTGTGGAGAAAACAGGAACTGTATTTTCTGAAAAGAGTGCAGTTTGGCTTCCCTATAGTTGGTTCCATTAGAAACCTTCTAAAAATAAACACATAAATAAATGCACACAAAAAAAACCCCAAAACTGAGAGGTGGAAAAGATATGCTGCTGCTGGGCATAATTTAGATGAAGGATCTGAAGTGGAGCCAAGGAAACCCAAATTGTTACCTTAGCTTTGGGATTTTCTGGGATGGATTTTTTTCCCCATCCTGCCTTTGGTTTTGATGAAAAAAAATTATTCATGTTGTAAATTTGCAACTTCTGAGGACAAAATATGTAATAAAAAAATAAATCCCAGTATTGACACGCTGTCACAGAAAAAATGTAGAAAGGAATTCAGAATTTCTCCCATACCTCCTCCATTTTTCTTTGTATATGCAGCTACTGTCTTACACTTCTGGCAAATTTTGACACCCTTACAACTTTGCAGTACTGGAGGAACAGTACAAGATAGATAGATTTCCTTTTCCTGCCCTTGCCTCATAGCACAGTCCAAATTACCAATCTGTCCAGTAGTCTACCTCAAAACTCCTTATTGGTGCTCCAACAATAACACTGTCATATCGACCTGTTGTGCATTTCCCCCTCTGCGCTTTCTAATGAAATACAAGGCAATAAATCTGTTCCATGTAGTCCCTTGCTTTATGTACCCGAATTTCTGTGTGACTGGACTGCGCCACATTTCTTGAAATACGATCTTGCACATTTAAGCTGCACTACTTTCACTGGATACCTTCCTAGAAAAAGAACAGAACTATACAAAATGCTTGAAGTGTTAGAAGAAACAATCACAAGTCTGGCCTAACACCTGGAATCCTGTACGGTCTGGGTCCTCAAAATGAGCACAAGGGAACAAAAGAAAGATCAGAAATTGATTAAAAAATAAACTGCATATATATGAGAGTCTAAATACGTTAGAATTGTCCTATCTGGAGAAGAAATGAGGACTATAACATTATGAGTAGCATGGATAAGGTGATCAACTGTCCAATGTCTCTCCAAACACAAAAATGAAAATATCAGGAAGCAATGTCAAAACATAGCAGGCATCTCGTCAAACACTGTGTGGATGAGTTATGCAATTCATTCTTACAGGAAACTGGATGATAGAAGTTCACAGTGGCTCAAAAGCCATCAGACAAATTTATGGAAGAAAAAGCCATACAAACAAAAAAGCTATTCAGCTTACTGAATAGAAAGATGGAATTCTGACTCACAGCATCCCTCGATAGCAACTCAGTGGCATCCGAGAAAATGTGTAGGAATGTTATAAAAATATTGAAAGATTTATTTCATAAGTATGAAAATCAGGGCAGTTTAGGACAGAAACTGATGTATTTTTAACATGCTCTTTTTAGAGATAAATTATTGACTAATGTGCCATTTCAGTACACTAAGGCAAACAGATTACAGACTTGATTTGAAAGTTTGAAGGAAAATAGATGAGGGAAAAAGCTGCAAATGTAAGAGAAGTTGGCCATCTATGAAAGAAAGAAGACTGTACTTCGTTTGTCTTCTTCATTTAACTTTTGAGAATTCAGTGAAAACATAAGAGAGATAAGAAGAATCCACTGATTCTTGTCATTCTTTTCTTGGACAAAATCCTGAAAGCAGAATATAATCACTGCCAAAAGTCATCTCGCCAAAGAGTAAACATGATTAACTGCTTCGAAGTGATCATGAGACTTGCAGAGCTATTCAAAAGCAAATATTTCTAAATGAGTCTAAGAATACATGAGCATCGTGATCCACACACATGCATGTGCATAGTTTTAAGAATGATTAATTTTTCTTCATCCTTTTTTTTTTTGCAGAACATATCCTGCCCACTATCTTACTAAATTATTTAAGCAGTTTTAAGATATTTTTCTTTAAGAGGCAGTACTTTGTAAAAGAATTTCAGAAAACATTATCTAGGGATCTTTCCTCCCCGCCCTGTAACCCACAGTGACTTATTTTCCTGATGTTGAGTTCACTGCCAAAATTTCTTGGATCTCAATGACAGCCTATAAAGAGGTAATCCTATCCTTAAGATAAGACATACAACTTTGATTGAAATCAGTGAGTATATCCATGTATTTCTTATTATAAAATGTATTCCTTTATCTGGAAACAAAAACACTCATTTTGCACACTTCAGGAGAAATGAGGGAGGGAAGTTCTTTCCCTCAAAAAAGACCTGCTGCATTTCCTACTCTAGCTATTGGGCTACAGTAGGAAATTATTTCATGCTAGTCTGACAGTTTCGTGTTGGCTGTAGCATTTGATAGCATTTGAGGACTAAGAACACCTTGGTTGAAAGGCCTCCTCCGAGTCTGCCCGAAAATTGCAGGCAGCACTTTCAAAGGTTTGGCTAAATTTTTCACATCCCTACTTTTTTCCTGGTTTATTTCTATGTGTAAATGGAGAAGGGATAGAAGAGGCTCAGTGGAAACAGAAGAAAAAGCAATAAAACTTTGCTGAAAAATAAGTTTGCAATATATCCTTTCTCAGGAGTTCAGAAAGTGGAACCATCAGAATTATGGGAAGAAATACTGTACTGATAGGACTTTCAGAAAATGATCTGGTGTGTTAGTGTAAGATAGGCAATGAAAATCTGATTCTATACTGCTTGGAATTCTTAGCTAATCTTATGCACACACCTGATAACTGATACTTTCAGGCCTGAGTACCTATATCCCAGACAGCTTTCTGAGCCGTCACAACCTCAATGGACTACGTAGCTGCTTAGCTGGATTACCTGCTGCTTGTGTCTCTGGTGAAGTGCTAAGCAAAGCCTAGCTCTAGGAATACGCCTGGTCTGACTGATACAGAAGTAACAGGCTACCAGAATTTTAACTTCAAGCCAAGTATTCTTCTGGATCGGGTAAGTTTTCAGCATTTTGTGAAATACTTTATAAAGAGTTGCCAGTATAATTATATATACAAATTTTTTTTTTTTTTTAATTTTTACAGATAGCTAAATAACCAAACCCTGGGCTTTTGAACTCTGCCACCAAGCTGGAATATTCTGATCTACACTATTCTATATACGGTAAAATACATCCTTTTGAATGTCTATACTACTGGACAAACTTTGCAGACAGATAATATTTTTATTAGACCAATTAGTTTTCCAGACCCCCCCCCCGCAAGCTTCTAGACAAGCTTTTTAGTACAAAAGCCATTCATCAGGTCTGAAGCAGAAGCTAAAAACATACTAAGAAAAATTACTTAGAATTTTATTAGAAATATTCCTGGTACCCGTGGAGCAGAGAAGTAATTTCCTAGGGATTGCTTTCCACATACGTAAGCATTTCCAAAAATGCAAATGCTACATTAACAGATATGAAGTATTAGACTTTGTTTTCTTTTGCATTTCTGTAAGCCCCAGCTTGAAGACTTGGTTGGAAAAGATGACAATCACATTTACAAGAGTCAGATATTCTCACTGGGAGGTTGAAGACTGAGGTCTCTCTACTCACTTTAACTCTTCTTGAGCTATTCTTTCTTGCATATTCAGGTCTCTGCTTCTCAACTCTGCGACCATTCTGTCAGCCTCACTCTGCAGTTCTGGAATACTCTTCTCCAAGGTCTCGTCTTGGGTTCTGAGTGTCTCATTCAGTTTTATAGCCTCTTCATTTGCAGCTGCAGGGGGGGCAGAAAATATTTATGTAAGAAGGTACTAAATAAAAGCAACAGAGAGGCTTTAAGCATCTGCCCATCAACTCTATCAGAGAGTGGAATGTTACTTGTACTGGTTATTCCTGTTGTGAAATGTAAAGGATTGTTAATCCAATGATCAGTAACAAATGAGAATACGTTATGTTTCACCAAACCCTTTATTAATTATTGTGCTTAAAAGTGAGCTATAAAGTGAAGAACTCTTTATACCCAGTATAAGAAATATATTGCTCCCCTCCTCCTCCCCCTGAAAGAAAGAACTTGCATTGAACCTCTGAAACAGCAGAAGATAATCTGGTATATTGCTTATAGAATTAAGGAGCAGGCAGTACAAGCAATGAAAATCAGATTTAAATTACTTTTGGAGAATTTCAACATATGTAATTTTTAGCATTCAGACTTAACAGCGTTAGGAAGAATAAGTGATTGGGAGATTTTGGAAAAAGGAGAGAGAAGAGGAGTGAAAGACACCCACAGATGTCCAAACCCGCTCGTGTGTTTAGAAGCAGATACCCAGAAATTGAAAAGAAGGGTATGAAGGTTGGAATATGCAATGGTACACTGTAAATGTATTATGTGTTTGGAACAGCTGAATTATTCCTAATTGATAAAGCTGTACACATGGTATCGTATTCAAGGACTGACTAAAATCTTTCTATCATAGAACACCACAACACATTAGAATATACACTTTCAGAAGCAACTAGGTCATTTATGACAACCAGTTCCATCTTCAATTATAAAAAGTACTGCTGCCTTTCCACAGGCACAGGGCTCCCAAGTAACTGGTTTCTCCAAAATAGCATAGTTCCTGGTCGCATGGGTACTTCTGAATATTTTAAAGTAAATCTTTAATTGAAGAAATTCAAATTTGTCTTCCAAAATTCAAATAAATTACTATTTTATTTACATATTGTGTAGGTTTAGAGCAAATTATGAAGAAAATACAATGAAGTCTTTGATTTGCTGGTGAGAACTGAGATTTGGATCTTTAATCAAGAGTGGTTATGTGCGGGGTAGCGAGGACTGGAAAAAGACTACGCTTTGCTTAAATAGATCATGGATCGCTTATGTTACATATGATTACTAAGTGACCTCAGGCCAGGAACCGACATATATATATTTTTTTTTTAAGTCTGGAATAAATAAATAGTAATTTATCCTCCCTGAATAGTTACCTTAAAGAGAAAATGGATACATTATCTCAGCTTCTATTAGGTTCAGAAAAATTTATATCTTTATCTTTCTCCTTCATCCTCCTCTTCTCATAACAATCTTTACTTTCTAGTCTTAATATACTGCAAACAATCAGAGTCCTGTGGTGGTAAATGATTTGGATGCACTGACATAGATGAACACAAGGAAGTGCAAAGCTGAGGAAATTCCATAGTTAAGAAGAAAAATTAGTTACAGGTACTCAGAAGTTCAGAAAGTCAGTAATCAGTTCAGTAGAAATGGATCAATTGTCAGAGTAGAGTCGTTAGAAGAAATCACTACAAACTTCTCACTTGTAATAAGGATTTTTTATGGCTTGAATAATTCCTTGATTCCCTGACATTTAGGGAGGCATCTGTCAGATCTACAATCACGTACTTCTAAGCACTGCCTTCTCAGGCATTGCTTTCAGCCAATGGAAAGAAATAGGTCCTTTCACGGCATTTCATCCTAAAGTTGTTGCCTACTGGCGACAAGTACTAGTGAGGCACAGATAGAGTCCTGCATTCCTAGAGATTCAAAGTACTACAACTTTCAGTAATCTGTAATCTAGGAATGGGGGACAAGGAATGGTCATAAAGAATACATGCAAACTGGTTGGTCGTCTCAATCAGAACATTATGAGTGGACATAAACTCTTTCAGGAAGAATCTAGCAATGTCCCAAAGGTCAAAAAGAGCAGAGACAAAGAAGGTATAGGGCCAATATGCAGTTAAAATGCCATCAAATTTTAAAATAATCTAGGAATGACTCCAACATAAGGTGAAAGTTTATCCTCAATTTTTGAAAGATGGTGATCTTGAACAGGAAGACAATTGAGGATGGCAATCAGAAGTAAGAATACAGAAATTGTCAGAACAAGGGGAAGCATATTTTGAAGAACTCAAGCTGGAATGGCCAAAGAACTGCCATTCTAGAAACCTGAAAGATCTGGTGCATGACTTTGCAAATCCAGGAAGAAGACTGTTTGAGTGAGAACAAGCAAACGTAGTGCCTGTTTTGAAGAAACGGGAATTCCACTAAGGCCTGAGAACTTGCTTTGGAAGTAAGCGGAAAACCGGTTGTGGAATAAATTAATGTGTTGCTATTTTTTTTGCTAAGGTAACACAAGTCAGACTATACGGTTTAATAGAAAATCTAGTTGAATATTTTCATTAATGATCCTGGGGGTGGGTGCAAAAAAGTCTACTGACAAAACATGCTTATGAGGAAAAGTTGTAAGAGAGTCTTAACAGAGAAGGGTTGGAATGCCACGCAGAAAGAACTGGGTGACCTTCAAAACTGAAGTAATCCAACTGGAATGAGATTCAATAATAGAAAATATAAGGTTGTGAACCAAATAACAGAAATTTCAGCTGTAAACTATGGTTTTGCCAGTCAGATACAAGGTATGAATGAGAAGAACATATTTATATTATGAATCTCCAATGGCACCCAGCAGTGAAAAAACCCAAAATGCTATCCCAGAATGTATTAGGAGAGACGACATGGGCAGGTTTTACTGCTACTGAAGTGCAAGACACAGAAGCAACCTCATTTCAATGCTTGTTACCTGTGCTCAGGAAAGATGAATCTAATTTTGAACAGAGGAAGGGAAATTTCATGAAGGTGAGCAGGAGATTTGGGAGAATATGCTTTAAGGTGTTTTCATCTGTAAAAAAGGGGGCTGAAGTGGAATATGATTCCTCTCTACAAACATAGTTGGGGCTGGGGGAAGGAGAAGCACGAGGGAGAGGAAAAAAACCTATTTGAACTAAACAACAAGGTAAGTAAAAGAACAGAGATGATAAATTAAACATGAGTATTTTTAGTTAGAAATGGGAAGGTTTGTAGTGTATTTGTGGGAAGTACTTTGAAGATGAGAGTTAGAAAGTTTATGATAGCAGGGGAGTGGATGCAGCAACCCAGGAGTTATCTTTCAGTCCTGTGCTCCTGTATTTCATCTGTTCTTAAAATGTTAACTTGGCCACTAGGCAAACACATTGATTTTAAAGTCTTTGTCTCCTCCTAAGATACTGCATACATTTATTTCACCCCCTCAATGTCTTCTAACTCTGTACTTCCTATTGCTAAACCTGCTTGAGTAAACTTCTGTTTGGGTTACAAACACTGGGCATAAATTTTGTGGAGAAAAAACTTGGTTTACCCCTTGTCATCCCAAATTAATTTTGAAATATGAAGAACCTGGTCTTTTGTTTAAAAAACTTCTTGAAAAATTGCTTACTTTTTCTTGTTGCTTTTCCCACATTTATTTCATGTCAAAGTCGCACATCCTAAAGATATCCTAAATTGCTGTTCAGTTCAGCTACAGGGCATGTACTGGGATGTGTTACATGAAAGGCAATATAAAATGTATTTTATAGCACTTGGACAAAAGTGGAAGCTTTCCCTTTCAACGAAATGCACCTGCAGAAGCATAACTACTGAAATCAGTACTGTAGTGGGAAGTTTTGAGGAAGAAAGAACAGATCAGTACTTTTCAAGTAAAAAACCTGTCTGTGATTCCCAATCATTTTCATATTTTTCAGCCATTATCTTATTTAATAGCTTCATGTATTTTATAGGTCTTGCTTCTCAAAGCCATCCACAACACTTTTGCTCATAAGTCTTCACTGCATTTGTAAGTGTGGCGAATCAGCTTGTGGAAGAGAGTTGGCTGCATGCCACTACATAGGTAGGGTTAGGAGTCACTTACAAATTCCAAGCAGCAGATGTTCATTAACAGCAAGTGGTAATGTATTTTTGAAGTCATTTTGGGAAACTAGGATGAAGTGTTAACATATCAAGCGCTAAAATTACATCAAACTTTTTTACCAATGTATGTTTTTAACTGCTTTGAGAATAAGTTAGTTACTGTTAGTTACTTCATCATAATAGCTTTTCTTCAAATAACTGCAAAAATCCTGAAAAACATACTCAATATTCTGCTAGTCTTGGTTCATAATTACCAATGCACTGTTTCTATAATCTACATCTGTAGACTGCTAGAAGTCTGAAGATAGTTGACTGTAGTTTATTCACTCAACATTTAAAGCACAAGACGTTTCTCAGTGAATAAACTCTTCATCACTGTCTCTCAGACCCTCTCCCCCACCATCCTTCAGTTTTCTTGAGAAACAATTGGCGTATTTTTCTTTTTCCAATACCTTCAGCAGCTTGGAGAATGCCTTTGACGAACTGTCCAAGAGATTTCGCTCTGTCATTAGTCCTCTCAGCATCCTGCCTGGTTTGCTTACCATCTGCTGTCACCTTGGTAGCCTAGTGATCCAAATTCAGGAAAAGTATAATTAATAAACCAGACCAGGCTGCACTACGCGATATTCCTACTGGCTGAATCTATGTACAAAACTTTCCTCCGGCAAAAGGCAATCAATGAATTATTGATCAGATGCATGGGAAATGACATGCTCTGTTCAAGTACACAATTAAATTTTATTACCTTCTCCTTTAAATGGAAATCGGAAGGCTTTATTTTAGGTTCTTAGAAACCCTGGTTGTGTGCAACAGCACACAAAGTGAGACAGGATGAAATTATTCACTGAATTTGCTTAAAGAAACATTGTTTGGAACCTTTTAATAGATTCTTCAGGGAATACTTTCCACAGTTTCACAATTGTGCACTTTTCGATTGACAAAGTGCAGCAGATATCATGACCTCTTTGCTTCCTCCCCAGAGGCGTGCTCAAAGAGACAGTTCATGCCAACAAGCAAGAAGAATTTTAAATCAATATATTAATTAAACCAAGAAAGAGAGAGAGAAAAAGAGAAGAGTTGCTTTTTTCAGCTCTAACGCTTGAAGTTGTTTGTTTACAACATATTGGGGTGCTCAGTAAAATTTTAGCTTTGTGTAACTAAATGCTTTATAATTTTATTGAATCACAGCACCAGCAGCGGGATGAAGACAGTCACCTGCTGCAGACCTGAAAAACATGCTAAGGAAAGGAATCATCTTAAGTCATTCTGCTTAGCTTTCAAGGTCCCTGTTTACAAAATGGGCCCATTTTTATTACAAAGCAGCTGACCACTTCAAGCAACAAAGCTTTTCAAACTGTATTGTAAAGCAAAACACCCCCCCTTTTTTTCTTTGGGGACTGCATCCCCAAGACACATCTCGAAGCAGGGCCTTATGATTTTTCCAGCCTCTGGGAAATGGCTAAAAGGTCAATAATTCAAAATGAGCTTAGGTTTTCTCTGACTTGAGCTGTACAAACTGTTTTCTCAGTTACAACCCACCCTCTCCCCCCCCCTATTTCAATAATAGTCAAAGAGAAATAGTATCACTTTAACACATTTATTTTTGCCTGATTAGCTTCTAGATGGAAGCACTCAAGATACATCAGGACAGCTGGGTTTCTGAAATGAAATCCCTGGCATTATCATACCACTTACAGTTTTGGTCTATTTCCGAGTAGTTACTCCGAAGGTAATTTATATGAAAATGGTTCAGGTAAATAGAATTATACAAGGAGAATTAAGAACCCATACTGACTGGGGGGAGTTAGTTCCAGTTTCATCCCTATATCAGTAGAAGAACATGGCTTTTCACATTTATACAGTTTTAATCATGCTATTGGTTACTTCCTCTAAGATTTACAAACCCCTTTTTACCTGCCTGGATACAGAACTAAAATATTGTCACAGTGAGCTGTAAGAGGCAATTGGGGTAGGAAAAAGGCAAAAATACAGAATGGTCTTGATGGACCACTGCTCTAACCCAGCTTGGCATTTCTGATAGCATGTCATTCTTCATGTAGTTGAGAACTACCTTATTATTTATTGTGAAATCCTCCACAACCAGCCTTTTATTCTTCGGGTTTTATTTGCTTGGAATTTTCACATTCACTTTTATTATATTCTATAATATTTCTATGTCCTTTACTATAAATGGTGTTTTATAACTTACATATACTTTTCTTAGTTTTGATTACTTTTTCCACATTCATGTTAATTCCAATTGGCCACTTTAACCTCTCAATATTTATGACTGAATGGCACGTATTACATTTTGTGCACATTAATCTGTCATCGAACAGTTTTCATTTCCTCTCAGTGACAGTTCTCTTTAGTACTTAAATCCTATTCGGCTTCACTGAAGGCTTTCTGTATTTTACCATAATTTGCTTTGCTGAAAAATAACCTTCTGCTTCATTATCTGGTCTAGCTTTAACTCCATAAAACAAATTAGATGGCAAAGATCCTTCATACTGTACCTAGCCATTCTGTGGCTAATTAAATTTTTCCATTTGTTTATAAAGCCCTACTCATTTTCTTTATATTCAGTTTACTACAGTTCACCATTTCTATAAGGTCAATCTTCAGCATCTCCTAGAAGTTTAAACAGGCACAACAAGCTCTTTCTGCGGGAGCAATAAGGGTCAGGCAGACTGGACCCAGAATAAGGGTTTGGAATGAATCTTCAACAAGTCTGGACACAAACGGAGACTTTTTGACATAAAGGAGATCCCTACCATGGCAATCTAGTAAAGAAAGTATCGTCTGAGTTCAGTGAACCTGCTTTGGTGATGTTCACAGCTTGTACTTAGTGATGAAGGTTCCATGGAAGGCCCTGTCCCAGTCTGAAGACTATTAGCCACTTAACGACTTGGACTATTGGCAAGTATTAGCAATTACACACACATTTTTGTTTTGGTTTTGTTTGTGTGTTTAGTTTAAGGTCTTAATCAAGCCATAAGAAACTCTTCTGGATGGCATCTGGAGGGCAGCCCTACAGGAATTTCTCCAGCTCGTGAGCTGCAGACCACAGAAGGAGGAGTAAACCGAGACCTCACTGTACAGATGGAATTTCTTGGCTCCCTCTCCAAATGCTTCCAACTATCACAAACTAACTCTGCTACTACCTCCAGAAATTATTGAGCTTGAGAATTTCAGTGGTATGGGAGAAATAAAAAAGTTTACAAAGTCAAAAGAAGCATTTCAATCAAAAGCAGTGATTCTGATCCCTGTCTTGAAGGCTCTGAAGGTACCTAATTAGAAGGGAAGAGGGGGTTTTGACTAAAAGCACTGAACCGAAATGAAGAGTCTAAGGTCTGCCTCTGGTGGTAGATGTGGGAATGTGCATGTAAGAACGTAATTAGCACGAGAAAGATGTAAGGGTCTTCTGTATAGCAGAGTGAATAAAGGAAAGAATATAATGCAAAAAAAAAAAAAAAAGAAAAAGGAGACCTGCACTGATGTAAAAGATCACTGGTTGAAAAGAGACCACAAGGACGCAAAACCCCCAAAGGTTTTGTAGTGACTAAGTACTATCCTAAAATAGATAGCTTGGGTTTGGGTTTTTTTTCATGGAAACAGACTCCTCACCAATCCTCATCAACGTTTTTCTTCATCACTACCGGTTTCACTTTGAAAATTTAGTGAGCCTGCAAATCAGACACAGGGAAAAACTTTGCTACCTGTACCACGTGCTCCAAGTCATTATGTGGTTATCAGCTATATCTTCATTTGGAAATGAGACTTGAACACACTACATCAGGACTCACTTTTATTTTTGGGACATTACTCCTATTTACAAACATAGAAAGAGAACGGTAGGACTTGCCACAAGTTGCCAGTCCCCAAATTAAAAAACAAATCCAACTGCAACACAGTTAACAACTCTCTGTAAGGATAACTGGAAATCATAAGGCATTTGCAATAGTGGATAACTGCAGGAAGGGAAGCGGTGAAATTCTAGTCACCACACTAAATCCCCGAAGATCACACCTTCAATCTTTTTCCTTCCAAGACTAGTCTACAGCAGGTCAGAATTTGCAACATTATTTTAGGTCATCTCCATAGGGGATTAAAATTTATTTAATTTTTGGTGAGGGTGAGGAGGCAATTGGAAAAGGATACTAAAAAGAGCAACTATGCAAAGTAAAAAAAAAAAAAAAATTGTCTTAGCCTAAGATTGACAAATCTTAATAAAAGAAACATAATCTTCCTTGCTTGTAGGGCTGTCATGAGTTAAAAATCCACCTAGACGTAAAACTACCGTAGTTATTTCTGGCAGAAAAAGAAAAGATCAAGCAGAAGTGAAAAAGCAAGCTTTCTTTACACTCACAATGGGAGTATGTATAGATACCTGTGTATGCATGTTTATGTGGGTGTACAGATGCACACATACATGCATACATATGCAAGCACAGTACAGATGCTTTCCTACCCACTACCCAGGATTTCGTAGTTTTTTTCAACCTATGTTGAAACAAACTAGTTTCTCTGAGGATTTTAGTTCTGTAAGCCGTGAACAATTTTAAGACAGGATGCTAAAATTGTATGGGGTTTAGGTCAATTCTCTCAGGTGTATGTTCATCAGTACAGTAATCCATGTCTTTCTTATTTGGCTATTTCAATGCAGGGGAGCACGACTCAGGAACATGATTTTTGTTATTCGTTCATATTAATATATTTTGGACAGCTGTATTTTTATTGCGGCTGGTCCATTTCCCTATTTTTTTCTCCACTAGGTGGCACAATTTATATTAGTTTCTTAAACAACGTCTTTTACTGACCAAAATAAGGTCTATATTGAAAAAAAACCTTTCCTAATAAAAAGAGTAAATAGCACATCGATTGAAACCCAGAAGACCCTCACTACCCTCATAAACGAAATATAAACCAAATATATTTAAATAAACATACACCTTGTGTATATATTTGAATTCTCCCTTTAAATATTGTCCCCATTTCAATTACTTCATTCATTGACTCTTAATGAGAACTTGCTATTTGTTAAACCAGGACTTCCATTGCCTTGCTATAAATTTTCTTTAACATAAGTGAATTGGGTTAGGCTACCGTTTGCTCTACAGCTCCTGGAGAAACGAGCCAGTACAACAGGCAACCCACAATGGAAAATTAAACTGCAAAACAGGAAAACTTTTCCTATAATGTGCTTGAGATGGTTGGCGCTAAGTAACTCTGAGTGAAGCCAGGCTAATTCTATTGCAACAGGCAATCTTAAAAGACAAACAGGCTGAAAACTATGTTGAGACAGTCAAACTCAGGAGATTTGAAAGGGAATATGATGAGATGATGTTGCTGATGCAGAAAGCAAATAGCCTTACCAGAGACAGTATTAATGTTCAGAGGAAAAGGAAGGAAACCAGGCAGTTCAGTTTCCAAAACCCCCAGCCAGACAAAGAAAAACTCCAGACATGTGAGATACTGTGTGGTAATCCCATGGTTTTGTTGCCATCAGGTTTGTAACATAACCTGGAGCTGAAGCCCGTAAATGCTGTATCAAGAACTCTCTTTTCTTTAGTGTCAGCTTTTCCAAATAAGCTCATTCTTGGGTGCTCTGTATGAATGTTATAAAGTTTTCTTACATAATTATGAAGTTTTGCAGAAAATATACCTCAGTGTATTGGCCCACAAAAACAGGTTGTTAGAGGACTTGCTGCCATTTCAAACAGACTGAGAAGCATCTTATAATTCATCTATTCACTCATGTTTAATTCATATTCAGGAGATTTCTGTCATTATGCAGCCTTAACCAAACCCATAGACCCCGACGTGATCATAGACTTACTCTTGTCAGTAGTTCATCCATTTCTGTCACAAGGGTATCCAGATTTTCTTGTGCTAGCTGAAGAAGTCTCTCTGGTGCTTGCTGGGGTGAAAGCAAATGCTGTTGGGGAAGAGAGGAGGGAGAGTGAAAATCTGTATTTAATGGATCTCAGTCCTTCCAAATATTGTAGAGAAGCAGCATCAAAAATTTCCTTTTCATTGCAGTATGCAACTGCCTTTTGTCATTGACTCTTGTGTCACATCCATCCAACATATTTTTCTCAGGAATCTTGACAGCTTTACGTAGTTTAGTGGAGAAGTTTTAAGTAGTACAGAACATACCATATATAAAATACATAACTGTTTATGGACCATCAGCATGAATGTTATTTTATTTGCACATGACCACTTTTTCTGTGCCTGCAGTATAATTATATATACATGTACACAAAGTACTGCTGTAAGATTTATTTATTAAGTCAAAACTAATAACTGTAATAACTTTTTATCAAGCAAAGCAAGTTTGAAGTAATTAAACCTTGAATTTTTCTTCTTCCCTGAACCTACTCGTGGCTGTATGTTTGAACAGATTCAAGTAGAGTTGTACTGAAGCCCTGTTATTTATGTATGTGAATACTGTGAACATACCTTTAATTCCTGTGTCATGTTCTCAAAACCATGCAACATTTTATATGGAGCGGGCAGTGGCCCACTAAGGTTAACACTCAGGATCATCTGGTTTAGCCGATCCAAGTCACTGAGGAGAAGTCCTGTGCATTCATCATCACAAGCTGGGGGGAAAACCAGCAAAGCTTATTTATTTCTGCTAAATGTTTAAGACATATGTTTGAGTTAGAAATTTTAAGGCACACATACAATTCTGTGAGAGGTAATACTAATTTCAGATAATTTACTCCAAAATCATACTGGGAGAAAAAATGGAAACAACAACTAGGGAACTGGAAAGACAGTATTGCTTAGGACTTGGCAATGGGACAGTTTAATATAACACATGAAGAGCAAAATTGGTAGACACGAAGAGGAAATAATTAACGTTCATTATATGGAGTATCCAATATAAAATCCTAAGTTAGACAAGCAATTTGGATGAAGTCTGAGAAAAAAAAGTGGACAGGTAATTTGGAAAATCTAAGGAGCACTTTAAGAAGTATAGTATGGTTATGGATTTGAACTTAAGGAAAAACTAAAGAAATCTTACAATTTACATACTTTGTAGTCATATAACAGCATGGCTAAGCATGCTAAACTTGTAATGCAGACAGTAGAAAGAGTCCGGGTAAAAATACTGGAAGTTTTCTTTTAAGAAGTACTTTTCCCTACCTCCTTTCACTAACCAGCTTACAAGTTTTTCATGTATGCTTCCTTTCTTGCAAGTACTCTTTAGCATGAAAAATACTGGTGTGTGCTGCATATACCAAAAAGAGTTTGCATTTTCCTCCCTCTTCTTTCTATTGACTATCATTAGAAATTCTCATAACCTTAAAGCCTTGTATCACTTATGCTGCAGACAGGAAAAGTCTTCATCCTTAAGAACAAGAGTTGTGGGAATGCCTTTCTGTTCTCCTGCATAAAGATGGCAAAACTGGACTGGCAAAACTAAACAGCATCTCAGAGGCTGGAGCAAACTGTGAAACAATGAATTCATTGGTGATGTTAAGAGACATGGAGGGTTGTACCTAAAGTTTTACAAGTACATAATTATTTATTTCAGCAGTAGTCTTAGGCAGCTCAATGGCTAAAAAACCGCTAAACAACATGTATGTTTCTGTAGAAAAACAGAAGTAATTTTCAACAGAGAATTATGTTTGTTTTCCCCAAATCTATTCTTCATGTAGATTAAATCTTTTCTGTTATTTAAAGTTTTCACAGTTATCTAAATGTTGTATTTATTCAGTAGGTTGGCTGTTCAGTATAGCAAGGAGTTGAGTCAAATACAGAGACAAGAAAAATAAGAAATACTAGTTTAATACACCGTGAAACTCATGCGATGATTGAAATCCTTTTCAAGATAGATGCTGGATTAGTGCAGTAAGAAGTGGATGCAGAAAGCTAGATACTGTTATTTTAAGTCTTCCTTTTGCATTTTCATTGCTTCCATTTGCAGACTTCTTCCTCCTATTTCACAGTATTCTGTTACATAAGCTGAACTGCACTAGAACTTCTCTGCAGTTGTTAACTGCGGGCATGATACATTCTGATTTATGTTGCTACATGAAATTTTAAAAAACTTATTACCATCCCAGCTCTTGTCATCTGTGTGCTTGATTTTAGAAGTCTGAGAGAAGCAAGTTTTACAGCCAACTGAATGTTTTACAGAAAAAAACACCTGTTCTGTAGCTGGTCAAGAAGTTAAGTAGATCTGATAATCATTCTGCAGGATGCAAATAAGTGATCTCGGACCTGAAAAGACTTGGGTTTTGTTGTTTGCTGATGTTTGGGTTTCTTTCTGATAAACTATTTCACTTAGAAACAAGCTAAAATCTGTTCACCCTCAAAATTCTCTAAGTGGTTAGTAATAAAATGCTAAAAATTTGCTGTGTCTTAAAGACAAACTCAATTCACGCCAACAAGAAAAAAAACGAACAGCTTATGAAGTGATGAAGTATTCTCAATGAGTAAGCAATTGATAAGTGAGCATTCAGTACAAATTAACACCTCTTGCACAGTAATCAGGTTGAAAAGAGGAACTACATCAAGTGAGGACCACAGCTGAGTAGATGAGACAGGACTAAGCTACTCCACTACACAGTCTGAAATGTACTGTAGCTATGGGAAATATTTCAAGAGCGTGATTATACTTTGTAAGACTAAATACTTCTGTGTCTGTCTATAAAACTGTCAGGATAAACTTGTGTCTACTATCAACAAATGTAGCACTAAATTTAGATCATTACAGCAGTGCAAGCATGTAAGAGGCAGATCATGCAGTCAATATTACAATGGTCCAGCAAGCAATTAATTCAAATTACTGCACTTTCCATTTTCACCACACTTTCCCATGCACAATAAGTTTTCTAAGGATTTTGACTTACCTCTTGTGAGAAGCACCTCCAAAGTATGCATGGCAAAGAAACGTTTTTAAAAAAACAGTTGCTCAAGTAATAAAAGAAACTATAAGCTTATGGACATCTAACCAATTATTCCATCTTACAAAGAGAAGATAATGTACAATAAAGGAATCACACATCTGACCCATAATGTGTTCCTCCAATTGAGTGATTATCTAACACAATTTTGCTTTAATACATTCATTGCTGTTAAGATTCAGAAGACTGTGTAATGACTAGGTAATTTTTGGTCTAAGGGTAACCATGCAATCTCTGATATGAGTTGTTATCCTATGATAGTCAGTGACTCTTCAGTATTACTTTCCTGTTGCTGTTTTTTATTGTTCCACGATGAAATGTTGAACTATTGTTAGGTTCATTAATCTGTTGGCTGTTACCCCGTTTTTCCAGTTTTGGCACTGGTCTCACACCAAGTAATAAATAAGCCCTCCTCTGCCCCTCAAAACAGAATGCCCATAGAGAGCTGAAAGCTTTAGCTTCCTTGTCAATGCTACTGATTTCAGGTAGTTTGGACAGTCGATATGTCTCCAAACTCTGGGAAAATTCAGATCCAGATCAGGGTCTAAAATACTGACTCAGGTTTATTTCAATTTTTGCTATTTAGAAAGCCTCATTTGCTGGTTCTGCTACATATCAGTACAAGTTAGATTTATGTAGTGCTTGAATTGGGTGAAAGACATTGGAGTGTGGGTCTAAACTCAACAGGAGCTCATGCACCAAAAAAAGGGAGAACAACCAATAGCTTATCAGCTTCTCAGCCAAGTAGGGGTGCCCATCCCTTATTGAGCTCATGCAGACAGAGAAGCAGTTGTCCAGCACAGAGGTAAGTTTAATTCTTATGGCTGTGCCATAAGGGCTCATAACTTCTGTTAAACTCAGAACATAGCAGAAGCTAGTATAAGGCTTCAGAGATCTGGTGTTACACACAGTATCTTTCTTTTCAGCTCACTGCGAAGGCTTGTGATAAGAAGCTCCCAGCTCCTGCTTGAATTAAGGACTGTGTAGGAGCTAGGAGATGATTCTTTTCACAGATTCTTCAAGATCTGCCTCTGACAGAGACATCATCTCTGCTTAGTTCTGAATTTGGAAGGGCTGAGATCATGGAGCTACTCCCTATTTTAGGGGGTAAGTCTTGATCCTGCCAGGATCAGTGGTTAAGAGGTCCCTTGTTCTCCTGGGTGCAGAACCGAGCAGCAGCTGGGCAGAAATCTCTCTCATTGCAAGCACCAGTCCATTGTACTTAAAGTACAATATTTACGTGTCTAAGGCCTGGTATTAAAGGAATCTGGTCATGTAATTTTTTCCTTCTACCAATATTGAATATTTAAATTTATAAAGATGTAAGTTTGTTGACTGCAGCAAGGCTGAAGGTCCTTTTTTTTTTTCACGAGAGTGAGTTCAGGAAAGTTCCTAACAATGAAATATCTGTTTGATCTCTCTATGTCATGATTACTTCCTGTTCCCTGTTAATCTCGTACAGCAGAACCACATTGACTGCTTTACATTTAGGTTTTTGCTTGACCCCAAGGAACATTTGTGACAGGAGTATACATCTGAGGAAAGGTTTTGCAGTTTGTGTTGCAACAGAGCTCAAAATATTGAAGCCAAATTTTTTTTAAGTCCTCATTGTAACTATGACTGGTGGCCTTAAAGCATTCAGAAGGTGAGTTCTGACTTGCCATATGTTTAACAATAAAGCCTTGAAGTTCTCACTAGGATCACTTTCTTCCCTAAACTCTGCACAATAGCTGTTCCAACAGCACTGCAAGCAAAGTTTCTTCATTTTATATATCACAAACTCTACAACTGAAGTGAAGTGGAATGTCACAAGATAAAACAAAAAATACACAAGAGAATTAATAATCTAAGAAACTGCACGATTGCTACATGCTTGATCCAAAACTCCTTGTAGCTCCTTCTTTCCACTTTGGCTTGCTAAAGTCAAAGCTCTTTGGGAAGGATGAGGAGGGAGCAATACATGCTTTGGCTTGTTTACATATTTCTGGCATGTATGTGTAAAATATGAATGAAACAATTACTAATGATCTCGGTCTGCCTGAGCATGCTGGGTACAGATGAACTGAGGAAAGGCTGCTGCTGTTCATCACACAACTCAGCCATGTTCTGGATTGGAAGCATGGGGTTTAACTAAGAAAAGAAAAAAAAAAAAAGTCTTCAACACTGTAGTGATTATAGGCCAGTCAGCTATTACCAGTTGACAGCTTTCAGCAGAATAAACACTGAGATATATTTATTACAGTAAAAATGACTGATGCATAAAGGAGCATTTAGAGGACAATTCATTTGTAGTTACAAATTAAAATAAAAATCTGTAAGCACTAGAGAAGATTTGGAAGACATTTTTATCATATTGGACATTGTACAAGGATGTTGGCAGCATTACTATTGGGGTTGGAACTAGATGATCTTTAAGGTCTCTTCCAACCTAAACCATTCTATGATTCTATGATTATTAAAATTAATTTGCAATCATTGCTAATTTTCTTATTGGCTACTGATTGTTTCAAAACAGAAGGGAAAGTAAGCCTAAGGAATGGATTAATTGAGACCAAAAATTACAAGGAAGTCTTCATCAGCAGAGTATTACGAGTATCTGTACACGATGATCTAGATGGCCACTTTAGCTGGGGGAATAATCCAGTTATTATCCATATTAATGCAAAAAGTTTACAATTTTTATCATGCGTAGTAGACCATTCAGGCACTTGCATTACTTTTTGGATATCATTTTCCATCCCCTAATGGCATCCTAGAGAAAACAACGTTGTTCTGTTCTAGGAATATAATGGCAAGTGAATTCTGCCTGTGCCATTCACCTGTAATTATCTTTCCACTGTTATTTAGCAGTAAACAAATTCTTCCCTTTTGTACAGTGGCTTTTAAAACATATATTCTCTTTCCATTCTACCTGTAACTTTCTAAAATATAACCGTTATAACACAGCACTGAAAAGTGGCATGCACTGAGCAACTGAAAAATGACACGTTATGAAAAAAAACAGTAAGGACCTGGTAAAACAGATTTTCAGCTATATCGGAAATAGATCACTTCAACGAACATGCACGCTCCTCCTGATTTTTTTCTGGCTTTTCACTAAAAATTGTCACTCTAAAACCTTTAGAATACAAATGACAAGGGGTATGTTAAAATAGAAATGTTATATTTAAACAATAATACGTTACTGTATCGTGACTAAAATAATTGGATTTAAATATACACTATTTAGCTTTCATGTCATAGTATGTGGTGACCTTTTATAGAATTTGCCCCAAAATCATTATTCAGATGGTTATTCTTTGCTAAATATTCAAAATCAATTTTCACTTTCCTATATATTAACTATAACATACTAACATTGGACAGCTTAATCACACTATGGTTTATATTACTTAGAAATACATTTTTTCAAACATGGGACATTGTATTTGCATGTATTTTCCTTAAGCTAGACCATTTTACCACCTAACTAGGGTTCTTTACACTTCTGACAGGTACTATGCAATCGCAGTATTTGAAATGGAACTCTGCAAATGAGCAAAAGTAGATACATGCATATAGCTCGTTTGAAATATTGAATGCCAACAGGATTCTGCATATAGCATTATTTTTTTGTACATTAAGAGTACTTAATCATTATTATTATTAACATTAAAGTTTCATTACAGCTGAAGCTAGTCAGAAGGGAATTTACTGAGTATTTTGGAAGTGGCTGATACACGAAAGTAAAAATATATTGGATACAGGACCAAATTCTCAGCTGCATTCTCACCAAATTCTCAGATCTCAACTCAGATTGGAACAGATAAATGTTCTGGGAGCAAGGAAGGAAAGCTTCGGGTTTCCCCCAAAGGTGTTTCTAATGGTTCTTTGACAGCACAATGACTATTAAAGCACATTAGGGGCTGCAGCAATCAATCCCTATCAAAGGAAAACAGTTGTACTCTGAAGCCTGTGACATGCCATGCAGTGTTAAAATTCCCACCAAGTCTACACTTGCCACACTGCCTTTGTCTGCCACAGCCCCTGTGTCCACTACAGGCTACAAATGTAAATGGTTTATTTATCAGGCTGGTTTTCTACCATGTCAGGGGTATTCTCCTGCATTAGTAAAGGTGGGTTTGGAGTAATATGGGGGTTGAGGAACCTTTAAACAAAGGGAAAATCATATATTAAGAGCAAATAGGCATAAAATGTCTACTGAAATACTTAATTGCAGTTTTTGCAATTTAAGACATGGATGTTATTGATGTGGTGTCAATAGTAACAGTCTAGTTCCTGTGACAGGGGAGACTTAATGTACCTTCCGTCTCTTCCTATAGGTGGTTCCTATCTTTATGACTAAAGGGAAGAAATCTTTTAATTTGCCTCCTCACTTTTAGCAATGACATGAAATAGCCATATGCACATGCAAAGAACTGTTTTTACAGTGAAAATTTGTTATCTAGTTAAAGTAAATGCTGCTACAGGTAGTGTAGATACATTTCAACACAGGCACATGGATATGTTGCAGTTAAATCAGAGATTATAGCAAACCACATCTTTCAAAGCAAAAAGGTGGAGAATTTGATTTGCCTGCACACAGCTTTTCCCATGCACAGTGAGGATTTTAAACCTTATTATTCACACAATGAAACAGTCTGATTAACAAATTACAAATGAAAACTTGCACTTAAGCTGTTTTGTACAAAGAAACTGCCATCCTGGATATCCAAGAGACTTTTCAGAATATTAATAAGGTAAATGACTAGTAATAAACATACTAAGCAGTGACTGAGATTGAAAATAATGGCTAGTACTGGAAATAACATAACAGGTATTCAGGATGTCGAAAAATTAAGTCATTTTCATTTAGATGCCACTCTAGAAAACACAGTCCTTATTTTATAATTTTTCAGCTGTAATACTTATGGACTTAACTCATGACTACAATACTCCTTAACAAGTAGGCCACAAAATGGAATCCAAAGCATAGTTATCTCAGCAAAGTAGATACTTACTCTATTTGCATCCATTTTGCTGTAGTTTAAAATAGAGCTTAAGATATATGATAGTTCAGAATTAAGTTCTAAACTACATCACACTGCAGGACATTAGAATTTTATTTCCCTTAAGTACACTAAGCATTTCATCAATCAAAAGGGACACCATGGGACTCGCTTTGAGAAATAAGGTCTATGGGGGGCTGATGGGGTCCATCTGTTAGAGAAGGGGAAGAGCATCTTTGGTCAGAGGCTTGCCAAGCTCGCGAAGAGGGCTTTAAACTAAAGGAGCCAGGGAGGCATTCCATCCCACTCCTACCAGTTTGGTGCCAGTGCATCAATAGATTCCCAGAGCCCAGAGAAGGATATCAGGTCAGCAGGAGAGCACCCGGAGTGCAGCACAAAGGAATTTCAGCATCTTCAGCCAGCAAGCTAGCTTTATCGTGGCCCAACTGAAATGCCTTTATGCAAACACGTGTAACATGGGAATAAACAAGAGGAGTTACAGATGTGCTCACGCCTTCAGGGCTATGATCTCATTGGCATCATGGAGACATGGTAGGATGGCTCCTATGACTGCAGTGTTGGAATGGAAAAATACAGGCTCTTCAGGAAGGACAGGCAGGGGAGACGGGGAGGGGGTGTTGCCCTCTATGTCAATGAGCAGGTGGAGCGCATGCAGCTTCACCTGGGGATGGATGAGGAGCCCACTGAGAGCTTATGAGTCAGGATTAAAGGGAGGGCAGGGACAGGTGACATTACAGTGAGGGTCTGCCATCAGACCAGGAAGACTGAGTGGATGAGACCCTCTATAAACAGACAGGAGCAGCCCCACATTCACAAGCCCTGGTCCTCACGGGGGACTTCAACAACCCTGCTATCTGTTGGACAGCACAGCAGGGCATGAACAATCCAGGTGTTCCTGCAATGCGTTGATGATAACTTCCTTCTCCAAGTGATAAAGGAGCCAATGAGGAGAGGTGCTATGCTGGATCTTGTCCTCACCAATGAGGAGGAGCTGGTGGGCAATGTGAAGCTCAAGGGTAGCCTGGGCTGCAGTTCTCATGAAATAGTGAAGTTCAAGATCCTTAGGGCAGTGAGGAGGGCACAGAGCAAGCTCACTACCCTGGACTTCAGGAGAACAGACTTTGGCCTCTTCAGGGATGTGCTTGGCAGAGTGCCATGGAATAAAGCCCTGGAGAGAAGAGGGGTCCAAGAAAGCTGCCTAATATTTAAGTATCACCTCCTCCAAGCTCAGGAGCAATGCACCCCAACAAAGAAGTAGTCAGGCAAAACCGCCAGGAAGCCTGCACGGGTGAACAAGTTGCTCCTGGACAAACTCAGAAAAAGGAGATGGAAGCAATGACAGGTAGCCTGGGAGGAATACAGAGAAATTGTCTGAGCAGCCAAGGATCAGGTTAGGAAAGCTAAAGCCCAGATAGAATTAAATCTTCCAGGGATGTCAAGGGCAACAAGAAATGATTCTACAGGTATGTCAGTGATAAAAGGAAGACTAGGGAAAATATAAGTCCTTTCCAGAAGGACACAGAAGACCTGGCTACCTGGGATATGGAGAAGGCTGAGGTACTCAATGACTTTTTTGCCTCAGTCTTCACCAGCCAGTGCTCT